>JAHLJT010000631.1:82950626-83028252 GCA_031308135.1 Acheta domesticus | reverse complement strand
TTGATTGATTGATTAATTAAGGTTTAGAGGGCGCTTCAACTGCCAAGGTCATTGGCGCCCATGTCGAAGTATCTTAAAAAAGGGAATAGGTTCAGTATGTGTTATAGATGGAGCCTACCCCGTAATTAAAATCATACATAAAGAGAGACTTGAATTCTACATCAAGTATTCAAGTAGTATGACAGAAAGAATATATAACAAACACGTAAAATTCGTAGTAGAACTAAAAGTTGGCTGTAAAGGGGCCAAAATAAAACAACCAAAAAAGTAAAACACTATTCTATTCTCTCAAATAAGATTATAATATTCCGCTTTCCCTCAAGAAGCAAAAAACTTTTGAGAGCGCGGGAATCGTCATCCCCGAGCACCTCCCTTAGCGAGTTTGCCCAGGCCATGTCTTCGTCGGTTGCCAACATATTTCCTGCAGTTCAGGAGGACGTGTTCCACAGACAGAACCGTCCCGCATGAGTCACATACGGGAGGAGTTTCTCCTCGAAGGAGGAAACCGTGGGAAAAATGGCAGTGTCCAATTCGAAGACGGGTTAAATGACTTCCTCACGCCTAGAGGAGCGAGATGAGGAACGCCAGGGATAAACAGAATTCTTTATCCCACTTAGTTTAAAATTGGTATTGTGCCACTCTGTTTGCCACGCTCTAAACAAAGATCGTTTCAAGTAAGCCTTAACATCGGACAATGGCACAGCAGGAACGTCGATACGAGTATTACGAGTACGCTGATTTCGCCGCCAGGTCGGCCAGCTCATTCCCTGTGATTCCCACATGGCCTGGAACCCAACTAAGAACCAGGTCATAGTTGCGGGACATGAGACTATGAATCAGGTTTTGAACTGATTTTGTCAGGTAGTCTGACGAGGGCTGGGAGACAGCCTGAAGAGAACTGAGAGAATCAGAACAGAGAAACTACTCGCTGCAACGTCGTTGACTCGATGTACATTAGGGCTTTGAGTATTGCATACATTTCAGCAGTGAATGTACTGCACTGTGAATGAAGACGATATGATTTGGTGGCCCAGATGCAATGAAAACTACACGCCACTGCGTCATTGTGCGATGACCCGTCCGTTGTACAAGGAATAGATGATCCGGATAGGCTTCCCTCATACCCTGAAACTGCTTCTGGTAAACCAGAGGACTAGTATTTTGTTTGGGAAGATTGGAGAGTCTGAGGTCAATATTGGGGAGAAGGAGTTTCCAAGGGGGAATCAGGTCATTTGGGGGTTTCACAGGAGTGGGAAGATCGACATTAAGTCCCCCGCAAAAGATTTCGCAATCGAATGCCTGGGGCTGGGGGTAGCGAAGTTCGAAGAATATAAGAAGATTCATATTTTGGGCGAGTGATTATTCGGCGACAAGGATGATTAGAGAGGCCTGACACTTTAGCACCATAAGACGCTAATAGAATATCTCGCCTTATTTTTAAGGATGGCTCCCCAGCGTCAGCTAGAATGCATTCGATACGGCTGGTGCGATACGCACCTGTTGAGAGGCGAATTCCAGCGTGGTGTATGCTGTTGATGGGTCGAAGGGTGGAAGGAGCTGCAGAACCATACACTTCACTACCGTAATCCAATGCTGAGCGAATGAGTGCTCTGTATAACCGCAGTAGGGTAATGCGGTCGGCTCCCCATGAAGTGCCACTAAGCATTCGAAGAAGATTGAGGGGGGAGACGCATCCTGGTTTGCAATGTGCGGATATGAGAGCGCCACGTGAGAGACTTGTCAAAAGTCAGCCCCAGAAACCTGGCAGAGTCAGTGAATGGAAGCTGATTTCCTCCCAAGTACAGGATTGGATCGCTATGCAAATGGTATATTCTGCAGAAGTGCATTCCAGTGCATTTAGTAGGTGAGAACTTGAAACCTGTCGACATGCTCCATTCATGTAGCTTGTTGAGCACCAGTTGGAGCTGCCTCTGGATCACACTTATGCTGCTGGATGAACAAAAAATGGCAAAATCATCTACAAACAGCGATGCCTTCACAGGTTCCCTCACGACCGACGCTATACTATTTATGGCTATGGCAAACAGAGTGACACTTAGCACCGAGCCTTGGGGGATGCCGTTTTCAAGGGGGTGACTGTTAGACAGTTTGTCACCAATGCGAACTCTGAAAGATCTGTCCGATAAGAAATTTTGGAGGAATAAGGGGAGCTTCCCCCTGAATCCCCACGAGTGCAAGGTTCGCAGAATGCCATACCTCCAAGTGGTGTCATACGCCTTTTCTATATCGAATAGTACGGCGACAAGGTGTTGTCTCAGAACGAACGAGGTTGAAATTTCCGTTGCCAAAAGCGACGAGATGGTCAAGGGTAGACCGGTGTTTCCTGAAACCGTACTGAATTGGTGCCAGTAGGTTTCTGCACTCCAAGGTCCAGATCAAGCGCTGGTTTACCATCCGTTCCAGAACTTTGCAAACGCAGCTGGTGAGAGCGAGAGGGCGGTAGCTCGATGCCAGCGACCGATCCTTTCCCTCCTTCAGAGCTGGGATAACTATGGCTTCTCGCCATACAGCAGGGATGGTGTGCTCTTCCCAGATGCGATTATAAAGGCGGAGGAGAAATTGCATCGCCACATCAGGAAGATGTTGTAACATTAAGTTGTGTATTTCATCAGGACCTGGGGCAGTTCGTCTGGCCAATGCAAGAGCAGAGCGCAATTCCGATATGGAGAAAGGTGTGTTGTAATCTTCACACGCTCTGCAGAAGAAATCCAACGGACGGCTCTCCATCCTTTCTTTGATCAAAAGAAAGTCAGGAGCGTAGTTCGCCGAACTTGACATGGCTTCATAGTGCGCGGCGAGTTCTTCTACAATCATATCTAGAGATGTAATCATTTCTCCGTTTTTCAGGAGACCTGGCATCGTATTTGGTAAAGAGTGTCCTCTTATCTGTCGAATTTTTCTCCATACCAGGCGTGGTGGCGTGTGACAATTGAGAGACGAAACGTACGCTCTCCACGATGCATTTTTGCTCTCTACGATAGTTCTTCTAGCCTTCGCCCGGCATCTTTTATACTCGATTAAGTTATCCACTGTTGGATAGTGTCTGAGACGTGCCAGTGCCTTTTTTCGAGCACTGACCGCTCTCGAGCAGTTCTCATTCCACCACGGAACGAAAGGGTGTCGCGGTTTACCACTTGCCTTCGGAATTGCGGTGGAAGCGGCAGCGAGTAGAGCGCTATTAAATGTTCTGTCATTTCGTCCACATTCCGAAGGGACCGTCTGACAGGTTAACATTATTCTGGAATGTCGACCAGTCAGCTCGTCGCACGATCCATTGAGGGGGCCGTGCACAGCTACGGCGAAGATGATCCATGTGGACAATCGTGGGGTAATGGTCGCTTCCATAAAGATCTTCTAATATGGTCCACCGCATAGCAGTAGCAAGTGAAGAGCTGCAAAGGGCTACATCAATAGCCGTGCTAGAATTCGTAGCTACGGCAAAATGAGTTGGTTCCCCAGTGTTGAGAATAGCCAAATTCATGGTGTCGATGACAGATTCCAAAATAGCACCTCTTTGACACGTACGAGAGGAACCCCAAAGAGGGCTGTGGGCGTTTACATCACCCACAACCAAGAAAGGTGTGGGCAATTGGTTTATTAGACTTAGAAGGTCTTCAGCCGACACCGTTTGTCTTGGGGGAATATAGATATTACATACGGTGAGTGAGAGGGACGGCAGATACACCCGCACACAAACTGTTTGAAGATCTGTGTGAACAGGGATTTCTGCAGAATACAGCGAATCCTGGACCAAAGTAGTAACTCCGCCGTGAGCGCGGAGGCCGTCATCGACATCAACCCTATAAGGGGTGAAACCGCGAAAGTGTATGGACCGTGGTGGAGAAAGATGCGTTTCCTGTAAGCAGAAAATTGATGGTGTATAACGGGACAATAAGAATTTTAATTCGTCCCGTCGGAGAGAAAAACCGTTCAGATTCCAGGATAGGAGAGCCGTTGTTTAAGAAGTTAAGAGGATTTCTTCTTTTCCTTTTTTCGCCTCTGCCGCCCGAAGGAGCGAGTGTCCATCCCGGCTGAAGTTTCCTCCGAGGCGGACTCGTCCTGACCACTGCTCGACAGGCTGAGAGATCGCTCAGAGCGAGTTTCAGGAGTCGGGGTAGGTGGTCGGAGTTTCGAGGATCTATCATTTTTCTTGTCCAGGCCAATAGGCCGTGTGACATCAGCCTTCTTGCGCGGCTGAGAAGTGGATTCTTGTTCTGTCTTTGTCTTTGTTGTCTTCTTGGGTGGTGTCTTGAATTTTGTGGGGATTATTAATTTCCCACCTTGCAAAGGCGATGTCTCCTCAGGGAAGTCCACTGGGGATACCTGGCAACAAAAGTTCGCTACTGGAGGAGTAGCAGGAGAGGACTGAATGCTCGTCGCTTTGACCGTGTTCGCCAGAGTGCTAGAAAAAGAACGCCTGAGATCAACAGGGTTCTTCACCAGGTATCGGCGTTTCGCTTCCGGGAAAGATACCTTCTCCGTCACCCTAATCCTTTGGATCTCCCGCTCTCTGAGATATGTGGGGCACTTGTTAGAGTTGGCCGCATGGTCCTCCTTCACAATTTACACAGCGGGCAGGTGATGAACAAGGGTTGGGATCGTGCGCGGAATTACCGCACTTTGCGCAAGCAGGGCTTACGGCCATGCACCTTTGTTGTGTATGACCGAACCTCTGGCACTTAAAGCAGCGCAGGGGGTTCGGCACATACTGCCGCACGCGAAGGTTATAGTACCCACAGCTAATTTTCTCTGGGAGAGAAGGGAGATTAAAAGTCAGGATCAAGGTGGGAGTGGGGATCTCTTTCCCATTCTCCTTCCTCCTGATCCTATACACCTCCGTAACGCCGTGGTTCTTAAAAAAGGAGAGAAGTTCGTCCTCACTTTCAAGCGCAAAGTCTTCGTGATTGACCACTCCCTTACATAAGTTAAGGGTAGGGTGAGTAGTCACTTCCACTTGGAGGCCGGCAATCTGCTTGGTTTTTTGGATCTTGTCAATCTGCTCATCGGTGCGCGCTTCGAAAAGAATGGTACCATTCCTCTGTCGCACGACCGCTTGCAGCTTTCCAAAACAGTCTTCAATGGCTCGCGCGAGGCGGACCGCACTAACACTTTTGAAGGATTTTTCAACTTCAACACACGACATGACAAGAAACCGAGGTTTCTTTGGTTTGTTCTCTTCCCGAAGGAAGAAGCTATTCAAATCTACCGTCTCACATCGCCTCTTCCTTGCGGAAGAGGGCAAGGGGTTTGTTTTGGGCTCCATACGATTGAAGCAGATTCGTCTCCGTGCTCCCCACCCACCATGGAGCCCAACAAGGGGACACCCCACTGGGGTGCCAAGGCTGACACGGAGATATAGTAGGGGAATGTCACAGCGCTGCACCGCCGTGGATCCCCCCGCTCACCCTGGAGTTCAGTGCAAGACCTAGTCCGAGCCGATTGATCGGGAGTGGGTTAGCTCCCGACCGCCCGTCTAGAAGAGTCCGAGGCCAAAGCGAGTGTATTGACACCTACAAGGAATGTTCCCCAAAAATACGTAGACGTACCCCTTAGTGCAAGCCAAAAGACATAGCACCAGGACTAGTTGGGAAACAAACAGGTCTCTCAACTGCCAGGACACACATTCCCTCCGACACGGGTCGCCATGCACGGCAAACACATGGGTGGGCGTTCAGCATACAGAGAAGGCCAGTGAGGAAGAAAAAGGAGTGAAAAGAACGTACATGACATGAAATGAGAAGCAAGAAGATGAAAAAATGGAGAAAGGAACACTTGAGAGCCTTCTCTGCATCCCCCCGTCAGGACGTGGACCAACCCACCTCGACGGGGCAGGGGGGGAGCGAGGGTGACTGCGAGCGATGATAGACGTCAACGATGTGGGCGTCAGCGTGGGCGTTGTGACCGACAGACTGATCGGACAATGACTTCGATTGTGGGATGACCGTTCACCTTCATCGTGGACGACCTCAAGGAATTTCTTCAAAGATATCATATTAGTATTCCTACAAGCTTTCCGACATGATGCTTAAGAATAATATTGGAACAAACTAAATTACCCATGAAAACTATCTATAGCCTGTAATTGTACCCTGAACATCGGATGCATTACCAGCTTTCGCTCGGCTCACCTGCCTGGCGGAAGACCACATTTCACGGAGGCGACGCTGTCTTCGGCGACGCAGAACTGTTTTAGAACCTGTCTACATCATCGACCGCTAACCTGAACCAGTCATAGCTGATAGATTGAGCCAATGTGCGGTCCCAGCCCCTGGGCGGGGGCGGGGGCGGGGGCGGAGGCGGGGGCGGGGGCGGGGGCGGGGGCGGGGGCGGGGGCGGGGGCGGGGGCGGGGGCGGGGGCGGGGGCGGGGGCGGTGGCGGGGGCAGGGACGGTGGCGGTGGCAAGGGCGGGGGCGGTGGCAAGGGCGGGGCGGGTGGCAAGGGCGGGGGCGGGGGCGGCGGTCTGCGACGCACACGGCACGCCACGTGAGCGCCAAGGGGCGGCGCCCCGGCGAAGGGCATTGGCGCAGGTCGCGACGCACGCACGTGATAAGGAGAGAGGGAAAACGCAAGCGTTGCAAATCTCCAAGGATAAGGAAATCTGTACTTAAATAACTTGGAAACAGGGGAGAGTTCAAGGCACTCAGAACTCAATATTGCAAAAAGACCGTGCGTTCACAATATTTCATCAACAGCCAAATGCGCGAAGGCAGTTGCAGAATCTGCACATTGCGGGCAACGACGGGTGGTTTAATCTTTTTACGAAGAAAATTCAATTCTTCATAAAGAAGTTTTGTAATTGTATGGCGTTGTTGGTTATTGTATGGCGTTAGTGGTAATTACCCCCGAAACCCGCTTCGAAAAAATATGCTGAAACATGGTTTTAAAGAGAAGATGTGTTTTCCCATTGTGTTTGGTTACCTTAGGTAGCTTTTTTGACTTCAGCTTTTATAGCTGGGAATAGTTGCAAATAATGATAATTATTATAATGAAATAATGAAAAAAATAAAGATAAAAATATAAATAGTATAGTGAATCTGTAACGTCTTAGTGGTTCACACTTTGTAATTGTGTTTGATCGAAATTATTGCATTTTTTAAATGCGAAACAAATCACCTCTTTATGCGCCTGCCTTTGAAGGGTTTGACCTCTCAAAACGTTTGTCCGCAAAAGAAAGAATACGTGACATCTTTTTCATCATATCCAAATTAGCCAAATCATAGAGGATCACTTGGAATCCTTCCTTGTTAGTGTTTTTGCTACATATTACAAGCTTTGCCTAGGGCTCTATAAACAGACTTTATAGCGCCTTAGCGTTGCCCGTGTGGCCCTATCGGCTTAATCTCGTATTAGTGGAATAGGGGGAGCCCTGGCAGCACCTAGGTAGCGCCAGCTGCGGCCTGTATTGTTCACAACCGGGCGACGAGGTCCCCTAGCGGAGACGACACTTGGGGAATCGCGTAGACCAGGGGCAACATGTTCATGTCAACGTGTCTCTTGCATTGGCCTATGCCATCAGCATAGGCCAAGAAAGATGAGAGGTCGATAAAGGGTAAACATTCGTGCTGAAGCAGTTCAAAGTGATAATTATAAAATGTTGAATTTTTATAACAATATCTTCATAATCACCTACACATTACTAATTTGGTTTATTGCTTCATTCATGTCGAAATTGAAACGTTTAAGAACAAGGTTGATGAAAGAAGTTTGATGTAAGTTATAAAATATTTGGAACCTACGTATAACCTCTCAGTATTTTTTTCGTGACGTGAAATGAAGTGTTCGTTGTTTTTTATGCTTCTAGGGCGCAGAAATTATAAGCATTAACCAAAGAATGTCTTCAAATTTCAAAAGCGGTAAATTAAAGGTATTTCTCCACACAATTTAAAATTTACGGTCTATGCTTTTGAATTCTAGGCTCTGTGCGTTTCCCGGTAAACTTCTCACTGATAATGGAAAACATTTAACAAATCACATTTTCACGTATGCACTAAGATTTATTTAGTCTACTTAAAGTTAAATAATAAATTGTATTGACTTTTCTGTGAGATATTTGGACAAAACTGAAAAAATTATGAAAAAACAATCGTTATAATTATTAATTGCATTATCGGACATGTGATAAAAGTTAAAATTAAGTTTGAAATTTTGGGAAGGAATTTAATATTATTTAAATACCGTCCACTACCTTGAATGTAAACTAGAAACAAATTAACACAGAATGCCAATTAAAATTACCCTTATACCTTTAGAACTGCTCTAACGCTAGCAGTAAAACACAAAAGAGATGACTTAACGATATTGACGTGGCCTTTTGTAGCTCCGCATTTGTTGAACAAACCGCTACAAACTGAGAACAAAAGCTGCTTCTCTGACACAGTGACCTTTGGACGCTACTAATTAGTTATTAACCGCAGGCCAGGTGGTTGAATTCATATCGATCCGGGACGCCGCCCAGCCATTTTATGTGTACGTTATTTATACCTCGGCTACCAACCCTCACCTCTGTTGCCTCGTCTGCAGGGCAGCAGAGTCTATGCGGCTGAGCGAAGGAGTGAGGAAGCAAGAAGAGCTAGCAAACGATAAAGAGGGGGTGAAGACGAGGTAGTGACGGAGGGAAAGAGGGGAAAGAGGAGAAAGAGGGGAAGAGAGAGAGGGGAAGAGAGAGAGGGGGAGAGAGAGAGGGGGAGAGAGGGAGGGAGAGAAAGAGAGGGAGAGAAAGAGAGGGAGAGAAAGAGAGGGAGAGAAAGAGAGGGAGAGAGAGCGGTAGGGAAAGAGGGATTAGGACAGTTGGTAGCCTGAGAAAACATTGAAGAATCCAACCTTCCCGAATAGAAGCTGTGGTTTAGAAACACGAGTAAAAGTAGAGAAAAATTCTTAAATATCAGAACAGACGTGCTATGCGGTGTGTATTTTTAAGAAGAGACTTACGTATGTGCGACAAGCCCACTGTGAACCAGCTACGAAGATAGTCCATTTTTTCAAGGATTCCTACGTAATCGTTTTAAATCAAATTAATTAGATATCTTGTTTTATTCTACAATGGTTATTCCAAAGGCCAAAATTCATTCATCTATTCAATATCTAAATAAGAATACAAAACAAATATTTAATTGAGATTCGTTGAAACCCAATCATAAAGCGATCATATCGACAATAACAAATGTCTCATCACCATGGCATGTTGAACACAAGCTTCCCGGCGTTGACATCTCGTCAGACAGAGCGAAAGCAAAGGACAAGCACCACGGCAGCGTCGCCTCGCCTCGCTTCGCCGTTGATGGTAGATGGGAGGGCAGGAGAGAGGTCGGGGTTGGGGGTGAGGGTGGGGGTGGAGGAGTGCGGGGTTGCGAGGGCGTCTTGAGCCCGAGAGGCGGCACGCGGAGCCACGCGCCTCCGCCGTGATTGAGGCAATTTCCTCTCGCCGCACGCGCGCAGATTGGGCCAATCACCGGTCGCGAACCCCAACCGCCCACCTGGACGCCGACCCCTGCGGACGCCTCCTCACTGCAGGCCTTTCCTGCGCCACCACCGCCTCTGCCTCCGCCTTCGCTGCTCGTCCTCTCCCTGCCCAGGGCGTGTCCTTTGGCAGGAAGAAGTGTTCAAATTGTCACTTGGTGAAAAGTTTTCTTGTTTCTTCTTTGACGCTTCTTTGGAGAATCACAATTTTACAATTCTGAGTACCTGTGAATATACTGGACTTGTGAGGGCATTACTCTGTATTTTACATTACTTCAGTGAATGAAAAAACCCATGCAAATATTGTACGACCTCATCTGTCACCGTTTTGTAAATAACGAGTTTTTGCCGGGCTATCAATCGTTGTAATAAAATATGGCAAACACGTTTGGAAACAAGACTTTTAAACATTTTTTGAGTTAATCTAATACGACGAGTGCTGCAAACCGTGATTGCAGAGTTCGCAAACAACGGAATACGTTCTATTTTAGCTGCCCACTCACATAAAATGTCATGGTTTGTTATGAATTCCAAACATTCCCTGAAAAATGTCGAAGGTTGGTTAAGGGGAATGGCCCAATACGTGTATGCATAGATTGTCATGGGTGATGTACTGCATGAACCGCTGAGTCCATTGTCTTTTGTTCTTTGCCTCTCACTCTCTTCCAAACGATACTCAAGCTATATTTTACACCTTTTCTTCTTCGTGCGAGATCATCGCATTCCTTCCATGCGTTACCATCATCTCGTCCAAATCGAGCTTTTGGCCTGGTTTCTAACACCCGAAAAAATTCATTCACGATTTCATGCATATTTCTAATCATCACCGTTACAGTCACTACATACCGAACAGTAATTAGTACATTAGTCAATATGAATCAAAAATTATTCTGTAAGAGAAAATAATTTTTGGAAAATATTTCAATAATCCCATGTCAGCAAATGGCAGGACATGATATTTATCAAAATATGCATGTGAAACACTGTGTGAGGTTCTCTCTTCTTGGATTCATTGTCATACCAATGAAGTAACATGAAGCAATAATGAGTCACCCCACCTTTGATCTCTCTCTTCCAGCCTCACTCAGTTTACTTGATTGATTATTTAGCAATTCCGGGAGTGTCAACTGCTAGGGTTATTAGTCCTGCAAGTGTAGTGCTTAGTTTTCCTCGGCAGGAGGAGGTGATCTTTCCCCGTTGGATGGTGAGATCCGGCGCCGACCTACTTGTCGGCTTGTGAGGTTTTCTCCAACTAAGTATCTTCCACCAGTGGGGGGGGGGACATCACGCTAGCCGGGACAAGCTCTAAGCTCCCGACCGGTCTACCGCATGTGTGTGGTGAATGCAGGGGCGGATGCAGCCGATCATTTTGGAGGCACTCAAAGATTTTTGTTAACTAAAAACATATTTGTTATATTGTATATTATTTTTGTAATTTATATAATACTATACAATATTAATAAATAATTACGTAATTGTAACATAAGTATTTAAATCACTTTTGCCAAATAAAAGAAGGTAACGAACGAAAACTCTAGGCCCTTTTGGAGGGGGACATGGCCCCCATTGCCTCCTCTGGATCCGCCACTGGGTGAATGTGAATGTACGTAAGGGATGAGAATAGGAGAAAGAAGAGGAGGAGGAATACATCGCGCTCAATCCGTGGCCCTTTTTGTAGGGTACTGCTCCGGCATTAAACCTGGTATTGATCGGAGATACCACGGAAAAACTAACGATGAGAGCAGCCGGCCGCTAGAACACGCGGCTGAACCCTACCTAGCTAATGACGAAAATCCAGCCACTGTCGGGACTCGAACCTAGAACCTCTGGAACAGATGCACTGCCATCAGTTGATGGCTCAGAGTGCCATCAGTTGATGCCTTGAGCCGCCCTCTCCCGATTTTACTCAATTTCAGGCAGAAGCGGAATCGCGCACGCGATGCATGTAATTTTCCATCACCTGACACGGTTTTCTTTTCCTTCTTGCGGAATTTCATAAGAAAACTTGAAGGTTTTTGCTCATCGACATTAGCATAATCTGATTTCTTTATTCAAAGCAAGACACCTTTTTTCCTTTCTTTTTCGCAAAAACATCGTGGAAAACTACCGACCGGCGCAACCAGCCGCTAGAATTCTCCTCCAGACAAGGGTTGAGTTCGATCTACATAGTACGTAGCTAACCGAAACGTCCGCCATCCCCTGATGCTCCACCACCAAGGCAGAGGGTAATAGCGGTGGCTTCCGTTCTTTTAATAGTAGCATGACGTCTGTAAGGTGGCTCCATACATTCAGCATTACCGAGCAGCGAGCTACTGCTCACCCGACAGCGACCAGCTAATGTGTTCGGCGAATGTTCGCTCCCTTTGATACGTCCAAAAGACCGACACGCGGTGGGTAGGGCGAGCGCCGAATGTTCGTCACTCGGCAAATAGCAAGCGACCCATCCACACTACTCTGCATTCGGCAAGCGGTTGCTCGCCGTTCGCCGAATAGCGAATGTGTGGAACCACCTAAGAAGACTAAACTCTGGTGTTGGAGGCCTGGTGAAGGGGCGTTCGAAAAACGTCGGGAGCTAATCGGAACACCATTTATTTCATCGACATCATGTTGTGAATGAAGGAATTTATCTCTGCTTTTTTTCGGCCAATAACGACGAGCGTACAACGTACTCGACCACGTCATTTACAGTGTGCTTCAGTAAGTGTAGATGGCTTTGATGTGACAAGAGCTAGCTGGCCGTTGGCCGAAAATGCCTTAAAAAGCTCTCCTATTGCCCGCGCGATGTCGCGGAAGCAAATTGTGTCAGATTAGCTGCCGACCCTTTTCATACATACCCTCACCACGGAGGTTGAGTCTCTTCGTTACATACTTCATGGTGCACAACCTGGCGAGGCGACCCCTTAGTGATACTGGCGAAGGGCAACATGCACAGTTCAAACTATCTCGTGCTTACTACGTCATCCGCGTAGGCCAAGAAAGATGGGAAAAGGTTTGAAAGGTGGAGGTGTAATACAATGATAAACATCCGTGCCAAGTAATTCAAAGAAAGTCTTTAAAAAATTTGGATTTTTATAACAAAATATCTTAATCACTTATGAATGATCCATTTCGTCTTATTGTTTAATTCAATAACATGAAAATCCAAACGTTTAAAAATAAGAACTTTACAACGCACAAGGAAGTTCGTTACAAGTCATAAAACCTGCAGCAATTACATAAAATCTCGTAGCATTTTTTCGTTTAACACATATTCAGTGTCGTGAAATGAAGAGTTCTTTACTGTTTAATGATTCTAGGGCTCAGACTTCATAGTTTAGTGGCGAAGGCGACCTTCTGCGTGTTGCTCTGTCATTGGCTGGCGTGACGTCGCAGGATCGTCCGACGTGGCGGCTTTTTCCCCCTGCACAATTGAGTTAAATCTGGCTAAATGAGTCCCAGTCGCATGACGAGTCGCCGGCTGAGGGGCATCGACATTTCACGTGTTATTTTTTCGCGTCACAAAAACGCGTCGCTCAGAATTAGAATGGACATGAGATGCGAGAAAAATGCCAGAGTGATTTCAACCCGACGTTCGGTTCCTAATTTTGCCCGAAAAACGCTCGAGCGCTTATTGAAAAAGTAACATTCTGGAAATTAAATTCTTCACACTTTGGAACTGTGGTCAAAGTTATGTTATTTGATTTAAGTAGTTTAATGAATTAAAAGCGAAATGAAACTTTATTTCAATATCGTTCCTGCAGAAGGATCACTAAATTCTCAGCGCTGCTGAACACCACAACATAAACTCTCAGCAAAAAAACAACTTCAGTTCCTCTAGATATGTGGCAAAAACTACTAGAGAAATATTCCCTTCCAATGTTGTACGAGGACGGATCCCTGTTAACAAGCCTGTAATACAAATTAAGTTCATTAACAAGTCTTCTGGAATGATATCACAAGCTCACATAACTAAGATTTTAAGTTTACGAGCGCCCCGCCAACAACGCGATGGTTTGAATATTTCATGATTTTCAAGCTGAAAACTGTATACCTTTTCGTAAATGTCAGCGTATGACATTTAGCTCCTAACCTGGGGCTATGAAGGATAGTTTACAATAACGTCATTTCATTACATTTGTTTAAGAATGTTATTAACATTCTTCACACAATATTAAATTTCAATGTCCAGAGTGTGATTTGTGCTTCTTTGAATGGAAATCTGTAGTTTTCAGTAGAATGATTCAGCATCTATGGTCATCACGTTAAGCTTCAAGGGGAGAAGCTTCATTATTTTCTGCCTAATTTCGTAGAAATTTATAGTAATCAAAATAATAAAAAAAAGTAAAATGTGCAAAATGTCAGCAACAAAGGAGCATGATCAATGAAACTGTAAATATTCTAGCTAGTTACATTCCCATTTACAAACATTTACGATGATCTTACTATTTGCTCCAAAAGAATGGCCAGTGTGTCTACTTCAATAGTGCAAGTTTGTTTCCCACCCCTTCCTTAAAATTTACTTACAATTTTAGAATATGGTGTATATAGATTATATATATATATAATATAATATATATATATATAAAATTAAATTGCTCTACTTGGGAAGAACCGAGAAGAAAATTAATGCGAGCGTCTTCCGGGGTATGGTTCAATTCGACCACAACTCTCACGGAATGAAACGTCAGTCAACGACCTGACCTAACTATATTCAGATTGCGTTTTCACGGCAGAAGCTGAGCCGGGCCCTTTTCCGAGCGTCGTCGTGTGCTCGCCTTTGACGCCAACATTTTTCCATATCTTCTTAATGGGAACGTTCACTTCCAGCAAACCACGCCCACGCGCGGTGAAAGACCGAACAACGAAGCCTTCGAACTCGGACTCCCGCGGGAAGGCAACCGACCACGGCACCAGAGGGCATCGTCCCCGCCCCGCCCTCGCCCTGCATCTTCAGGGCGCCCACTGACGCTCCTTCCGTTTCACAAAAAGCACCCAAAGCCTCCGGCAACGACGGAAATAGCACAGCCCGCCCGCACAGAGACAGAAAAATTCCGCGAAGCATTTCCCTCGTCGAAGCCAGCGGCCTTCATCGTGTCCAACCGGCTGCCGCTTCGAGCGAGTTCGGACAGGTGGTTTACTGCATCTCTTTTTTTTCGTCATATCGCGCGTGGAACGGTCGATTGCCTCCCAATATCGAAAACACTCGCAACGTTGGTTGGGCTTCGACAAGTTTCCGCGAAACGATATCGAACCCGGCCGCAAAATAAATTGAGAGCGACGCCCGTCACGAGGGGATTTCAAGGGACAAGCACACACGGTGTATGTGCTTCTCGAAACGGAAGGCTTTGCGAGTTCGCAGAAGTGGTACTATTTTTCCCGGTCAGCGGGAAACGAAGCTTGAAACCTTTAATTCGGATTAAGAACTCCTTACCAACAACACATGATAATGCTAAGGCATTTACATTCATTGAAGGCTTTAAAATCAAATTCACGGAAAAATGTTTTTCTCTTAAGCACCTTCAAAAGAAAACTGATGACAATTACCTTTTCGATTATCGTTTAAATGTAAAATAATTAAATTAGGATTGAGATATCCTTACAAAATACTGTAAAGCAGATTTACCCCTCAATTATTTGTCGATGTATACAAAATTGAAAATGAAATTGTCTCACTGTACCCTTGAGAATTTTGATGGTGGAAACGATGAGTGAGACAGCACTATTGGGCACGAGATAATTGTCATAGATACTACCGATCATAAGAAGCAACATCTATAGGAAATGAAATAAAATTGTTGTCTATTTGTTTTCCCATGTGTGTAGGGTTAGGCAAAATCATTTATCCATTCCTTATCAATGAACGAAATGTCAGGAACAGGCCTAACAAATTTGTTGTCTAGCTTCAAACTTCTCCTATAAAATATAACTTAATATTCAAATGACTTACTGAGAATTTTCCCAACATATGTTTTATCTTTAACTTTAACTAAAACGTAATCACCTTTGATCGATAGTCTCTGCTTGTTTTCGACGTCAACAAACTCAGGTTCAGGAACTAAATGGGGTAGATCATAATCACCTGTTGAATCTTGCAAAATCACTTCACTGTCATTTTGAAACAAAGCGTTTTTTTGGTTTAGATCGTTTCATGTTCCTATAGGTGTTTCTCTTAGCTCGACGTTCATTTCTTTCTGGTGTATTTATTTCAATCTTTGATCTTCCTCTACACCTTGGTGATTGCCAGTTTTCCTTGATTTATTCTTAGGGAAACCTTACTTCGTCTGGAGAGACATATGGCTTATCTGTAGATTTCGTTGATAATCTTGAATTATGACCAAGAATGTTCCAAATCATTATCTTGTTGAAATAACGAACTTTTAGGTTACATAATAAAATTCGACCAATACTTAATGACTAACGTATTGAAAGAACAGCCACAAAAATGAAGTAAAAATTAACTTTTCATACCTTTGAACAATGAAATATATGACAGAAATTCATCAACAGTTTTGAAAGAGAAATCTACGAATTAAAGAGTCTGTACAAATATCTAAAAGATCCACATTACGTACTACCATCAAACGCGAATTTCCCGCTCTATGCTAAATGTCTCGCTGTTTTCATCGACTCATTATCCCCACTTTTCTTCTACTTCAAAGATACATTATTTTGCGCTTCGGCAATTTTTGGGAAACTTGCCAATTCTCCGGGCCCCAAAAAGAATAATCATTAATGCGTATTAAACATGATTTAGCTTCTAACCAAAATAAAGTAGATGACCGGGGTAGCCGATATCGTTAACGTCTGAGAGTCATATTTATATCAGCTCAAAGATTTCGAATCCCATCCTGAGAATGGATATTTTACTTGTGTGTTTTGGCATGGGAGGGGGTCTCTTCAACACCATGTGTCACCTTTGAACATTCTTTCTTCAATAAACCCTCCCCAGAAGCGTCGATGCTTAGCTGCGTTAGGCCTACAGAGTAACTGTACGAAAGAAACGGGAAATTGCCGCAAGTGATCCAAATGGCTGTCGCAGACAGCCGAGGTGGGGGATTGTCCCATTGTGGCATTGCCGGGTAAACGTAAAGGGCAACTGGATGGAGAAGTGCGCACGACTAAAGGTAGGAATTAGGAAGAGCTGAAGTCCCGAAAACCCGAAGAGAGAACGGGAAATAAGTCTTCAGACCGAGACGCAGTACGTCCCGTCTTTATAGGATATCGTGTTTCCCGTTCTAAAATAAAACAGCTCGAGTAAACGTTTCAGAATTTTGCATCTTCTGTTTGTACCCACCTATTATAAATTCTACTATACCATTCGGGTTTCTAGATGCCATCCATTTGTTTCGTTGTGGATGATTTTTTTGCTAAAGTAATGACAAACACATTTCGTTACACATCAATTATTCCGGAACAGAACACGTTACGCATACATTTATATTTATCAATTTGCATTTCTCCCTTTATGCGAGATGGGAAAGTAATGAAATTGGGAGGCATTTAATTTTGCAACCGATCCACTGTATGTTTCATGCCATATGGTTAAAAAAACGTACTCAATTCTAGCTATACATTGTCATTTCGTCACTTCAACGCTCTGAGGAGAACATAGCTGAATACCAAATTTCCTACTCACGATATCATTTTCACATCTTTCAGTTTTGATGACAGTACAAGGAAAGAGACATTTCAAAGACAAGCAAAAAAGATATACATTGGTTGACGTTCCTAGGTTGAAAAGCATACCAAATGTACCAGAATACTATGTTTTTAATTATCGTTAATCAGTATACCAAATGTACTAATTTAACCCTTAACTGCCCGAATTATTTTTTTTTCGAAAAATTAATTGTTTACTGTTGCATGTCAATGAGAAACATATATCAATAAGGGAAAAAATAATTTATTGAAAATCTTTGTAACTTTTCTCAAAAAACCCTGTGTCCATATGGACACGCTGGGCAGTTACGGAGTCATTTTGTACAAAAATCTGACACATGCTTGAAAATGTTTTTTGGGAAATAAAATGAACAATAAATGTTAAAAAATAGACTAATACAAAACATATTTAAAAAATAAAAAACACAATAAAGTTATTTGAAAAATTTAAATGTACTGCTTTCATTCGGGTGTGTGATAGACTTCAAAACATTCAAAGCATAAACCTACATCACATTTTGCACACTTCGTGCGCACTGCGGATGTTTTGTTTGAACAATGGATTCCCTTGCATCTCCTCTTCTTTTCAATTTTTTTAATGTAATGCTTATAACCATCGAATCTAATCTCTTCTGGAACACTGGCTTTGTAGGTGCTGAGAGAGCCGGTTGATGGTCTTCCCGCGCCTTTTATTGGATTCATGTATCTTGTTAAATAAACTTGAACAATATGCCGCCTGAATTCAAGCTGTGTCATTTTTCCCTGCCTTCTTTTTTCAATTGCCAAGCATTGTGAATTGATACATCAATTAGCCACGACAGCAAAGCCCAGTACCATTTCTTGTTTCGAATATTTATTCTATGCATGGCAACGTTCTCATCCATCGGTCTACACCGCCCATGTATCTGTTATATTCTGCTATTGTATAAGGCCGTTGAATTTGGATCGCCTTTTTCTCCTTTGCTGAATATCGCTTTACTAAGGATACAGGCTCAACACCAGCACACGTTGATGCTATAACGACAACGGAGTTGTCAACCCACTTCGTGACAATTATTCCGTCGTCTTTGCAGATAGAATGCACAAAATGTCCCCTTTTCTCTTTTTGTAGAATTTTATTCGAAAGAAGAGGACAGCTTTTAGGTATTCTGTTTTCTCGTATCGTTCCTGTCCCTTCATATCCTTCCTCACGTAAAAAAGACAGAAGGTTAAAACCCGTAAAAAGATTGTCGAAAAAAAAGTGAAAGGGCAACTTTTTCACATTCGTGTTGAAATCATCAATCATTTGAATGAGTGGTGAAGCTGCTTTACCGAATTCTTTATCATATACGCTATTTGAATTTGTTGCTTTCCCTTGGTAGAAAGAGAAGTTTGCAAGGTAGCCAGAAACCGTGCATAAACACCAGGCTTTGTAGCCGAATCTGATCGGCTTCCCACGAATGAATTGCTTACACGAGGGCCTTCCGAAGTACTTGATCATGGATTCATCATATGAAAGTTGTTGCTTGGGTATAAAATATTGAATGCATTTTCGCCTTATACTTTCTATCACAGGTCGAATTTTCCACATTTTATCAGTTACATCTAATTTGTTATCATCATTGCAGTGAAGAAACCTGAGGATTATTTCAAAACGGTTTCTCCTCATGGCATTACAAACAAATTCATTTCTCGTGTCTGGGCTGGAATCCCAGTACAGTCGCTTGTTTGGTACAGTGTTGTGACTACTTAGAATCAGACTGCCGATAAAGCATCGTATTTCTTCAAAAGTAATTTTAGGATTTGGACAATTTTTAAAAACTGCGTATTTGTTGGACTCGTCAACTAATAGTTGTACGAGTTCATCATCAAAAAACATCTCGGCTGATTTTAAGGACAGGGTTCGGCTCACTAAAACAACGGCGCACGGTTCACTTGCGCATGGTTCACTCGCGCGGACCACGAGAACGGATCACTCATGGAGCACTGCTTGCATTGTGCATTGTGCGGTGTGGTGCGAATGTGTAATGGAAAATTACAATGGTTAAATGCATAAAATGCGTTGCATGCATAATGTTAAATGCATAAAATGCGTTGGTAATTATGCGTTGGACAGACTCAAGGATGTTTTATGTTAACGCGAGGGCCGAAGGCCCGAGCCTCGTTCTCAACTTGGACACGGGTAGCGAAGCGTCACGATTCCACATGAAAGTGCGTTGGCCACGTGGCCGTGTGCACACTGTGGCGGCGCCGCGAGTGACTCGTTCGGAACAGAATCGTGCGCGTCAATAGGAGCCGAACCCTGTTCTTAAAATCTACCAACATCTCAAAAAGTTGAACTGGACTTTGATCCCAATGTTTATTATCACCATTGCGTAGTGTGGCTAAATTTGAAGAAAGTTCCCCACTGATCCAATGTTGCTTATTCCTACTCAGGTAGTCAAAATTCCTTGGTTCAGTTTCCATTTCTTTGTCAACTAATCTCACTTCCGCTTCAGCACAAAGTTGTCGGGCATTTTAAATTATCTGGATTACCTCCATCTTCATCTCCCGAATCCTCGTCCGTTAGAACTGTTGGGTCTGGTGGTGCAATGTAAGGTCTGATTAAATTAAGAAGGTGATTGACAGTTCGGTGTGACGTCAGGACGCCTCTCCCGTTTCCATGACAACTGCCAACCAGAGAGACAAAACGTGACGTGTCAGGTCGCTCAGTTGCCACTGCCGAACACGGGGAACATTTGCATCGCACAGCGACTTCCTTGCCGCCGCGCCGCCCGCGTTTCTGCCTGTGCTGCGCGCGCAATGTGTACTGTGTTGTGATGAGTTGCGTTGAGGTTAGGCTTTTGTCGTATTTTTTACACCTTTACACGTATTTTTTGAAGTATTTGTTTTCGTGTCCCGATAACACGTGCTCAGTGGTTTGCGACCTGGCAACGTCGCTCCCCTCCACTCACAAGTGTCAATCACCTTCTTAATTTAATCGGACCTTACACTATATCGGTTTCAGGCACATTACCTCCCCCATCAAAAATCCAGGGCTTCTTGGACTGTAACATCTGAATTTAATATCTTTTCAAGGTCTCTGATGGAAAAGTAAAGACGAAAATAAGTTAAAATATTATTTTGGCAACAACAAAATTTGACATCATAACTGCCCAGCGTGTCCATATGGACACGCTGAAATATTTTTCATTATACTGGAAAACCAATATCTCTAAAACTATTTTTAAAAATATGTATTTGTACGTTAAAGTTTCTATATGTATTTCAAGTAATTCAACTTCAATTAAAATAAAAATAATGTATTAAAACAAACTTACTCCACGTCGACGTCCATGATTTTTGAGCATAAAAATTCTCTGAATTTCAGGAAGCGATTACAGCGAACTGGCCTGCGATAGACAGTTCAAACAACAATGAGCGTGCAGACTGAACTTTCTATTATATGCCATGCGATTGCCAACTTCATCACAACAAATGTACCCTCTACAGAAAATGATTAAATGTTGTTGGTAATGCGTGTCCATATGGACACGCTGGGCATTTGAGGGTTAACCTACAAGCGGTTTTAAATTTTGGAGATAACAAAAGGATTCTACAATGACTTTAGCTTCAAATTAATGCTTTGACAAAATAATTCGTTGAGATATAGTTACATGAGAAATGCATTTTATGTAAGATTCTTCGATGTGTAAATGTAGTGAGGAATCTGCGTAAGAGAATGGAGAAATATTTGGTATTATTTCTTGAATAAATTGGCTCTAAAAACAGTTCTTTTAATTATAAACAGAACGACAGAGGGAAATGCATCAGGATTCGCTTCGTACCCGAGAGTTTACGGACTTTTTTCACCCCCAATATTCGCATTAACTCGCGTACTTTATCATAGGTTGTTCAGCATAACAATGCAAAGAAATTGCTGAAATGTTTAACAAGTCTATGTGCCTTTTAAATAAATCGAGAACATTGAAGCAGAAAGACAAATTATTTAAAAGTACGTAGAAATATGTCGTTCGCATACAGCCACAAAGTGAGCACTCAGAAGACAAACTTATAAAGTAGTGGTGCCACAACAGCCAGTACTTTCTGAACTGACAAACGGTTACATAAAATTATAATACTGCAACTTCTGTCCGTATTATAACATCTATGCCATCACTTGTAAAACTTACTAGTCATTACCAATCGTAGCGCGTTAGGCGCTAAAATTTCGTTCATTTAAAAGTAATAAACACAAATTCTACAAAGAAACACTCCGTTTCATACATCTACAATCACCAAACGAAAAAGAAGTTTTGAGAATTTCAAATTGCCATATAGCGACCTTCCATTATTGCATTGCAATGTGACAATTCCACAAAGATTCTAAAAAAGAAGTGCTGGCAATTTGCAAAATTGCTCCAATCTACTCATATAAAAAAATATACATGACATTTTTTAAAGAACTAATTTTATAGACCTGATTTCTTTTAACCAAAAACTCTTCGTCATCAGAATTGTACTTTTGCAATGTTAATTTGTTGTTTGCAATTTTCGAAAATACAGACTTTGCCGAAAATGGAATCAGCACCTCTTTCTTTGCCGTTATTTGCTACATACGAGGACAAAATTGAAGAAAAAAATTGGAGTCATTTTTGAGAAAATAATTGTTTAAATTGTATTACAATTAACTTTGTTTCTCGCAAAAATTACGCAAAAACCACGCATGTTATCAAAAAATTGAACTGTAACTTACTTGAATATGTTTTTGATGAACAGATTTCACTAAAAAAATCGTCTTCATTGTTGTAGTTATAGGAAGACAAATAAATTGAACTTTTGAAATTTTCGAAAATTCGGAGAAAAATCCGTAGAACGATAATGCGATCTACACCATTTTCTTCAGCGTCTTTTGCTCTATCAGAAAAAAAATTAAAGAAACAATTTGGAGCCAATTTTGAAAAAAAACGAAAATGTTGAGGCTTTACGTTAAGTATCCCCAAAACTCAAAATATCAGTTTCAAATCCAAAGGGGCGCTACATCAGTCAAATCGACAGTGGAATATCAATTTTGATGAAATTCCTCCTTACAGTTTAGCCGCTTGCGTTGCTTACAGTCAGGCACAGACCAACAGAGAAATAGAAGAAATAGACAAGCTGTCAGATGTATTGCAGTCCAATTTTCCCGTATCAAGGACCCACTAAACGTGGATTTTGACAACAAAACGTGGTAGAGGAAGTAATTTACTACGTATAGAAACAATATTTATCGACTTTTTCGTTACTAGGGCGCGGCAATAGTATTGCTACGTCTTCTGCAATAGTCACTTGGTCTACGCTAGAAAGGTTTTAAAGGCACTTTTAATAATGAAATCCTTGGCAGCTTAAGCAAACATCTCGGAATAGTGTATACTCGCGGGTAAATGTTCAAATACATCTGCACATTGCTAACGTGTCGACTATTTAAGTTCCATTCCATTGTCGGACGGGACACATCATGAATACTGCACCAACCTTACCTCTTTCGTGGTTGCCGCGAATCTTTCTCTGTGTTTAATGTACGCGGGGCTGGAACAACTAATTAAACTTGTATGAGGGAGTCCCTGCAAAGCGACACACACATCGCGCAGCGTTTGCCAGCGAATTTCGTGCCTCGCAGCACAAAAAGACGGCAGAGTCCTCTCGCTTCTTTTCAGTACAAAGTTTTCATAGCTTGCGTTGAGGTTGAGCAATTATAGGATCCGTTTGTTGGTTATGCTCTCAAGAGACGGTCCCTTTTCTGTAAAAGGGGTTCCACAAGCGGTTTGTCTGAGGAATTTCTGGTATTAATTTTGCTTAATATGATTATATGTTGAAATTAGAAAATAATATGTGACACTAATGAACTTTTTTTTTTCTGTACATACACAAAATGTAAGATTTGGCTTAAAATTGAGGTTGCATTTATTTCCTGATCATTGTGGGAAACTAGTGGTGCTGCGGAATGGCACAGACTTTCCCGTATTAATTTTCTATTTCCTTTGGTCTGCGCTAGCTATTCGGAATTGCCACATACTCTTGCCAGCTGCCATCTATCACCGCACAAACTACATTTTTTAAAAACATTTTCTTAACTTTCCGGTTTCCTAATTGTAAAACAGAAATATTCATTTTAGAATATTAGAGAACACAAAAACCTATGTCCTAAACGGAAAATTTTTCTTAAAAATTTTGTGCCGTTTTAAAGAAAAGGGCATTTTAGCGCTACTAAAAATGCGAAATTTGAAGATCTTTTTCACAGAGAAGTTTTGAGTTTTCAAAATACTTCATTTGAAGTCATTCGAATCTCATACACTCACAAATATAACAATATTTACAAATTGCTGGTAATGTGCATATTAAAGATGTGAGAGATCTTTCAAAAAAATTGCATTTGTGTAATTTTTGAGAAAACGAAAAAATACCATAAATAAACCTTACGTCATATCAAAGACTGCATTTAGCACTATCCGATCGAAAAGTTTGAAGAACTTTTTTCTAGCCATTTATGTGGAATTGTGAGCTTGTTATCACAAGAAAATGGTTGTATTTTCTAGAAACTTTACTTGACATTATTTAAAGCACATGCACTCATAAATATAATAATGTGAACAAAGCGCCGCTCGTGTAAATATTAATATTATCGACGCGAGAGAGAAGTAAAAAACATTATATGTTTGCAATTTTTGAAAAAAACAAAAGAATACAGCATGGCTTTTATGTCACTCGATAGTGTACATTTGATAGAGTAATTTTGAGCAGTTTTTGAGAAAATCTTGTTTTTGTAATTTTTTTAAAATTGCAAATATTGCACGCAATATTGTGCGAAAACTACTAAAATTTTCAAAACAATGTATATGACCTTAAACAAAGAACTCACTTTGGAGAATACATTTTATTTGAAGGAAAAATCTCTATTTTCAATTTTGTAGTTGGAGAAAAACGCCAAAACAAATTCAAACTTTCACAATTTTCGGAAATTCAGAGTTATCCGTGAAAATAAGACTTACGCTATCTTAATAAGTGTATTTTACTCTATTCATATAAGAAATTTAAAGAAAAAATTTGGAGCCGTTTTTTGAGAAAATTCTGTAAATGTGGGGGGGGGTCTTCAAAATCTCCCCAAATTTTATACAATCTTTTTCAAAATCTCAAAGCTTTGACTCGAACCAGATCGACCGGGGAATATCCATTTTGGAAGAAATCGTACGTGTGGTTTAGGCGCTAGCAGTGTTCACAGACGGACAGACAGACGGACGTTTTCCTTTCAATTGGTTTTTCGGTATTAAGGACCCACAAAAGAGGGTTTCTGGCTACACTACGTGTTAGGTTTTTTTTCTCAATTTAGCAACTGGTTTTATCCACTTTTTCGTTATCAGCGCCCGACAAAGAATTTTTTTTCTGGCGACAATTCTCCATTTTTTCGCGCAGCATTACATAATTTTCTCTATATCACGTATATCACTCCGCGTATACGTACGTATATGGGAAAGTAAAAATGAAGATAAACTGATGTCTCATTTACCAAACATTACCATAGCTGTCTGAGATTTCGTAAGTTATGCTATTATCGGTTCTAAGTGTTCGTCAAAACTACATAATATGATGTTTTGCGAAATATACAATGGGGTTTAACTATGTAATGCTTATTTTTATATTCATTTTGTTTTTTATTCGCATTATAATAATAGAAGGAAGTAGAATAGAATACGAGGGTTGGGGCAGAAGTCATGGCAACTATTTGTTTTATAAAAGAAATGTTATCGGATCGCAAAATTTCATTTATATCTTGAAAGAAATGCAGTACAGTGTGTTCACATCAACAGATAGCTCTACAAGTGTGTCTGTCTACCGCCGTGCGAGTTGAATGTAACATGTTTCCAACAGCGCTCATACTACAAGAGAGCCGTTTATCATGAAAAGAATGACCGAGAATGTCACAGGAAATTGGTGGAAGCTCATGGAATAACGCCTTTCCATACCGGACAGCCGCGAGATGCGTAGGAGAGTTTCTGCAAAGATGCGCAGCAACCAGTGATCAGCAAGGCACGTAACGACTTGTGAGTGTGCGGATCAATGTGATGTGCAGTAATCGAGCATCTACCTAATCAGACTTTTAGAACGGATACGTAATGCTTTTCGAATTTGTGAAGTCCTATTCACTAAAATGCCTTAGAACATTTGAAAAATATTGTAATTATCAAAAACAAATATAAAAAAGTATTATTTACTGTCTTGCACGCTTTTAATTTTTGTGTGCCAAGAGTATTCTGTTAAGGATGGCATTCGACAGTTCTGAGAGTCGCACACAGACCGTGATGTATGGAAACGTAATACCGCTCAAGTTACGAACACGTCAGATTTATGGATTTTAAAGTCTACCAGGCATTTTGAAATGGGTTTGTAAACCTAGGAAATGAATATAGATTAAGAGTTTGCGATTACAATTGAGAACGCACTGAATATTCCACAGGCGTTTTTTTCAACGAACATCGATTTCTGGACGAGAGGCGCAAGATGTCCGAATATTGCACGGAATTAGAGACGCATGTTTGGATGATGAGGTTGCTTTTAGTTCTACGGCACCCTGTCTGTTGTTCGTTCTTCGACATTATTCCGATATGCGATATTCTCTGCAACTTCCAGTTTGTTTCGGCTGCTAAGATTTTGCCTATTACCCACTACTGTATTCAACCATAGCTGAAAAAATAATAAAGGCAGTTTTTAATATAACATGTCTGACCAATTCTTTGTAAGGATAAACGTAGTAATTTCACGTTTGCTCATTCCCCAGCCCAAATAACATTTTTTAATAAAAAACCTTTATACTCGTAGAATTGACAGTTAAGTTTTGACGAGGGAATGGAACATTTTGAGTTTTTACGAGGGAATGGAGGAGGAAGGAAAGGAATAAGTTGACCTCGAAATACTCAAAAGCAGAAATTCAATGCACTGCTACAAGTGTGTAATTCTGATATTGATACCTAATAATTTGTAATTACGCTCTACCGTTTTATAATTAGATGCGTGATATTTGAAAAGGGCAAAGTGCTTGCCCGTTCTCTAATACACCTACTTCATAATCCAATAGCAACGAGCTATGTGAAGAGATAATGCTATTGGACCGCATTCACCGATATGACATGTCCCAAATGCACAGTGTCGCTGCCTCACGGCAGCTGCACAACAACGCAGAGGCGGGAAAGGGTGGGGGCGGAGGACAGTGGGAGGCGGGCTGCGCACAATGATGCACTATAGGTTTCCCTCTGGAGAAACGTTCAACTGAGATGTATACAATTTTTACTGAAAATATACAATATAATTTAGTTTTTCTGCAAATCAGGTTAACTTAGGCTAATGCGATGCAAGTTATTTCTAGAAATTACATTCGATTAATTTCCTGTCAGATTTCATTTTCTGTGGATTTTGGGCATGCGGTAAACGTGATTATTCCATTTACGATATTTGTACGATATAGTTTTATGAAATTTATATGTTGATAGTGTACATAAATCTTTACCAAATATTTGTACTTTATTATTATCAAATAAAGTATGGATTATCAGTTTTCGTATCCGAGGTAATCTCTGAAACAATGACCTCGAAAAACTTCCAAATATGTACAAAATAAGGTTTGCTAAGAGGTAAAATATTCATGTTTTTCGCGAAAATGTGCACATACATATTGTTGATACACGTTGATCAAAAATACGATTACTTCCGTTCAACGTATATCCTGTTATAAAAATGTTATAACTAAGAAAAGAGCTTGGCAGAAACCAGAAACAAGAACTTATTGAGCCTATGCTTTTAAATGGGTTAATTTTACAATAAAATCTTATACGAACTTTTTTGAAGGAAATGTCTACTTTTATTTCGTAAAAAACGTAAGTTTGGGTAGGATTGATAGTTATCGAGATACATGCAAAGAACTTAGCAAAAACCCTCTAAACATCCCCCAATCCCAACCCCGGCTCATCCACAACACTTCAGGATTTTTAGTGTAATGTGCGGTAGGTGCTGATAGACTGTCCAAGTTTCATTTGTCCTTCCATCACCAGTTTTTGGAGAAATTTGTGTGGACTATTATATGCATAAAACAGGAAAATTATTGAAAAATATGTGCATTTGATTGGTTTCGGCACCAAGGTTTCTTCTCTATTCACCAGAACACCTTCACCCTTCTGTTGTACAGATTATTGCCATGAACGGAACAAATTTCCCTGCAATTCTTGTTAC
Organism: Acheta domesticus; assembly: GCA_031308135.1. Taxonomy (NCBI): domain Eukaryota; kingdom Metazoa; phylum Arthropoda; class Insecta; order Orthoptera; family Gryllidae; genus Acheta; species Acheta domesticus. The sequence continues at coordinate 83,000,922 of JAHLJT010000631.1, read as the reverse complement.
ACTAGGCCATTTTTCATTGTTTTCAAGATTATTTTTGAACTTCTTTATTAATTGAGTTCATTTTTTATTTCAGAATTTCGTTTTCTTTTGAGTAGTTAACGTCAACATGTGATTTGAAAAAATATCTACCTTTTGGACTTCTTTTCTGAAATTTTTGTTTGGTATCCACGAGGGTTAGAACCGACACTGTTGTGTAATTCTTGCCTCAAATCTTTTCGAGTTTTCTTCCTCAGATATTGCATATACCGTATCTTTCTAATTTTTTTTTCTGGAGATCACACTTTTTGAGAATTGTTTGAGAACCATTGATTTACGTCAATAGTTTTTATTATCTTTCTTTATCATCAAGTTATAAAATCGAAATAATGACAATTGCTATTGGTATTTAACTGAACTCCGTTAGGTTTCACAAGCTGCACTGTCAGTTAAGAACAATCGAAACAAATGGGTTACCTTCTACTTACAAAATATACTATATATTTGTTATACGGGTTCAAAATATACTATATATTTTCTACTTACAAAATATAATCACTTTACCATTTGTATCATAAATAACAATTCTTTGATAGGAGCACTCATATGCAATCTAAAAGATTACGAGTGATTATATTTTATATTTTATTAAAGTGATTATATTTTGTAAGTAGAAAATGCTACGAGCAAAATAAAATAATTTTAGCACATACATACTGATTTTTAGTCAGTCTTACTGACATTCATTTTATTTTAATTCAACCGATCAAAACACAATGTTACGTTAAAGTCAGTAGTACCTGATGCAAAAGATTTTTGTTTTGTTGGTGGTATTCACAGGTTACTCTGTATATTTGAGTATTGTCCGAGTTCTAGTACTAGTGCTAAAAATTGAACTCTAAGCACGCTCTACATCCTTCGCTTTTACAAGGGGTGTCTGAAAAAGGAACTTCTTGTTTCTATAAATTATTCTTATGATGGTATTGCCAAAAATTCTGAACGACGCACATCTGATTTCACAAATCACAGACCAGTTATTTGCTCTATATCGACCTCATGACTATAATAAGTAAGGCTCGGAAGTTAACGCTGTTTCAAAAGGAGAAAATGCATACAAAGTATGTCGTAACATTTGTAAAATATGCGCCAGAACTAAAGAAATATGCCCATTTTTATGTATTTATGAACAATTATAAATTTTTTAACTTTTTTGTCTCCACTTAGTATTCCAGTGATAACTTTTAAAGTAAAATATAATGATTTTGTCTGTATCCTCGTCGAAGTATCAACATTTTTTTGTCGAAGATGAACTATCACATCATTCATAATCGAACAAATCATTTCCGGATTTCAGCGCCGTTATATCAACTAAAAGTTCAGACAAATATTGCTGCAAAGAACGAAAGACATTCCCAGGATTTCCCATGAATAGCATTCGCATTCACATTTGTGAAGTACACTTTTCGGTTTGAAAGGGAAATATGCTTATTGATTGAAATTCCGAAAGAAATATGCCACGTGAAGAACAGAAAAGGAATAAAATATAAATAATAACGTAAATATAATGGAAATATGATGCATTAAAACAAAATGCACTTAATACGCTCTAATATGCTAAGATAAAAATCCCCGAATTTCTGTTCGTTTGATCGTGTTTTGTGGTCATTTGATAACTAGCATATATTAGCAATATTATGAAGCAAATAGAGACAGACAGCAATGGGTGACACATATTGAAAATATGCCGCAAGATAAGACTTCCAGTGCAAGCTCTAAATCATAAGATGCGAGGAAAAAGAAACATTGGAAGGCCAAGAGTGAGATGGAAAGAGGCTGGAACAGGCAATATGCCTAATCCGTAAAGGAAGATGATGATAAAGCAAATATTATAATGCTCATAATTCAAAATATGATTTTTCAGAACCTTCCAGACCTTAGTAACAACTGTAACGAGCTGTTCCTGGCTCCAGAGGGGTTACCGCTACGCTGGCGAGCCATCAGGCGGGCGGGGACGCGTTCGAGTGGGCGAGCGCCCCCGCGCCCGGGGCTTGGGTGCAGAGCCGGGCGCCCAACTTCCTAATGACGTTACCTCCACTGCAACAGCCACGGACAAGCCCGCCGCCCGCCACCGCGCAACGCGCGTGACCTTTGACCTCCGCCCGCGCGCCGCCCGCATATCGACGAGGCTCGCAGCTGCCTCCGCCTCGGCCACCGGACGCCGAGCGGCGCGGCGTAAACAAACGCGGGCGCGGGCGGAGCGCCGATGCGCACGGGCCGCCCAACTTCGCCCTGCGCCCCGGTCCAGTTTCAACTGCATAAGCGTCATTAATTCTGCGGGCACCCTCAAATCATCTGGGGGAGAAGGAACTGAAACACTGAGCCAGTGCACGTAGATACCCACCCTGATACTGAATGCGCTGGAGAGAAGAGTAACCTTTTGCTCTTTATTTTCTTCACGTGTTCTTTTTATTCAGTACTCCAAATAATTTTCATTGGACAAACTTTTTTCACTTTCAAAACTCTTGTCCTACTGCTTGCTGTCACTAACACAAAGAGTATATGAGCAGCTTTTCCCCCTTTTGTTTGCCTCTTTTCGCTGGAATTCTGAACGTCCTTCTTTAGTGTAAACAGTTTACCCTGAGAGAATATTAATAACGAACGTATATGAAAGGGAAAAATGAATGAGAAATTCCATAAATGGTTTTTTAAATTAATTTCAAGTGTAAAATGAGAGCATTTTCAGAGTTCCGAAGGCAAACTATCTATTCCTTATCTATGATACTATAATACTACAATGGAACATTGTATTAAATCGATTATGTAATAATCTTTCCATAAGCAATTTAGGTAACATATCAAACGGTTGAGTTTGTCAAAAAAAGAAGAAGACAGACGTTTCACCAAATCTTATTCCTTTTTTTCAAGTGTTTGATTTCTACAATAAACTAAAATGGATAATTTTCAATAATAACATGACTACCTGAGAGTTCCCATTCCCGAATTCCTAACTTAACCAAGAAGATAGTACGTTATTCTTGTTATTCAAGAGTACATTAAATGGATTCAAAAGACTGCCTATATGTCAAAGAATGCGTGTAAATAAATGAAATAATTAATGACATACACAATATATCTATTCAATGACTATTTCTTTTTGTTCTAAATTTTCTGAAAGAGTATTTGTTGAACGATCATTCTATGTAGACGCGTGTGTGCATTGTAAGGATCTGTCAATGAGTAACACAACTCTCTTGGACATTATTTCATTAAACTGTTTCATTACTAATTGCTGGATTTTTATTTTTATCAAGAAAAGCACATTCGGGAATGGCTTAAATCAGCCATAAGTCACCGACTTTTACAGTTTTTTTCAGATCAATTTTTACTTTTCCACCTGTCCATTAGCGAAATAATTTTGAATGTATTCTAATAAAAACCGATACTTAATGCATAAATTAATACATGGCGGCAAAAACGTAACTCTCAAAATGCAAAGTTAATGATACACGACTTTATTCCTTCATTGTTACAACGTTTATGCACTTGTGCTTCCCGTGCCGAAATTAAAACAGAAGAAAAAAGTCGCTTATAATGTAATGTAATGTAATGTAATGTTCAAGTTTGCCAACATAGTTTCCTACATGCCTCACTGAGACCACATACATACTATCTTTACATGAGGAAACCCAGCAATCCAGAAAAGTGAGGGTTACAACATTTATTCCGGCAGGTATTCAAATATTACACGCTAAACATCTTCTGGATGAAAACACTTCAAGATTGTAAACAGTTATTTTTCCACCAAAACTAATGTAAAAACAATTATTTATTCTGCTCCGCGATAATTTTGCGGAACGATAGAACAATTCGTCTTAGCAAGAAATGTGAAAAATTGTAGAAAATTTAAAAAAAAACTTGGGACTTTGGCAGGTATTTTAGAAAGAGACAAACTTTTACAATGCGCAATTAAGTTGCTACAAACCTCAATTATTCCACGGGAAAGACTTCCTACAATAGGAGGATGGGATCCTCTGTAGCAGGCATGTTAACCCTCCAAGGACGAGTGTGACGTATACGTCACAGCGAACAAGTTGTGGCACGTCTAATTTCCTGTCTCTGCAAGTCGATATTTCTGTGCGTGTCAGGGCATTGTAGTCGCAGAAGGGTCTGGTTCGTCAGTTCATAGTGCGATCTTGTCCGAGGAAGGCGTTATAAGAGTTTTTGACGGTGTTTAAAAATTGTGATATATTTTCGATGGACCCAGATGTTAGGTAAGTTGAATTTATAGCTTATATTGTTAGCAATTCAATTTATGTCAATGGTTTATTTATCACAGATAGTATTAAAAGTAATTAAAATGATTTAATTAATTTTATTATTGTTACGGGAAGGTGTGGAGGCGTGAAAATGTCAGTGTGACGTATACGTCACACTCGTCCTTCCCCGTAGCTTTTCACGCGTCTCCACATTTTCCACATTTTTTTCATTTTGTTCCATTTCAAAGTCGAAAATTGAAATGTTTATATACATTTTCATTTATCAGGAATAACGACCGTTTTAGAGACGGACTGACTGTCGCAGAGATAATTCAGTTGCTTGAAGAAGACATTCAAGGCATCGTTGGTAATGATAATGGTGATGATAATATAGAAGTAGAGGATATTTTTATTGCACCACCGCCCGCAAACGAGCTGACTGATGAAGACAGTGGTGATGAGGACACAGGAGGTCTACTGGACAATCTGTGTGGCAATCAATTGGTGAGTGAAGCCGAGGCAGTTTTGTCTAATGGAATTCGCATTGGAGGCCCGGTACACGATTTATCGGGGTATTCCGCAAAAAGGGAACGTGAGTGGATAGATGGAGATCTAGTTGATTCAATAAAAAAAGATGGGATATTTCCAGAAGACTATGCCGACAAATATAAAAATATGACACCCGTTCAAATTTTTGAAATCTTTATAGATGAAGAGGTGATTTCCCTTTTCCTTACGGAGACCAAGAAATATGCTTTGTCAAAAAATGAAAGTAATATGAATGTTACGGCAGAAGAGATAAAGGCTTTTCTGGGTGTACTGATCCTTTCTGGTTATAATGTTTTGCCAGGGAAAAAAAGTTACTGGGATACCAAGCCAGACATGAAGAATATATTAGTATCTGAATGTATGCGGAGGGACAGATTTTTATTCATAGCCAAATACTTTCATGTTGCTGATAATTCTGATATTGACCATAATGACAGATTATTCAAGCTCCGCCCACTCATGAATCTTCTCAAGAAACGTTTTATTGATAACTTTCTTGAATGTGAATTTCTTGATTATGACGAATCCATGGTGAAGTACTTTGGCCCACATCCTTGCAAGCAGTTCATCGTGGTAAACCCATAAGGTTTGGGTACAAAATATGGTGTCTGAATACATTCTACGGGTATTTGATAAATTTTGAAGTCTATCAAGGGAAAAATACACCAGTGACAAACTCTGAATATGAAAAGATTTTTGGTAAAGCCACTGCTCCCTTGATTTCATTCTTAGATGAACTGCCAGATCATAAAAGAAGTTATCCTTATCATACAGACAACTTATTCACCAGGTTCAACCTTCTCAAGCATTTGAAAGAACGCGGATTCTCAGGGACTGGAACCATTAGGAAAAACAGGATTCCTAAAGATTGCCTGTTACCATCGCATGATCAAATGATGAAGATGGATCGTGGGATATTTCGAAGCACAATAGAGAAAAATGATGGAATTCTTGTTGGGAAATGGATGGACAATAATGTGGTTGCTGTTGCATCAAATTCGCTCGGAGAATCTCCAATCAAGCATGTTAAGAGATATTCTTCGAAAGAAAAAAAACATATAAATGTCCCTCAACCAGCTATTATTACCACATACAACAGAAACATGGGTGGTACAGATCGAATGGATCAAGACATCAATCAGTACCGTATATCAATCAGAGGGAAGAAATGGTACTGGGCAATACTGACATGGCTTATAGATGCAGCTATAAATAATGCTTGGCTGATTTTCAAGAAGACTGGAAAAAATATCACTAAGCTGGAATTCAGAAGAGAGATTGCTATCACATACCTCACGAGATACAAAACACCTGTCAAACCTGTGGGTCCAACAGCTCTGTCGTCGAACAGGTCAACGCGAGTTTTAGACGACATTCGCTATGACAGAGCTGACCATCTACTTGGGGAAGTTGAAAATAAAAAGAGAAGAAGGTGTGCTAATGATGGATGCAAAAGTGTCGTTGCTTCAATGTGCACAAAATGTGACGTAGGTTTATGCTTGAAATGCAATGTACCATTTCATACAAAAAATGAACACTATTTTTCTGCTGTGTAAGAAGTGTAATATGTTTACTAATGATATTGTAGTCATTGACTAGTCATTTAACCGTATGCTTCGAAAATAAATGCTTTCCTCGTTAAATATTTTCTCTCTTTCAACCCAGCACAGTTATCACCCCCAAAGGACGAGTGTGACGTATACGTCACACCCTCCCACGCCTCGCTGAATCATAGAATATTTTTTTCAATATTTTTTGGAGATTAAACTAAAGTAGTTAAATTAAAAAATGTAACGAAGTTTAATTTTTTTGATAAAAAATAATTTTCGTCCTTGGAGGGTTAAGGTCGCGGGCAAGGTAACAAGGTTACTAGAGCTCGCGGGCACTGCGTCCAGAGAAATTGGCGCGATATTTAAAAGAAAGGGCTGTACAAATGCTAGGGAGTTGCAGGTACGTCACTGGGATACCTGGCTCACGACAGCCTTTGGTAAACGTTACTTGACAGTTACTATTACAAATTTAGCTATATTAATTCCCATTTTCTCTTTAAGGCAAAGAAATGATCCATTAAAATGAAATAATACATCAATCCGATTTCAAATTCTCAATTGAGAGGAATATTTAAAAAATTGAATCGGAAGTATCTTGATTTTGTAAGCCTGTTTAACAGACAAATATTCTTGTCTGTTAAAAGCGCTTTCCGTCCGTGAGCGAGAATTGTTAACTTAGAGAACTTGTTAATTTATTTCATTATTGCTAAATACAATAAATAACAGAATGATTTAATAATACAACACAAACCGAAAACAAGGAAACAACTCGCCATTCAAAAACATATGTCGCGCAGCAAATATGTAAAAAAATCAATATCAAATAAGTAGTAATAGGTAGGGGGAAATGTAAACTTAATACAATCCTCGATTATTTGATAGAAAATATCTGGCAAACATACTTCGTATGCAGCCATTATTCGCAACCTCGCGCCGCTTCAGCTTGCGCATATACACCGCTTTCTGGATCTAAAGAGGAAAAGAGTTCGGGAGTCATGGAAAGTGCCCGTGCCCATAGGCGCACCGGAATCACAGGGGGGCAAGTTCCTCGTGCGTGCGCTGTTTGACGTGCCTGCTTTATAGGTTGACGCACAGAGGTGAATTTTCGGCATGTGGGGGGGGGGGGAGGCCAGAATGAGATGGCTAAGGGCATTTTCCACATTTTTCGAAACAAGGGGAACCCACGGAGCATATAATCTTCTATACCAGTGGTGTCAAGATCTACTAGTGGCTGTGGCACGCGTCGTGGCACCGTAGCATGTCACGAGTTTCTCTGCGCAACTATTGTCGAGAAAGGCAATAATCATAACTTACAAGGTGTGTCCAAAAAGTCATGAAATATATTTTTTTGCAGAGCTACTATTAGTCGCAGCGCACTCGGACTGATTGGGTTAGGTGGGGGGGACCCTCAGCTTTACAGCGCATCAAAGCGCAGTCTGCTCCGAGCAACGGTAGCATCGGCATCGTTGAATAAGTGCGCCTCTGTTTCGCGACCTCGTCACGACACGCGATGAATGATTCGGTCGGACAAAGTTGGGCGATCAAGTTTTGCACGAAGCTCGATAAAACGCCTTCCGAGACTCACGCAGTGTTAAAGCAAGCCTACGGAGAGTCTGCCATGAGTTATGTGCAAGTTACGAGATGGGTGAAGACGTTAAAGAATGGCCAGGAAGGGGTGGACGATGACCTTCGTTCTGGAAGACCATCAACCAGCAGAAACGAAGCCAATGTGAATCATGTTCGTGAATTGATGAATTCTGACCAGAGACTGAGTGTTCGGTTTTTAGCCGACACCTTCTACGTAGATGTCGTGGAAAAATTAAGAACAAGGGTCCTCCGAGTGCGAAAAGACGTCGCCGGTACGTGGCTGTTGCATCACGACAACCCGCCGAGCCACACATCTCTGCGAGTCCGCGAGTACTTGGCCAAGCACAACCTGGGAACACTGCCGCAGCCACCCTACAGTCCTTACCCCTCTCCACCGGACTTCTTCCTGTTTCCCAGAATTAAAACCATGCTCAAAGGACCCCGTTTTGAGACCATTGAGGACATCCAAAAGGCTGTGACAACGTTCTTAAACGAGGTTCCGGTTGAGAAGGTCCAGGGGGCTTACCAATCATGGGTGAAGCGCTGAAAAAAATGTGTAGATGCTAATGGTGACTACTTTGAAGAATTTTAAAGCTTTGTGCATTTATCGCCAATAATTGTTTTTAAAAAAAATGTATTTCATGACTTTTTGGACACACCTTGTATAATACTCATTCTGCCCTCACAATAAGGGACAATTAACGTGCGAGTGATCAACTCTAATAAGCTAATTAATTTTAATTTTTAAAACCCCTGAAAGACTTGTACAGTCGAACAGGCAGAAAATAAAATAAAAAAAGAAAGGCAACTAGTTGTAACCCCGCCGTTTTAAAGTACGGATGGCGTTGTCTCTGGTGGCGGGGAAATGAACTGCGTGGAGGGGCGATTTCGTCGTGGCACTCGTGCCATCGTGGCATCGACCTTGACAACATTGTTCTATACCAGTGGTGTCAAGGTCTTCTACTGGTGGCAGTGGCACGCGTCGTAGCTCCGCATCATGCCAAGTGCTACTCTGTGCAACTAGCGTCGGGAAAGGAAACTATAAGAAACCCCGCCGTTTTACAATAGGAATGATGTTGTTTCTGGTGGCGGGGTGATTAACTACGTGAAGGGGCGATTTCGTCGTGGCTCTCGTGCCACGGACTCCCGCTCGTGGCATCGACCTTGACTATACTGTTCTATACTGTGTGGGGAAACTTGAAGGAGAGTGGCGTGGCGGGCGGCGGAGAGCGCAAGCAACGGCCAGATGCGAGGACGGGGCTTGGCGACGGGGCGTGGGGTGGGCAGGGGGGCGGCGCGGGCGGCCACGGACGCCCCAAGGCTGTTTAGATCCACCCAACAAAATAGGTCATGGTCTACGTTGTTCTGACGCATCGTGGACCATTTCTCAACCTTCAAGAAGCTCGCGCACCTTTCCGTGAACGTTAGGGAGACTGTCCGGAACATTAACTTATTATGTCTTCGATTTTAACACGAGATTCGTGCCGCTCGAAACTGTTACGATACAAAGATATTTCTGATTATAATAATCATGCTTCGGTGGTTCCGTTTCACGAGAAGTTTGTTATAAATAGTACGTGATTCCGGGGCGTTGCAGATCATTACGCAATAGGAAGCAAATATCTTCAGAAAAAAAAATCTGTCAACTAATAAAGTACCTTTTAAAGTTTTTTTCCCCCACGTACATGCGTCGCAAACAGTTACGAAGTGTTCACATGAAAAATAGGTCAAGTGAAATTGGTACTACCAGCAAAAAATATTGGTAATTCTCTTTTTATCTATAAATGTATTTGACAACCCGTAGCAACTTTACACATATAGATTGCAGTAATGAATTCCAAACAGGAACATACGATTTTCCTTAACCGCCTCACTTTCATTCTCCCAACGCGATAGTCGGAAAGAACTATTTCCGTTAACTTCTTACTGAAAAATCCACACTCTCGAGATAGAATGGTGTAGAGCACAAGTCGATGCGACCAGGAACTGCTAACCTAGTGTCTGGAAGTGCAAAGCTCGCACTTGTCGCAGTCCTTGGCCTTCCTCTCCACGCCTCATCAGGGTGTCGCTGCTACGTTCGCAGGTTTCCCTTCTCAAGGCGACACTATCAGCTTTAAAGGTTAAAGGAAGCTGTGCACGCTAAAGTTGGTGACCTTGCTACCGTTCGAAGCCAAGAAGAAGGTGCTGGAATTATTGAATTTATGTCGAAAATTAATCTCGATATAGGTTATTTTTGTCAAAGTCGGTAACCTAATTTTTTAACGTCGTCGTTTTCATGGATTTTATAATCGCTAGCTAGCTACTTTTCCTTGTTGATGCCTCTAGTTACAGTAATTTAGTTCGACATTATCCGTGTTTATGCCTGCGTCGGGGTAAATATTAACACAACTATTCTTGGTCATGGTCCCGCTGTCGGGAATTTCTGTGAATTACGTGTCATTGTTGTGACTTGATATAGCTGTATGGTATCAGGTTTCTTTTTCCAATACAAGTTTACAAACCTTTTGTACTATATTTTTATGCAGTTGTAGAATTCACAAAGTTTTGACAACATTGCGATGGAAACCTTCACTTCTTGGTTGAATTGGTCGTTTTCAAATAATAGCTAAAATGTTAGTACCGCAGAAAGTGCAATATTTCAATCCTACGTAGGTGTTTCCAATAACACGGGAAAGTATGTGTTGTTGTAACACCACTACTTTTATCCGGGTTCCCTTTCTTAATGACGGTACAAATATCAACGATTTTTCTGCTTATGAAGTTGTATTTTCTATTTCGACGGTAATGAGGAATTATACAGGGTGTCCCACCAACTATGGACCACCCTCATAACTTTTAAACGGTTCAGGATATCGGACTGCAGATTTCGCTGAATAATGCAGAATCCTGGGGCAAGTAACTTGCCGTAGAGAAATTGTCTATAATATTTTTAGTTTTCGTTAAATTTAATCATCTTTGATTTTTTAAATGGAACTATATATTTTTCTCACCAGCAATGGATAGATCATGAAAAGAGCAATGATAGATCATAAAATGATGTATCATATGCTAGTATTTTGATAGTAATTTGCGTATAAAATTAGACTTTCTGATACGTGATTTTGAATGAAACGGACAATATTTCGTGTGGGCAGCCCTTGCAACGGTCGCCCTTGGTGAACGGTTGGTGAAAGACCTTCGCGGCGTCGAGACTGTTTCGTGGAGACAGGGAGTGTGAGAGGGGTGGCCGTGGGGGTTAGAGGCGTAACTACAGCAATTCATGGTCTTGACACGAAGATCATATGAACAAACATCAAGATTACCGATCAGAAAGAGGTTTTTTCCCCTTTTTTTTTTCTTCTGAATTGAACTTTCCTTCTAAAGAAATTCCAAAGCCACGTTTATCGCAAAGAACAAAATTAAAATAATTTGTAGCAAAAGGACGATAATAATAAAGAGCCTTTTCAAACTTACAAAATCGATCTGAGTGTGTTATGGCAGAAACCAGCTATCATTTTAAAACAAGGGAAGGGAATGAATGCATAAAGACTTTTATTGTAATATCTTGATTAATTCATCAAATAATAGAGAGGTAGATGTTTTCTCTTTGCATTTACTCTTCACGAACGTCTTATTAAACACGTACCAAAAGAACAAAGCAATAAAAATTTTGAAACACTTTTAACAGACTATCAGTGTCAATTAACTAAACTTTAACACAAATGTACATCTGCAGTCTCGACTGCTAATATTGATTGCAGAGTTTCTCACTTCATGACGACACGTGCTTCCTCAAACTTGAAAATCCACGGCAGATGTCGGATTTCTTTTGAAGAAATCCACAGCAGAAGACGGAAGAGTAGTAGAGGTATGGTTGCGAAGTGGACGAATGATCACCTTAATTAAAAATTAAATTTACCAACGAAGAGACGAAGAAGTTGTATTCTTGTCAAGTTTGAAAATGATATTTATTGCTAAAGAAGAAAAGTTAAATTCAGATAAATCAATGGAAAAAATCTCTCATTCTGATCTTTAAAATTGGTGTTTTTTAACGTGACTTTGTTGTCAAGACCCTGGATTGCTGTAGTTACGCCTCTTATCCCTCATTGCCACCACTCTCAGCCTTCTCTCTCCACGCAACAGTCTTGACGCCGCGAAGGCCATTTTCCGGGAAGGCGAACGTTGCAAGGGCTGCCCACACGAAATATTGTCCGTTTCATTCAAAATCACGTATCAGAAAGTCTAATTTTATACGCAAATTACTATCAAAATACTAGCATATGATTCATCATTTTATTCCTCTTTTCATGATCTATCCATTGCTGGTGAGAAAAATATATAGTTCTATTTAAAAAATCAAAGATGATTAAATTTAACAAAAACTAAAAATATTATAGACAATTTCTCTACGGCAAGTTACTTGCCCCATGATTCTGCATTATTCAGCGAAAACTGCATTTCGATATCCTGAACCATTTAAAAGTTATGAGGGTGGTCCATAGTTGGTGGGACACCCTGTATATCACATTGCTACATTTTAAACTCTGGTACATATTTTCTACTTAATATTCCCTTTAATTAAAACAATCGAGCCTTTGAAAGAAATAATGTTATGAAAGATATTAATTTTTCGTGGACTCATTTCCCCGTCCTTACTATTGACCGAAATTTTTCGGTCATTTTAAAAACCATTACGTTAAAATTATATTGAAATGTCTCTCACCTGCTCAAGCATTTTTATCAAATATTGTGTAAAATAACTTATACGAAGTGTTTTTAGTATCTTTAAATTTAGTCACCCCATTTTGAATTCCAAGGTTTCAATTTCTATTCAATATATGATTCTGGATTTGTAGTCTCATCTGGTTTCAGGTTTCGTCATTATCGCTTTATCCATGAGTCAATGGATACACTTCATTATCTATTATTATATTTCTCAATCATAAGCGTGCACATAGGGGGTCCGATGGGTCTGACAAACGTACAGATCATCTAGATCCGTTTAAAATTTATAGTGGTGACAAACTGATAAACACTTTTGTCTATCCGTAATACATTGTTACCTACTTTCCCTAGATATTGTCTTTTTGGCTAGAGATATCAAATTTGAATCGCATCGTGGTTTTAGTTTTAAAAGCCAACATTTTGACTGTGTAGTCATGAAGTGGTTGACTTACTTTCTTCAATAATATTAACATTAATTTTTAACGGACGAGTTTGAGGCAAAAACGTGAAGAAACATTCGAATCTGCCTACCGGTGTAGGTGGCTCAGGGCATCAACTGGTGTCACTGGAGTACATCTGATCGGAAGGTCCAAGGGTTCGAATCCCGACGGTGGCAGGATTTTCGACAGCTAAATAGGTAGGTCGAGTTCAGCCGCTCTTGTGAGGGAGAATTCTAGCAGTTGGACGCCTGATCGGTAGTTTTCCTTGTTTCTTCTCGATCGAAACTGTTTGAGCAGTACCTTAACAATCGGGCAAAAACCGTGCGCGATTTTTCCTTCTTCCTCGAACCTATCCTACCCCTTTACTTACACACTTACATACATTACCACACAGTCGCGAGCTTGTCGGCGCCCCGTTGGTGACAGTTGGATGGGGAAATCCCACTAGCTGATGTGTAGGTCGCCATCCTGCAGGGGAGTATCACTGCCACCAGGCGCGGATCCAGACTTCTCTTTTGGGGGGGGGGGGTCAGGTTAAGACTCACATGCATTTATCTCGGAAAGGGGGCAGGGGACCGAATGTAATAACAAATTTGACGTATGTTATTCGTATATCAGATTGACTTCATTATACTATAACTATATTAGAAATTCAATATACCAGTAATCACATATCAGATATCAAGCAGGTTACAATTGTTACAATCCTCACCATATTCGCTGGGAGTGAGGCGGGGGTAACTTTGGAATTTTGACTGGTAACCTCCAATTTTTGTTGCAGATTAGAATTCTGCCTACAAAAATATGTCAATTTTATTCGGTACATTTGTTTTAAAAAAATGAAAATTTATAAATTTATCAACAATAAATTTCAAGTTATCAAAAATAACTTTCATTTGATGCAATATAAAAATTTGTGAAGAAACGCATGTGAGAGACATGTAAATGTGTGTAATGAAAAAAAGTATATTTTAATAAATTATTATAAGTAATAAATGCATGCCTATAATATATAAATAAAGTAAATTATACTCTTATTTTTCTCACAATTATTGTTCTCATTTTAAATTTTCCTTTTTTACATTTTTTCGTTTACATTGCTCTTTCGTACATTAATAAATTTGCACCATATTTGAATCTCCTTGAATGGCGATTCTTCTATAACAATGTTGTAAACTTCATTATAAGTTTGGCGACAACTACCCCGAGACATGCAAAATAATAAATTATAATCTAATAAATTTAATGCAACAGTTAATATTTTTCAATTAACTGATCTGATTCGTTTTGCATTGCCTTGGGGCTTTGTTTAATTAAATCCAAATAAAGTAACATCATTGCAATACTGTTCATGAAGAATGAGTGCTGTCAAAAGATACTTTGATACTGGATTCGGACTCAGCGACAGCTAAACTTTCAAATAAGATATTTTAGGCGTCAGACTCTATTCTCGCTCAATAGCCGAACTAAAATTCTCTAGCCGGATTCGGACTCAGCGACAGCAAAATATTCAAATAAGGTCTTTTAGCAGTGGCGAAGCTGAAGTGGAATCTCGGAGCCTTATAATACCCAATTTTTTTCCAATAAATTCTGTCGTTTTGTACCATTTTTAATATTTTTGTTACTGAATCGTTGCAGAAAATTAAATGTGTTCGACTTCTTTTCTCCGCCTACGCGCGAGGGAATAAGCAGGGCCGCAAAAATATACACTTTGGGGCCGGTAGCTAAGCGAGTAGTCTGCCAGTGGATAGACACCGGCTGGCTCTGCCGCGCACGCGCAAAAGAGAACGTACTCTATCTCCCTTTCAATTGCATTCACTGGACAGAGTTCCCAGTTGCAGCCTAGGCTCTCGGTAGGCATAAACTTGTACAGCAATGCACACCCACGTCTCAGAGGCAAATTCCCCTCATCACCTGACGTTGTGGGAAAATAGAGTTGTTTATGTGCCGTTTGTGTGATTTTTGTTAGTGTTTTCTTTACGAAACAATTAATGAAGCTAAAAATATAGTGTTGCTCACAATGTCCCATTGACTATGCGCCAGTCTCATAACTTCTAAACTATACACGATATCGAAATGCAGTTTTCGCTCAACAATGTGGAATCAAGAGTTAAGTACTACGCCATAGAGATAGAAATAGTGGCGATACGTAGTAATATACCGTGTTAGATATGAAGAGACTATTGAAATCCTCATCAAAGTAGACATGACTATGAATGAACTTTCAGGGTGAGAATTATTTGAAAGATATAAAAATTGTATCTTTTAAAATTATTGATACAGAAGTGACTCAGATGGACTACATGTTTCAAGATTTCGAAAACTTTCATTTTATTGAATTTCTTGACGAAAAGCAGTTTTCCACCTACAAAGCGTCCTTTCGTTGAGAAAAGTTTTCTTTTCTAATAAAACAATATCCATTCCTTGACAATGAGCAGCCTCGAAATGAACTGACAAATGTTTACATTAATAATGCAAAATACATGCCTGCAGTTTTTACTTTCCCGTATACGTACGTATACACGGAGTGATATACGTAGTATAGGGAAAGTTATGTAATGCTGCGCGAAAAAATGGCCAATTTTCGGCGGAAAAAAAGTAATTGCCGGGCCCTGGAAACGAATAAATGGATAAAACCAGTTGCTAAATTAAGAAAAAAATCCTCTATCTCGTGGTGTGGTCAAAATCCATGATTTGTTGCTTCTTTATACTTAAAAATCGATTGACGGCATTCCGTCCGTCTGTCCGTCTGTGGTCAACGCTAGCGCCTAACCCGTTCGGTCGATTTTCTTCAAAACTGATATTCCCCAGTCGATCTGATTCTAGTCGAAGCTTCGTGATTTTGAAAAAGAATCTTCAAAATTTGGGGGTACTTTATATGAAACCCCCCGGGGATTTTCAACATTTTCTCAAAAACGGCTCCAAATTTTTTCTTTAAATTTCTTGTATGAATAGAGGAAAATACACTTTTTAACATGGCATAGGTCCGATTTTCACGTACAGCTCTGAATTTTTCGAAAATTGTGAAAGTTTGAATTTTTTTCGGCGTCTTTCTCCAACTACAAAATTGAAGATAGAGATTTTTTCTTCAAATAAAATTTGTTCTGCATATTGAGTTCTTTCATAAAGGTCATGTAAATGTTTTTCACACTTTTGGTAGTTTTCGTGCAATATTGCGTGCAATATGTGCAATTTTAAAAAATTACAAAAACAAAATTTTCTCAAAAACGGCTCCAAATTTTTTCTTTAAACTTTTGGTAGGGATAGTGGTAAATGTACTCTATCAATGGCATAAAAGCCATTTTGGTCTATCGGTTGGTTTTTCAAAAATTACCAAAATGTAATTTTTTTACTTGTCTCTCACGTCGTTAATATTTACATTATCGGCGATTTTTTTACATTATTATATTTACGAGTATATATGCTTTAAATAATGTCAAGTAAAGTTTCTCGAAAACACTACCGTTTTCTGTGAAAGTAGCTCAAATTTCGGCATTTTCAGAAATGCTCAAACGTCATTTTCTCGTATATGGCTGCAATTTTTTTCTTGAAACTTTTGTAACGGATAGTGCTAATTACACTCATTAGTATAGCGTGAAGTTCATTTTGAGTTTTTTTTTGTTTTTTTCAAAAATTACATAAATGTAAATTTTTTGAAAGATCTCTCACATCTTTAATATGCACATTATCCGCAATTTGTAAAGATGATTATATTTGTGAGTGTAAGTGCTTCAAATAACTTCAAATAAAGTATTTTGAAAACTCAAAAATTTTCTGTGAAAATGAGCTTCAAATTTCGCATTTTTAGTAGTGCTAAAACGCCATTTTCTCTTAAACGGCACATAATTTTTAAAAGAAAATT
This sequence comes from Acheta domesticus, assembly GCA_031308135.1. NCBI lineage: Eukaryota > Metazoa > Arthropoda > Insecta > Orthoptera > Gryllidae > Acheta > Acheta domesticus. The sequence continues at coordinate 82,983,998 of JAHLJT010000631.1, read as the reverse complement.
GCCATTTACGGCTAGGTTTTTGTGTTCTTTAATATTCTAAAATTAATGTTTCTGTTCTACCAATAGGAAACCGAAAAATTAAGAAAATGACAAAAAAATGTACTTTTGGCGATGATAGATGGTAGCTGGCAAGAAAGAGTATGTGGCAATTCCGAATAGCTAGCGAAGACCCAGGAAAATAGAAAACTAATACGGGAAAGTCTGTGCCATTCTGTAGCACCACTAGTTTTCTGAAGCATTTGTTAGACAAGTTGGTACAGAAAAAATATCAAGAGACGGTTCGGTTTGTACAACTCAAACCAACTTTCCCTTTATATACAGCATTATGTGAAAGGGATACGATTACATTAAAGAGTTAAGACATTCTTGAGAAATTCCGTTGGAAATTAACTGTGCAGAAACGATAGCTTTAAAGAACACTTTATCGATGTTTTTGTTGAAAAAAAAAAAAGATGAATGGAACTAATTTACAAAAAAAATGCAAGATAAGATTTTCAGAATACTTAACTGTATGACTCTAGCTTCGCCACTCTATTTTAGGCGTCAGACATTATCCTCGCTCATCAGCCATGTAAAATTCTCTTACACTAAATCTTTTCGACTAAACTTTACCACTAACCCCTGTTGATAGCCTTAACTCACGTTCTTACAAAACCAGAACCGACCTCAGACTTCAATGATCAAATTAGGTTCGCCGTTACAGATTACTTTAAGTATTTTAAGGTTAAATAAACATTGAGTTTGATAGGAGTTCCGATACTGAATTGGATTGTATCATCGAAACTGAATTCTAACAAACACCTGAAAGCAAGTTTGTTGCCAATTTTATATTCATACCATTATTATTACGTAGTTTAGCTAGTTCTATTCCCTTTGAATAACAATTGTGACTTTTAAGACGAGTCCATGTGTTGACATCCATGTTTCGCACAATTCTCTCGTTCAATTAGTGACAAATATTCACATTAAGTTAGCAACACTAGTAACGCGCAGTGTATTTGATTCCGACTTTAGGTATGTTACTTGTTTAGATATATTTCTTTGTATTAAAAATATTTTCAAAGTGATCTTGTATGATCTTGATGAAGTATGTTTTTATACAAATTAAATTCCAATTTCTATATACATTCATTAGTTTTAGCACTGCTAAATTTTTAGAAATTTCTAGAATTGTTTGAAAATAACTGAAAATGTCTCGGCCAGTCCCAATTCTGTAGGGACACTGGAAAGGTTACCATTTTTTTGATATGTTGAAGTTTCTCACAAAATTTTGACGGTTCATCATTTGGGGGGGGGGGTCATGACCCTCGTGACCCCCCCTTGGATCCGCGCCTGACTGCCACCTCCCGCGATAAAAAACATTCACTTCACTTACGGGACTAACAACCTTAGCAATTGACGCGCCCGAAAAAAACTATCAACCAAACGAATCTATCCTTGGAATTCGGCTATTGTAGACTATTCCCCCGGCAAACCCACTAAAAATGCGTCAATATCTAAAATCGACAGCTTAAAATATCGAAAAATGTATGAAACTAGCTCGAAAAAATTCTACTGACTTCACATTTGTATTAGTATAAACTACGTACTATAATATGTGAATGAAACCACCCTTTGCTGTTTTTGAGGATCTTGGATGCACATTCGGTTGAATTATTTGACAAACCTATCTCCAACTCTTGCAACTCGCTTGTTCTCAACGTTTTGTTGTTCCTCACGCACGTCAGTGGCTCAAAGTTCAAAATTGTGGTGTGCCGCGACTCTTTACTTTAAAACAAAATGAAATTGCGAAAATGGAGACATGACGCTAGGACCGGTCAAAGTTTGAAGGAGACATTAATAACTTCAGTTTTTTTGTCATTTATTTTGTTTACATTATAAACTGCTGTTGGGAAATTAATATTCATCTATTAACGTAAAAGACATTGTTAAAATATACAATTAACTCCTAAAGTTGCTTACAGTTCTTGATAAAGGTTTCATTTTTATTACGAGGAGGTAAAATTTCAAAAATTCGATAGAAATAAATTAATGCTAATATCTCGTAACATTCCAATCTGTAATTTACGCAGATTTGGGCAACGCGTATTACCTATGCATTGATTCTGCATGGCAACTGATATCCTGCAATCACAATTCAAGCAAATTAACGATAGTAAATAAAAAAAAACTAGGCCATTGCAATTTCAGATTCGTCTACACATTGACGGGTCCTGTTCGAGTAGGATCTCCAGCGCTTTCTGGTGGCCAAATTACTCACTGGGCACAGTTCATACTCCTTCCGTAGACGAGGGTTTCTTTTTACCTTACGCTTGAGTCCTTAGATACCTAGGAATTCTCTAGATGTCTAGGGATTCAGCCCAGGAATAGGAAAGGCCAAGCTGACATTTAATTTTATTTACTAGCCGTACTGAATCTGAATTTTGAGTACCGACGTTTTTTTCCGAACGACCGAAAGTAAAGTTCTCTCAGGCATTCCGGAAGAATTATTGAAGAAATCAGTTTCGGAGTCGAAAGCGCACCATGCTGCATTGACGCCTAAGAGCAAGAGTGTACGTTCGAAAGTTTTCAGAATAAATACGAATATTTGTGGATGGTAATTCGAAAGTGTGATTCTTTAGCCATGTTGGTGTGATTTTTTAACCACTTATAATATGTGTGTTATTTCACTTGTAATTACTGTCAATAACAAAAGCGGAGCGTAAAATAAAAGGCGCAATTGTCGTTTTGTAAAGAAATGGCTCGCTCACATGACCGAGAATTATTATCTTAAACAACCCCAACGGGTTTATTACGTCAGAAGTAAATAAAAGTGAACGGCTAATCAAAAATATTGGTCAGAAGAGATTTCAGGACAGGAAGGGATTACACACTCAGTATATCATTAAATTTACTAACTCAAGAAAAATTGAACTCACGTTTTGTAATAAACATAAAACATCTTAAGGAGTTGGGAATAATTTGGTGCACTACACACTCTTGAGAGATCTGTCATTTTGAAAGATAAATACTGAAAATTTCTTTATTTGATAAAAAGAAATGCAACGTATGCTAATGTGTGATGAATTATGCAAAATATGATGGACTGCAAATTAGAGAATGAATGAATAAAAAGCGACTCATAATGTCCACATCGCAGACGGGCAGAACTGATATTACGTCCGGAGAATTCCGAACCATCAGGTTCTCAACCGAATTCCTGACGCTTTTCCTGACATGCAAGCAACGGCCCATTCTTTTTACTTTCCCATATACACACACGTACAGGCATACCATATGCTCGTACATACGGAGTAACATACGCAGTATATGGAAAGTTATGTAATGCTGCGCGAAAATACTGCGGATTTTCGGCTAAAAAAACCCATTGCCGCGCCCTGATACCGAAAACGTGGATAAATCCAGTTGCTAAATTAAGAAAACAACTGGTGGTGCTACAGAATGGCACAGACTTTCCCGTATTAGTTTTCCATTCTCTTTTGTCTCCGCTAGATATTCGGACTAGACACGTTCTCTAGCCAGCTGCCATCTATCGCAGACAATTTTTTTGACATTTTATTAATTTGTCAGTTTCCTAATAGTAGAACGAAAACACATATTTTAAGAATATTAAAGGACAGTAAAATCTCGTCCAAAATGGAAATTTTCTTTGAAAAATTTGGAGCCTTTTTTAAGAAAATGGCGTTTAAGTGCTACTGTAAATGTGTAATTGGAAGCTCTTTTCGTAGAAAATGTTTGAGTTTTCGAAAAACGTCATTTGGAGCACTTTAACTCAAAAATCCAATAGTGATTACAAATTGCTGGAAATATGCATATTAACGGTTTGAGAGATCTTTCAAAAAAATACATTTGTATAATTGCCAAAACAAACTATACGTCATTTTAGGGAGTGCAATTAGCATTATCGTTTCAAAAAGTTTGAAGAAAAATTTGGTGCCATATTTGAGAAAATAGAGTTTGAACGTTTCTGAAAATGCGAAATGTTGAGCTAGTTTTCACAGTAAACGGGTGGGTTTTCGAGAAATTTTATAGACATTAGTTAAAGCACATGTGTTCATAAATATAATAATGTGAACAAATCGCCGCTAATGTAAATATTACCGGCGTGAGAGGCATGTCAAAAATAATTACACCTTTGTCATTTTTATAAAAACAAAATAATAGAGCAGTATGGTGTGTGCAATATGGTCATCTCATAGAGTATATTTATCACTTCCCTTTCAAAAGTTTAAATAAAAAATTTGGAGAGGTTTTTTGAGAAAATCTTGTTTTTGTAATATTTTAAAATTGCACATACTGCACGCGATATTGCGCGAAAACTACTATACTTGTCGAAAAAATGTATGTGACCTTAATGAAAGACCTCACTTCGGAGAACAAATTTTATTTGAAGGACAAATCTGTATCTTCAATTCTGTAGTGATAGGAAGACGCCGAAAAAATTGAAACTTACTTAATTTTCGAAAATTGAGAGTTAACCATGAAAATCGGACCTACGCCACCTTAAAAAGTGCAATTTATTCTATTATTGCAATAAATTTTAAAAATTTAGGAGTCGTTTTTGAGAAAATTTTGAAAATGTTTGTTTTTGATGGAGTATTAAAGTAAGTTTTTCAAAATCTCAAAGCTTCGACTAGAGCCAGATTGACAAGGTTTTCTTCAATTTGGAAAAAATTCCTGCGAGTGATTTAGGCGCTAGTCGTGTTCACAAGCGGAGAGGCGGACGGACGGACGGACGTTTTGCTTTCAATTGGTTTTTCGGTATCAAGGAGTTACAAAACAGGGATTCTGGCTACACTATGTGTTATGGGATATTTTCTTAATTTCGCAACTGATTTTATCCACTTTTTCGTTATCAAGGTTCCGGCAATGAATTTTTTTCTGCCGAAAATTTGTAGTTTTCTCGCGCAGCATTACATAAATTTCCCAATACTATGCATATTACTCCGTATATACGTATGTATACGGGACAGTAACAAAAAAAGGCTAAGATGTAATTACTTTCAGACATGACGATTGCAATGAAATGTTTGAATTGACCATTTTCTGAGGTTTTCTTGACACTTTGCGAGCACTCTGCAATGTGTAACTAGAGAATGACTTGAAATTGTTCTCTCGATTTCCTTGATATTACTCCATACGGACGTAAAGGATCATCGATTACCAACCGGTACCAAAACTATCACACATAGGTGATATGTTTGATTTTACCTCCAAACACCCTGCTACTAACTAGACAAGCATTACGTATAATTTGATTCACACGTTTAATCAGATCTGATTTGATAATTTGAATTTCATTTACACAATTTATATAAAGTTACTTCTAGGACTATGCTTATTCAAAACAATTTTCCCATCAAATTTGTTATAGGACCATCTACAATGCCATTCTAGTCTCTTAACTATGATCAATTATGCACGTTTGAGCTGCAAGAACTAAAATTATCCAACATTATTTAGAGAAATTTACAAGAATATGCAACTGATATAAAATAGTAGATACAATTATTAATAATTCAGATTTGGTCAAGAAGGTTTCACATACAGTTACTTAGAGGGATTTGCAAAATGTGGTTTATCAAATTCAATGTAAAGCATGGACATTAGTTTAGAAACTACAATAAAGGCATATGAACATAGAAATTACATTTTGGGGACCTCAACACGACATGATTCCCTTAACAGACATAGAATCGAAAAATTACATAATTTTGATTTTGATAATGTGAAGGAAATGGATATGGAACAAAGGAGGTTGCCAAGATTATCATCAGACTATTCATATCAAATTTAACAGCACTTCGAATTCCGATGGTGAGTTCAACCAATTGACTAACATGAATGATTCTTTTAGGAATTTCAAATTGATGATGTATATTGGTTTGATTTGAATACACATTTTTTAAATAGACAATATGGTCTTTAATAGTCGCATTTTATACATATCTTCGTCCACACTATACGTGTAGGCAAGAATTGAACTGCGGCCATCGAAATTATGAAACTGACTGCACCTGTTTAATTTTGTAAAATAAAATACTAAAAAGCAAACCTAAAACGAATTTTATAAACTTGAAATTGCGGTCATCATTAAGAATAGTCTTTCGGTCTTTCACGCTGCAATGGCATCGGAAATTCCCTTATCAAGAATTTTTGCTATAAGTTACTTACCTTTCTTTTGCATACTTGTATTTCCTTTTATGTGAACTAAACCTTCTGTCAAAAATAATTTCAGAGAAATTTTCATGAAGAGTACTGAAGAATGTTTCATGTACTCATTACGGGATTGATAATCTGAATAACGTTCGCATTTTTTCCCAAATAAATAGATTTTTCATCAGAGAACAAAATTAAAGTAAAATGCATGAAGAGTACATGGAGGCATGGATCCTGTAAACGTATGTCCCTATGGTGATTCTTCATCCAACGGCTCGTCAAAAGTTGCATGATCCATTTTTTATAAGAAAATTTATTTTTAAACCATTCTCCCGTGTCCCTGTAACTATATAAAAAGTGGAGGGTTGGATGAATTTCCGTGGGCACGTGTGCGACCTAAATGACTCCTTTATCGCAGAATTACCGCGTGCTTCATGGAAGGCTGCAGTGTTATTCTGCGCTGCGGCCTCGCGCCGCATGAATGCCGAGGGGGGCAGCGGCGCGGCGCGTGGGAGTAATGAGGGAGGTCGTGCGCAGAGCAGCGCCGCGGACGTCGGCGGAGAGTAGTAGGTGGAGGCGGTCCCGAGGGCGAGTTGCGAGGCGGGACGGTGGCGGCGCGGGGCGAGCGCGGTGGCGGTGACTTGGCGAAGCGGGTCGGGGCGAGCGCGGAGGCGGAGGCAAGGGCGGATGCGGGGGCGAGGGCGAGAGCGAGGGCAGGCGGGGGCGAGGGTGGGTCGGGGGCGGGGCGGGGTTGAGGGCGGGGCGGGGGGCGGCGCGGGGCGAGCGCGTTGGCGGTGGCTAGGCGAAGCGGGTCGGGGCGAGAGCAGGGTCGGGGCGAGCGCGGGGGCGTGGCTCCAGCCGGTCGGCGGCCTCCGTCGTCGCGCCGCAACCCCACACGCCCACGCCCCACGGTCCAGCCACGTGCGGAGCGAAGTCTGTAGCGTCGACACTTGTGGCTGGGCTTTCATCACAGCTAGGACGGAATCGCGTATGTCCGCTCTTGAAAAGTTTTCAGAAGGAAAAAAAACTGGATTTCTTTATACTCTATTCTAAACCAAACGAAAACTGTAGCCAGATGTTGCGCCCACAGTTCGTCATGGACATGCAGGGCATATATACCCGTCGATGCGTCTCTCTTACATTATATCGTGTGGTCAACATATCTCAATCAGTAAAAAATGGATATGAGAGTTTTCTACACCAAACGATTCAAATGGTATCTTTAGGCGAAGGCGGTGCCGGGCGCGGGGGCGTAGCGCTAGGCGGTCGGCGTCCTCGTAACCCCGCACGCCCACGCCCCACGGTCCGTCCACGCGCGGAGCAAACGCTGTAGAGCTAGATAGCGTCGACCCTTGTGGCTGGCTGTCGTCACAGCTAGGATGGACTTTGCTAAACGAATCTCTTGTGAACAGGAGAAGGGGAAACTGAATTACATTACAGTGTAAAGTTTACACCAGATTCTGAACCAAGCGAAAAGTTTAACCACATATTACATCCACAATTCGCCGCGGACATGGGGGACGTTTATGCCTGTCAATGAGCCTTTTGTATATTATTTCGTGTGATCCACATCTAAAAAAAAAAAAAAAAGAAAGAAATGAGTGTTTTCTTCACCAAGCGATTCAAATGCTTCCATCAGGAGGAGGCGGAGTTCCAACCGGTCTGCGGCCTCTGTCGCACAGTAACCCTTCACGCCCACACCCACGCGTGAAGCAAACTCTCTAGTAGCGACCCGTGTGGCTGGACTGACGTCACAGCTAGGGCGAATTTTACTTAATTAATCGCTTGTGTCCGCTCTCCAAGAGTTTTCAGGAGAAGGGAAAAATATGAATTAGCCTACTTTACACCTGATTCTGGATCAAAAGAAAACATTAGGAGGATCTTTTATACCAGTCGATGCTTGTCTTATCGATCATGTGATCAACATATTAAAAAAATGGAAATGAGGGATTTTTGCATCAAGCAATTCAAGTGGTTCCACTAGCATATACAATAGTACTTCACTTCTTTTTAACGTCAACTGTAATCTCTTTTTTAATGAAAATATTTTAATAAAAATTATAAGGTGTTGACCATAGCTACAAAGCAATAGGGATTGATCGTACAGATTTATTTTTACGACACATTTAAAAACATGTCTATATCTCGGTTTATGTGTTAATGGAACTAAAGAAAACATGAGTAAATTTATAAGCCATTTCCGTTAAAAAAATGATCACAATCGATTTTTCCATTTTTTTACACGAGAGTAAAAGCAGAAATAATAGAGTTTCTTACCTTGTGTAGTCACTCTCCTCAAGTATCAGCGATGGATGCTATTCAACGTGTCAGTCTGGTGGTACAGTTGCGTCCGGTGATTATCTCTTAAAATGCCGCACTTCGTGGTTAGCCTTCCAAGGCATACCAGTGCTCGTCATTTCCCATGGTATTTTAACCTGGTGACAAAAGACGCCCAAGGTATTGACTCCTGAAATGCTGACTAGTATGTTGTTTGCAATTTTTCTTTTGGAATATACGTAGAGGGGGGCCTTTAGTTCCGTGGAGCTTGAAGGAAAAAGGTAGAAAATTGAAAAATGTCTGCCACAAACCGCCGAATCTAATTGCAAAGACCAGAAAAATATAATCGGCGTTTTCTCTACAAAATACTGCGTAACAAGAACACTTTTCTGCAATGCGTCACGTTTTCATTTTACCATCAGAATCTGCTACTTTGTCCCGGCTAATCAGTTATTCATTTTCTTTTACACTAGTTAGGCTTATGACACACGAGTGCTGCGATAACGCGCGTCGCAGATTCACAATCTTACGTGGACGGCGCGCGAGCTCTCTTAGCGATGTGCGTTCCTGCCAACGCCTATCGGTTAGCGACCGTCGCACGTTGAAAGCTAGAAAAGGTGCGTTGACTTTGACGAACGTTGTAGCTTGTACTGAGGGTTATAGCACAGAGAAGGTAAGGAGAAGGTCCAAGTATGGGTTAGCTTTTGATTTTTGGCACATTTTTGGACATCTGGGGAATTTAAACTTTGAGCCGTACCTTTAACTCAAATCCTTCAATTCTGTAAAGTAACGGAAATACACAAGAAATTTAAAGAAAAATTTGGATACTTTTTGAGAAAATTTTGAAAATGTCCGGGGGCTTCATGTAAAGTACCCCCAAATTTTTAAGAACGTTTTCAAAATCGCGGCGCCTCGCGTGGAGCCAAATCGATCGGGGAATATACATTTTGGAATAAATCGTACTTATGGTTTAGGCTCTAGTGATGTTCACAGACTAACGGATGGACGGATAGACGGACGGAAGGACGTAATAAAACTAGTGGTGCTACAGTGTGGCACAGAATTTCCCGTATTAGTTTTCTATTTCCTTTGGTATCGGCTAGTTTTTCGGATTTGCCACATACTCTTGCCAGCTCCCGTATATCATCGTCCAAAATACATCCTTTTGATTTTTTCTCAATTTTCCGTTTCCCAATAGTAGAACGGGAATATTATTACAAGAATCTTAATGAACAGTAAAACCGCGTCCTAAATAGCAGTTTTCATTGACAAATTTGGAGCCGTTTTTATGAAAATGCCGTTTAAACACTACTGTAAATGCGAAAGTTCAAGCTCTTTTTCACAGAAAATTCGAATTTTCGAAAAACTTCATTCAAAGTCATTTTAAGCACATTAAATCTCATATACAAGTGTTTACAAATTGCTGGAAATATGCATATTAACCGTGTAACGGAGTAAAACAAAAAATTTAAATATTTTATTTATTTATTTATTTATTTATTTTTTGTCAAAAAACAGTAAAAACTGTATATGACGTGTGAGGAAAGAAATTTATGTGCGCACATTTTCTTGAGGGCCAGAATTTAAAAAAAAAACACAAAAAAAAACACAAAATGAATTTAGAAAATAATTATTTTGGAAACATAAAAATATTTGGAAAATGTTTGTTCCCGAGTTATAGATAATCAATTTTAACTGTAAATGAACTACAAGCAAAAGGCGTCCTCAACAAAACGTGCGCACAGTGAAGCTACATTTACGTCCAGAAGCAAAACAAGGGGCCATCTCAGCATTTGCTCAATGGATCAGGGAAACTGGACAAAACCTGATCGAGATGGGGGTCATTGACCCGGAAGCTGAAGTACATTACTTGTTACAGGCGTATTAAATATTTTTTTTTAAATGTATACAATGCAAACGTAAACTAATTCATTATACGTATATCTTTGTTTTGTTAACATTATTTTTCTTTTTCACGATCAGTATAGTCTCTAATTGTATAGAAACAGTTTTGCAGCAGAAAAGATTTTACTTTAAACTTAAATTTGTGTACCGACTTTAATTGTTTTATGTCATCTGGCAATGCGTTGTAAAGTAACGTACATGTATGTTGATTTCTTGTACTGAGCTGTTGATACTGACACTTGATGCACGTGATTTCTACGGCGTGTGTTGTAATTATAAATATCAATATTGCATGAAAATATGTTCCCTCCGTTAAGTAGGTCATTTTTGACAAATATTACAGATTCGGAAATAAATAGACAAGGCAATGGTAAGATTCCCAGCTCAATGAAAAGAGGCTTGCAGGAATCACGTGGAAGGCATTTTTTCATTATTCGAATAATTTTCTTTTGCAATCTGAAGGTCTGAATACTACAGGATGAGCTTCCTCAGAATATTATGCCATATCTCAGGCGGGAATGCACATTTGCAAAATAAACGCAACGAGCTGCATGAAGGCTGACAGAATTAGAAAGAATTCTGAATGCATAGCATAATGAACTTAATTTAGTGTTTAATTCTGTTATATGTACATTCCATTTGAGGTTTGATTGAATTGAAAGACCTAAAAATTTTGTTGCCTCAACATCAGCTAATTGCATATTGTTCATTTTCAATGGAACATGCGATTTCCGATTTGAGATGCAAAAATGCATTGAAACAGTTTTTCTTTCGTTAACAATTAATTTGTTATTATTAAACCAATTTGAAACTTCTGAAATTGTACTATTTACTGCTTCTTTTTTGCAAAGAACATTCGTGTCATCAGCAAACAGAACCGTTCTTCCATTTTTAATAGACGAGGGCATATCATTTACATATAACAGAAAGAGAATAGGACCTAAGATCGAACCTTGCGGGACCCCATGCTCAATTGGCAAAGAATTGGAAATATAAGTATGTAATGTCCTTTCCTGCCAGTATGGTATTTCTACTCTTTGAGTCCGATGTTTAAGGTAAGAAGTTATCCAATCTAGGGCAATACCACGAATTCCATACGAAGGTAATTATGAGAGCAAGATCTTATGGTCAATAACGTCAAAAGCTTTCGAGAGATCTAAGAATATTCCAATGGGTACTTCATTTTGGTCTATTGATGAAGCAACATCTTTGAGAAAAGAAAAAAATGGCAGTTTCCGTAGATTTTGATTTTCTAAAACCGTGTTGTGAGTCTGAAAACGCTCTGTTTTTCCTGAGAAAAGTTTCCATTCGTAAGTAGAAAAGCCTTTCTAATATTTTTGAGAAAACTGACAAAAGAGAAATTGGCCGGTAATTTTGAATATCATTTTTGTTCCCTTTTTTAAAAAAGTGGCTCAATTTTTGCTGTTTTGAAAATATCTGGAAATATTCCTGTACATAAAGAAGCATTGAAAATGTGAGTTAACGGATGTATAAAGGCAGGTGCACAAGTTTTTAATAAACAATCCGGAAATTCATCTAAACCAGACGAATATTTATTTTTAGTTTACTGACTATTCTGAGGATTTCGTTGGGAGAAGTTTCGGAAATAAACATCGTATCTGAAATTTTTTGGGAAGTGTAAAATGTTGAATTTTGTGATTTTAGTCCCTTCGTGAGATCAGACGCAATTCTGGAAAAGTGTTTGTTGAAGAGATTGGCAACTTTTTCCGGATTACTCGTTTCTCTTTCATTATCCTTTAAAATAACATTCTCTACAAGGTATCGAGATGATGTGGTTGTATTTCTTACGATATCCCACATTGCTTTAGTTTTGTTACTAGCGCTCAAAATGTCCTGACTATTTTTCATTATTTTTGCCTGAACTATTACTTTTCTTAAAATTCTTTTGTATTCTCGGAAGTATATACGGAAACCGGGTGATACATAATGATGTTTAGAAATAAAGTAAAGCATACGTTTGTTTTTACACGATGTTCTAATTCCTTGTGTGATCCAAGTATTACTTTTGCTTGAAATGTTTAATTTTCTCTTTTTAAGAGGAAAGCACGCGTTAAAATGAATTGAAAGCTTGGAGAAAAATAAATTATATTTTTCATTTTGTGTCAACAGCGTTATAAACTTCGTCCCATGATTCCTTCATCAAGTAGTCCGTAAATAATTTTATATTAACTTTAGTGAATGCTCTGCACATGCGTGTATTATTTATTGTGTCAGTGTTTATGTTCTTAGTAATTGTAAGAATTTGTGCATCGTGGTCACTGTATCCCAAATTATTCGTTATTATTTCATATGTAGTTGTGGTTTTGTTAATTATAATTTGATCTAATGCTTTTTGTGATTTAAGCGTATTCCGTGTAGGTACATTCACTGTAATGTCTAAATTAAAAGAATGAAGTAAATTGAGAAACTTCTCTTTTTCCTGGGATTCGCTCAGAAAATCAATATTGAAATCTCCACATACGACAATGGATTTAAAAGAGTTTACTAATTTTGTTCAGAATTATCTCTAGATTTTCCAAGAAAGTGAAATAATCTGAAGCTCGCTTTGTTGGAGGTCTGTAAATGCAAAGTAAGATAATTTTGAGCGTATACTGCGATTTTTGTAGGAAGAGCTCTCAATATAACTCAAATCCCATCTACGCGATGGAATATGTCACGGCATTTCGCGTCTTTTCTCGGTCTTGCCGGTAGAATTCGCATGATCGCAAGCACTGCTTCATACGGTCGCGATCGTGCGAAATCTAGCGGAACGACTGTGAATGATACGAAATGCCGTGACATATTCCATCGCGAAGATGGGATTTGAGTTATCTTGAGAGCTCTTCCTACAAAAATCGCAGTTATAGTAAGATGTACTACTGTTGTTTCAAAAACGTTTTCAACTGCATATAAATTGAAATCTGACAAGAAGGTAGAATCAATATAATTTCTTATGTAAATACACGAACCTCCGTAAGCAGGGCCCTTATTTGATTCCCTCGCTCTACAATACGATCCTGCAAGGTAAAAGCTAGGAATTTGGAGTGTGTTTATATCATTTTGAGACAACCAATGTTCTGTAAAGCAAAAAACATTTATTTGTCTTAGATCACATTGTAATGCTGCTTCGATAAATTTTATTTGAAAGAGATTGCACATTATGATGCATTATTCGAATCTTTTGCATGTACCTACACGGATGTTTTTCTGCTGCATCTGACTGTAGTTGCTATTTATTTATTTCATTTTTACCTCGAGTGCGTGGTCGAAGGAAGTATCGTGTCCCAGCAGTGACAAGAGGTGAGGAAGGAGGGGTGACAGATGTAGAGGAATGAATAGTGGGAGAGGTAATACACGGTTTAGGTTCAGGGGATAAGGTAATTGGGTCCAAAGGGGTCCCAGAGGATGGAAGAGAACTAGGAGATGTGGGTGGGGATGGGTCTTGGGCAGGACACTGCCAAGTTTGTGAAATGATGTGTTTTGCAAGCTCACTACCGAGTGCATGTTTTCCGAAAAGGTTCAGGTGAAGACCATGTCGGGTGAAGTGTTTTTCTGAGAGAAAGTTAGCTCAAACAATTTAACATGTGTGCCTCCCAGATGCAGTTTCAATTGGTTGCTTGCGTGACTAATTTCTTTGCATAGTGTGGGCTTGTTGTACCAGAAGGGCAGAGTCGAGACTACAATGTTCGTGTTTTGGGCGGCACGTTGTAATTTGTCAACATGTTCTTCAGGCGTAAAGTGACCACCCAAATTAATGTCATTCTGCCCTCCTATGATGATGACAGTATCCCGTTTGGTGAGGGTTTTTGTGTGCGTGTCCAACTCACTGGTCACGTCGGCAAACCTCCCGTTAGGTTTAAACACACACATGGCAGAGAAATTGGTTGGGAGTTTCTCACTGAGCAGGGAGGAGATTTGTCGCCCATGGCTATCTGCTAAAATGAGTATATTTTTGATGGGCTCAGTGGGAATGTCCTTGTTTTCTTGTGAGCCAGTTTGCGCAACTCTACGTGTCTTTGTTACTTTGCGCTTGCTAGCCTGTTTGCGTTGGTTTGTGAATGGACGTGTCGATGATGGGTGGGGGGTGGTGAGGATTGGGAAGGCAAGGAAACTCATTGTCATAGTCTATTACAGAAAATCTGTTTTGAGTCGTGATTGGTGGTGGTGATTGTGTTTTGCTTCCGCGAATGGACGGTTGGAGGTTTTTGCGGTGTTGCCTATTGTTGTCCAACCGTCTGTGTTTTGAACGACATCTTCGAGCCTTCGGATATGTTCATCTATACTGCGAGCAAATCTGCCGATTTGACAGCTCCAGGCTGAGAGGGGAGAGGGGGTTCCGTTATCCAATCAGAGGCTTCAAATTGTGATGATGTCACAACAGAGTTGCCGACGTTTACTAAGAAACAAATGAAATGTAGTAGCGCGAAGCAACTGAAAATTGAAGAGCGCCGAGCGCCAAGAGGAGCGCCATTACTTGTTAGGTTATGCATCGTGTGAGCGGTTGTGACATCTAGTGTTAAAGGCTTACTTAAAGGCTGATATACTTATGACACGATGTATATGTACATCCACCTTACGGGACATTTCTAATTTTCGTCTTTATGCCAATGCATTCAATAGGACGCCTCTTTGAAAACCTTGTAAATAACAGGCAAACTCAGTAACTTCGAAAAGTCCTGCAATTTGTTTTGTGTGAGTGTGAACGTTCTGTAAAGGTATGTGTTCAAACCAAGATGTCTTGCTTTTAGATACTTCCCTCTTATAAATCTTTCACAATGAACACTATGCATCTTCCTTCTTAAAACGCGTATCGCTGTACTTACTTTAATCTGCTTGTACAAAAATGTTTCGTTATTGCTGGCTTTGGCAGGATTATAGTGTAAGGGACTGCGATAAAATTGTGTAACAGAATTTCATCAAATAAACTAGTGTCATTATTACAATTCTACCAAAAATACAATAAATTGGACGTGTATGCATCAACAGCTGATCTGAGGCAAGAACGAACACGTGTCTGACGCCCGAGTAAGTGGCAACATCGCTCTCCCCCACTCCCGGCTGTCAAGTCGGCAGAAGATTTGCTCGCAGTATAAGTTACTGTTGATGTGTGTGAAGGCTTTCAGAAGATCGGCTTTGAGAGCGTAGAGAGTAGAGAGTGTATAACGATTAGTAGCCATGTCACGAATGCGTGTCAAGTGCGTGGTAAATATGAAAATAAGTAAATAGATAATTCAGAATACTACAAAAAAAACTACTCCCTAAATTATCTTTTAAATTTAATTGTATTAACTTATTTAAATTACGTTACGTATTTATTTAAAAATAATGGTGATCTGATTCTAATTAGTATTTAAATGTGATTAATTTAATTCAAAAAGCGTTCAGTGTGTTTAATGTAATATATTGAAGCTGCAAACTAATAAATACAATTAGATTACTATACTTTACCTACTGAAAGGCCACGAAATTCACCACTTCCACAAATTGAAATATAAAGTTCAAGTCTTTCCGTTACTGTGGTAGACGAAACTTTGAATTTTTATGTTTTCACAATTTTCACAACACTTTCACTAATAGTTTAAAACTTTACGCAAATTTCAATTAATTTACAGAGAAAAATTAATATTAATGGTCTTTACACTGTTCAAATAAACGTTTGTCCGTTACGCCGTCTTTTAATTTAATACGGTATTTTAATACGGTATATCGTATTAAATGATACAGTTAGCACTAACCGTTCAAAAAGATGAAAGAAAAAAATTTGGAGCCATTCATGAGAAAATCGCGCGATTTGAGCGTTTATGACAATGCGGAATTTTGAGCTAGTTTTCACAGAAAACGGTTGAGTTTTCAAGACACTTTATGAGACACAATTTAAAGCACATGTACGCATATTGATAAATACAATAATGTGAACAAATCGCCGGAAATATAAATATTAACGAAGTGAGACAGGTAACAAAATACATTTTTGTAATTTTTGAACAAACAAAAGAATGGAGCAACATTGCATTTATGCCATCTTATAGAGTACATTTAGCACTACCCCTACCGAACGTTTCAAGAAATAACGTGGAGCCGTTGATGAGAAATTCTGGTTTTTGTATTTTTTTTACCAATATTTCACACAAAATTGCGCGAAAATTACTACAATTTTCAAAAAATGTGCATGCCTTTAATGAAATAACTAATTATAAACAAATTTTATTTGATGAGAAAATCTCTATCTTCAATTTTGTAGTAGCAGGAAGACACTACAAAAATATCAATCTTTTGCAATTTTTAAAAATTCAGAATAAACCGTGAAAATCGGACCAATGCCACTTTTATAAGTGTATTTTACTCCATTCTTACAAGAAATTTAAATAAAAAATTTGGAGCAGTGTTTGAAAAAAGTTTTAAAATATCTGGTAAGTACCTAATGGAATAATAATATATCTGGAAAATTCATGTGAAGTACCTAATGGAAAAATCTAAATGGAAATTTCCGTGGAAAAATTTGGAGCGGTTTTTAAGAAAATTAGGTTTAAGCGTTAGTGTAAATTCTGAATTTGAAGATCTTTTTCACAGACATCTTTTGAGTTTTGGAAAAACTGTATTGGAAGTCATTTGAAGCACTTCTATGCACAAATGCAATAATGTATACAAATTGCTAGAAATGCGCACATTAATGGCTTAAGAGATATTTTTGGGAAAAAATACATCTATGTATTTTTGAAAAAAACTAAGACATTTGTACAGCAAAATTCGTGTCATATTAATCAGGGCATTTAGCACTATCTCTATAAAAAGTTTGAAGAAAAAAATGAAACCATTTTGAAGAAAATGGCTTGTGAATGTTGCCGAAAATGCGGAAATTTGAGCTCATTTTCAGAGTTCTGACTTTTCGAAAAAGTCATATGACGTCATCAACCAAGGCACATGTGCTCATAAATTGAATAATGTGAACAATAGGGCATTTGTTCACATTATTCAATTTATGATTACGTATGCCTATGATGTAAATATTAATGACGTGGGAAACAAGTAACACTAGTGGTGCTACAGAATGGCACAGACTTTCCCGTATTAGTTTTCTTATTTCCTTGGGTCTTCGCTAGCTATTCGGAATTGCCACGTACTCTTTTCTTGCCAGCTGCCGTCTCTCACCGTCAAAAGCACATTTTTTTGTCATTTTCTTAATTTTTCGGTTTCCAATTAGTAGAACGGAAATATTAATTTCAGAATATTAAAAAAACACAAAAACCTAGTCCTAAATGGCAATTTTCATTTAAAACGTGCCATTTAAAAGAAAATTGCGTTTTAGCGCTACTAAAAATGCGAAATTTGAAACTCACTTTCACAGAAAATTTTTGAGTTTTCAAAATACTTTGTTTTAAGTTATTTAAAGCTCTTACACTAACATAATAATGTTTACAAATTGCTGGTAATGTGCATATTAAAGATGCGAGAGATTTTTCAAAAATATTACTTTTATATAATTTTTAAAAAACCAAAAAATAACTCAAAATAAACTTTACGTCTCATTAAAGAGTGTAATTAGCACTATCTGTTACAAAAAACGCTGTTTTTGCCAAAGCATGATGTAACTTTTCTATACTACGTTTACAGTTGGTTCAGTCCCTGTTGAAAATACGCAGGGACCTTATCCCATATGTAATGTACAGACTGAATTTACCAAAATTGGATATTCTTTGTCGTTTCGTTCTGTAATTGTTTAACTTTAGGCCACCGCTTGTAGTTGTGTAACCTGGGCAATGGCAAGTGACAGACGGCCTCTCCTCGCGTAAGGGCCCGTCACTTCTCTGGAAAACACAATTGCTAATACTCTCCGAGAAGCCCTGGAAGCGAGTACAAGGCAATTAGCGCCCGAGTTCAACGCATCACAGTCCCTCGTATGGCGAACAATTGGTGCGTGAGAGATAACGACTTTTCCATTTGCAGTGGGTGCAGCGTTTGCGCAATAGACATTTATAAAGTCGCTTTCAATTCTCTAGGCATTTCCTACGCCAGGGCTGTCAATCGGAGCACGTACGTGCTCGGAGCGCGCTTGCG
The DNA here is from genome assembly GCA_031308135.1 of Acheta domesticus. Classification (NCBI taxonomy): domain Eukaryota; kingdom Metazoa; phylum Arthropoda; class Insecta; order Orthoptera; family Gryllidae; genus Acheta; species Acheta domesticus. The sequence continues at coordinate 82,965,602 of JAHLJT010000631.1, read as the reverse complement.
CTCTGCAAGGGCACGCAGTGCCCGCGGCGAAGGGAAGTCCGCGCTCCGATTTCTCAGGGTTCCACAGTAAATAGTCTTGGCGGAACGCAAGAAGACGTATCACAAGTTTCAGTCCCAATGCGCTCTTGATTACTTCTGCAGTGAGCGCGGAGATGAAGCGCTTTCTTTAATATGCAGAAAGTATTTAATAACAAAAAGAGCAGTGTTAAAAGGCATTACGAAATCTTCCACAGATACTATAAAACTGTTGTCGGATTAATAGTATTATAGTTTAATACACCTAATGCTTCAAAATGAATAAGTAACCTAAAAGACCGCGTTTTTATTGAAGGAAGAAAATCGGCAAAAAGGCAAAAATCCGCAGCTTAGTAATTATTCTTAATAGATCTCAGATACTGCATTCTCGAAGTAGAAATTAGCGTTAATGTTTCCTTGGTGTAACGATCAATGCTTCATAACTGCAGTTTGCTTACATGTCAACATCCATTAAAAGTTGATGAAATTTAATAAATATTTCTTTATGAAAACCATGTGTTTGACCGTAACTCACTGCATTCTCACCCCTGCTTCCCGCCTGTGACACGAGTGACATCGCTAAGCTGATATTGCAGCGTACCTTTGCGAAGGCCATTCGCTTGCTCGTTCATCTGACGCAAATACAATGGAAAGCAGGAATTTTGTTCTTTGGCCAGGTGAAGCGTGTTTTAAAGAATGGTATAATCGATGCGCATAATTTGCATGTAAGGACCGAGAAAAATTCGTATGCTGCATCTAGTGTAGCTTACCAAGAACATCAATAAATGTGTCCGTTGGCATTTTTGATGTCTTTATAATCAGTTCTCACTTCTTAGCCGCGAGTTTAAGAGTAGTTCAGTATCCACACCCTGTATTACTGTCGGGCATGTGAATGTCGCGAGCAAGATAACAAGATTACTATACTACCAGCAGCATATATGCGACTCTTGACAGTTCTCTTCAAGAGCTGTGGTACGTCATGTGACCTGCTTTGAAGCAATCAGCTTGCAAAGATTTGTTTACTTTCGTACAGCCATGGTTGCCGCTCATCTGACTCACACGAATTCGAAGAATAGGTTCAGTTTTGGCGAAAGTTATGAACATGATATCAAGCGATAGTCTAAGGGTTCATGTTTTGATATTTAATATTTCTGTGATGTAGGGGTACCATATGCATAGTAATATGTGGCAACAGCGCACTGAACTGTCAGAGTCACTATAAGCTTACACTGTAGAGCTCGCGGTCACAGCGTCCCGAGAAGTTGGCGCGAGATTTAAAAGAAAGGGTTTTACAAATCTCTCCGGAATGGCGTTACATCACTGAGCACTTGGTCCATGACAGTCTTCACGAGAAGTTCGTTGACAGTAATTACCCCGAATTTAACTACATTAATTCCAAAGCAAAGAAATAACCATTAAAATGAAATAATATATCAGTCCGTTTTAAAATTCTCAATAGAGAGTAAATTAAAATCTGGTGGTGCTACAAAATGACACAGACCTTCCCGTATTAGTTTTCTATTTCCTTTGGTCCCAGTTAGCTATACTTTCCAACTGCTATCTATCGCCGCCCAAAGTACAGTTTTTCGCTATCCTAATAGTAGAATGGAAACATTGTTCTAAGAATTTTAATGAACAGTAAAACCCCATCTTAACTGCAATTTCCTTTGGAACATTTGAAGCCGTTTTTAAGAAAATAACGTTTTAGCTCTGCTGTAAATGCGAATATTGAAGCTCTTTTTCACAGGAATCTTTTGTGATTTAGAAAAACTACATTAGAAGTCATTTGAAGCACTTGAACTCACAACAACTATAGTGTTTACAAATTTCTGGAAATGTGAATATTAACAGCGTAAGGGATATTTCAAAAAATTACATTTGTGTAATTTTTGAAACAACAAAAAATACCTTAAAATGAACTTTACGTCATTTGAAAGAGAGAAATTTGCACTATCCGTTCGCAAAGTTTGAAGAAACCATTTAGTGCCATTTATGAGAAAATGGTGATTGAACGTTTCTGAAAATCCGGACGTTTGAGCTAGTTTTCACAGAAAACGGTTGAGTTTTCGAGAAACTTTACTTGACATTATTTAAAGCACATGTACTCATAAATATAATAAAGTGAATAAATCACAGCTAATGTAAATATAAAAGACATGGGAGACAAGTCAAAAAGTTTTATTTATGTAATTAAAAAAACAATAGAGCAATATGGCGTTTTTTGTCATCTCAGAGTACATAAGGCACCATCCTTACTACAAGTTTAAAGAAAACATTTGGAGCCGTTTATGAAAAAATATTGTTTTTGTAATTTCTTTAAATTCCACATATTGCATGCAATATTGCGCAAAAACTACCAACATTTGTTAAAAATGTACATGGCAACGAAAGAACTCACTATGGAGAACAAATTTCATTTGTAGGAAAACATTTGTAAGAAGAGGCCGAAGAAAATTCCGTGAAATTAGGACATATGGCATCTTAATAAGTGTATTTTAGTCTATTGGTCCAAGAAATTTAAAGAAAAAATTTGGAGCGGTATTTGAGAAAATTTTGAGAATGTCCGGGAAGCTTCACGTAAAGTAGTTCCGAATTTTATAGAATCTTTTTCAAAATCTCAAAGCTTCGACTCGAGCCAGATCGACAGATGTTTATTCAGTTTTAAAAAGTCCTTTGTATGTTTTAGGCCCTTGTAGTGTTTACAGACGAAAGTTTTGTTTCAATTGGTTTTTCGGTATCAAGGGCTCATAAAACAGGGTTTCTGGCTACAACACGTGTTAGGGGATTTTTTATTTTCCCGTAGACTATACGTACATATAGTATAGGGAAATTATGTAATGCTGCGCGAAAAAACTGCGTATTTTCGACTGAAAACAATTATTGCCGGGCCCTGGTAACGAAAAAGTGGTTAAATCCAGTTGCTAAATTAAGGGAAAAAATGTCCTAACAAGTGGTGCTGCCAGAATCCCTTTTTTGTGGGTTCTTGATTACGAAAAAACAATTGAAAGCAAAACGTCCGTCCGACTGTCTGTGAACAACGCTAGCGACTAAACCGTTCCGTGGATTTTCTTCAAAACTGATACTCCACGACCAATCTCACTCATCTCGTGGCCCCTTGAATTTGAAACATATTTTAATTTTTTTTGGGGGGGGGGGTACTTTACACGAAGCCCTTGGGACATTTTCGAAGTTTTTAAAAAAATGACTAAATTTTTGACTAAATTTTGTTGTTGTGAAGCCTGAAGATGATTTAAGAGGAAAGCGTAGGTCTCATATTGGTTGAAATCTCTGATTTTTCGAAAATTGAAAAATTCAAAATTTTTTCGGCATCTTCCTACATCTACAATTATGAAAATTGATTTTTTTCTTAATGAAATGTGTTTATAAAAAACAGGTCTTCAAATAAGGATCATGTTCAATTTTTTTTAAATATATGTATTTTTTGCGAAAATTTATGTCGAACATAAACAATTATTTTTATTTTCAGGTTTCATGTTTGTTGAAACGCCTAATTTTGCAAAAATTTTAAAAAATTAAAGCAATTTCGGCAGTCTTTGTACAACTACAGTTATGAAGATACAATTGCTTTTCTTAATGAAATATGCTTCATTAAAGGCAGATCTTTAAATAAGATCATGTTTATTTTTTTAAAAATAGGAGTAGCTTTTCTATAATTTCCTGACAAACAGAATAGCCCTCTCGTAATTCATTGCGCTTCGTTTTCTACGTCTTTTTACAACTACAATTGTAAAAATACATTTTTTTCTCAATGAAATGTATTTATCAAAACATGTTCAAATGTCATGCTTAATTTTTTGAAAATACGAGTAGTTTTTCTATAATTTCGTGACAAACATAATAACCCGCTGCAAATTTATTGCGCTGAAGACAGTTGGATGCGTCGTAAATTAGCATTTGCAATTTTGTATAGTTTCTTTGTTCGTTTCTAACATTCGACCTTTTGTTATACATTTACACATTAATCTTTTAGAAAATATTCATTTTCATATATTTGAAATAAAAATTACTAGCTGTCAGAGAATATCGACAATGCAGGTAATGCAACAATGGAATTGCGTTTCGCTCTTGCGAATTTCTGTGGATTACGTGTCATTATTGTGACTAGATCTAGCTGTATGAGAAAGAGTTATACTTGTCAAATTTATGTTGATATTTGCATGAAAATATTTAGTTTTCGCACCAAATGCTGTACCATTTGATCAGCATTTGAGTAGAGGATTTGCTGCATGGTTTTAGAACACTTTTCTCTAATCAAGGCCCTATGAAATGCGTATCTATATTGTCCGGGGATCAGGCTTCTTTTTCCAATACAAGTTTACAAAACTTTTATATTTTTTTTATGCAGTTGTGAATTCACATAGTTCTGACAACACTGCGACGGAAACAGTGAGTTGTTCGCTTCTTGGTTGAATTGAACGATGATTGAAAATTGAACTAAGATGTTAGTAGCGCAGATAGTGCAATATTTCAATACTACGTAGCACTAACGCGGGAAGGTTTGTGCTGTTGTAGCACCACTAGTTTTCTCTTAATTTAGCAACTGGTTTTATTCACTGTTTTGCTATCAGCACCTGGCATTGAACTTTTTTCTGCGGAAAATCCGCAGAAAATTATGCGAAAGTAAAAAAGAAAATTAAAAGTATCTTGATTTTGTAATTCTGTTTACTTAAGAGTGATTTAAAAGCACTAACTTTGTACGTTCAGATTAGAAATTTTAACAGACAAATGTTCGTTGCGCTTAGCTGTTAAAAACGCTGTCATTCTGTAAGCGAGAATTGTTAACTAACAGAGACCTGTTAATTTATTTCACATTATTTCCAAACAAATAAATAACTGAATAATTTAATAAAACAAAACTAAAACAACAAAATAATTTGCCATTCAAACATATTTCTATCACTTAGTAAAGATGTATTAGGGGAAAATAAATATCAAATGGTAATAAATCTTAACGAATGAAAACATATTACAGTACTTGGTTATTTGATAGATAAAAATCTGGCAAACATTTTCGTATGAAGCCACTTTTCACCGCCTTGCGCTGCTTCAGCTTGAGCATGTACACCCCTTTCTGGTTTTTAAGAGAACATGAATGCAGTCAGGGGAAGTTGCCCGTGCTCGTAGTGGCGCCGGGCTCCCCAAGCGGGCAAGTAGCTGGTGCGGGCGCAGTTCGACGTGCCTGAAGTAAAACATAGGTCGAATGCTTTAAAGCTCAATATTGAAATCTGATCTAGTTTGAAGAGATTGAATATATCTAGTTAAGATGTTACCTGGTCAACTCGGCGATCGCATCGGCTTTCATCCCTCGTACACGTACACATCCCACAAAATAATAATCTTTGAAAGTCAAGTCTCATTATCTCCTTTTTTTATATACTAACGAATCACGTAAGTCTCATACTCTTTTTGTATATTACGTAACAAATCTTGTTGAAAACTCCGAGGAACATTTAATATTAAAGATTTTTCAAGTCCATCAACATGGTAAATCTGTCGGACAATTTAAAACATCCCCCAGTTTCAGATTAGACAACGAAGTACGAGTAGTTCATTTAACTTTTCACAATCATTGTAACATCATCTACAGTAAGTCCAGTTAATACTTTCTGGCTTTCTGATAATGGTTTCAGTTATTACAATTGGTTTTTGTCTCTTGTAAAAATTTACTTATTGGACTTACGTGCTTTTTAAAAGAAAATGACGATAATGTCAGATCTCTGTCAGGAATGGTATTCTTGGTACATCTTCCCAATTATGGCCCGAGATCGTAAGACAATTCACAATCAGCAACAGATCCACTGTTCTGGCAATACATGCTCGGCACTGGTAAAGTATCACTACCGTAGCCAACGGATCAAGACGACGGCTATGGGAAAAGTGGAATGCTTGCCTGTCGGGAGCAGCGTTGCCAGATGGTTCAAGCATTTCCCACTAGATAGCGCAGCAAAAAACCACCAAATTCAAAAATTCATTTTTTCATGTTGAAAATACGAGGAGGGCATGAACATTAAATAAATACGAAAAATAGTATTGATTGCATGTGATATTTTTATTTAAAAGTAAACACCTTTATTTGTAATAGTTAAAAATATGTATAACACTTTTATACAATAATGTGCATTTATACATACATTGTATACGTTTTGTTTTAAGGAGTTACACACTGTGTACGAGTTACAAAAAGAAAGAGGTATCGTTGTCCACTCATTGTAATGACTGAAAAAGAGATGATACCTCTTTGTAAAAACTTTCCTTCAATCTAAATCGTTGTTTCCATTACTTGTTTCCTTCCTGTACATCAAATGTGTTGCCCCCTTCTACCCATCCTTGGCTTGATACATAACCACCTAATTTTAAACGAGTCAATTCATTCAAATGATCTTACATGCTTATATTTTTATTACGCTTAGTTATATTTGAATACATATATCTGCAATAATCATATGAAATTATTTTTGGTTTTTGTGATACACAATAGATATTGAAAAAAATTAAAATTTTAAAAACTTCTCAACAAAACACCCCAAATAAATTTGACCCCAAAAGTCCAAAAAAAACCCTCTTACATTTAGGGGGAAATCCCCTAACCTGGCAACAACGGCCGGGAGACGAGTGCTAGGCAATGTTGCCAATAATTTGACAATTTACGGCCTACGTGAGAATACTACGAATTCAGCGATATTTTATTGCAAAATCAATATCTGTACGAAAATGCGTTCTAACTTTTGATATTCCATAATTATTTTCAGTTCAAGATTTTCGACAAAAATTACTCTTCACAGGTCTTACAGCAGGAGTTTTGAGAGGAAGATGATCCTTAGATCCATTTTGCCCCGTAATGTTAAATGTTGCAAATCATTTATTTCATTCTACTTTTTCCAAATTCAAAAGGAAAGAGAAAAAAAGGGAAGCCGATTAGGTATCAAATCTTTTGAAATTTTGGGAACTCAAAAAGGCTGCATGACAGAACAAAACAAGATGAATGTCATCACTTTATACTTATACCGCCAGGTTCGCTAAAGCTTGCAATATGTTGATGTCTGTTGAAAACCATTTAAATTTACAACAAACTCGTTTTCACCAAATAAAAGTTTGAATGTTATATCTTCAAATCCGTTTATATTCTTTTTTAAATTTTATTTTCTGCCTGTTCGACTGTATAAGTCTTTCAGGGGTTTTAAAAATTAAAATTAATTGTCTTGTTAGAGTTGATCACTCGCATTTTAATTGTCCCTTATTGTGAGGAGAGAATGAGTATTATAAGTTAGATTATTACCAGGAAGTATTTATATTTTAATATTGTGAAGGTGTGGAAAACAGAAGTTGGTTGTGTGTTGTAGGGGAAATGAGTATCTACGGAGGTCTGAATTGTTCTTTGGGGAATCGGAATTTGATTCTGCATGGAAATGTGTATGATTGCAGTGCAATAGCTATTAGTATAATGAATTCCTTTGTAGCATTTATTTCTAATCATTATTTGTATTCAATTTCTTATGTAAAATAATTGAATAGTTAATTCGATTATTTTATTTTAATGTTGGACAAAATCATTTTAAAATATTAAGTTATTTCTGGATTGAGGCATTGTGAAATTACGAAATTTCAAACGAATTGCAAGCGGAACTGGTGTATACTAAGTATCTCACTTCGTCTTAAACTTTCTTAACATCTTTTTGGAACACTTCATTGTCTAATCTAACATTGATCAAACGTGTTCCGATAACGAAGAACAAGTACATTGAAGGCAATGTGAAAATAATTCGAGAGCATTTTCTTCAACTATTTAATGTCACAACTGCGATTATACAAATTTGAAATCTGTGGTATGTTAGTGTCTGAATAAATTAATTTACTTCTTAAAGATTGACAGCATTTCTCCAAAAACATTGGCAAAGACAGGGCATTTTGCAGTGCTTCAGGCGTAACTTTGATTAGCCCAGGTTAACCTCCGAAGTGCGATTTTAGTCACGTAAGTGTCGTAGTGCGGTCTCTGAGACCGCCGAATTTAACATCCGTTTTTTTTAAAACTTAAGACTTTTATGAATTAATGCAACACAATCTTGTCTATTACATCTTTGTTAGTCCCTTGATCGTGAAATTGGGCTGAACTAAATTACATGCAACTAAACGATCTCACACTGTTGCAACTACATTTACGACTGAAAACCGAGGAGTTCAAAGGGAATTAAAACAGACACCTTTTGCAAAAACTAATAGCACATATATTTTTAAACATCTTAAATACAAGGATGAAAGAACATGAAAAAGTATGTAAGCAAGTATGGACAAAATCACACTAACACCATAGTGCGGTCTCTGAGACCGCGCCGCAAGTTCCTTCCCTTACAGACGCCAGACTATTGCCGCAAGGGCACGGGAAACGTGCCGGAGAAATGAGAAACTCCTGCCGATAAGGTACAGAGCTTCTACCAGGAAAAACAAACGTGCGCTGCGCCAGCAGCAGATAAAACCGATATCGCAGCGGTCTCACAGATCGCACTACGGTGATTAAGGGTTAAAAATCAGGAAGAGTGGATCGAATAACTTTTGACCATACAAATCATAAATGGCAATTTTTAAAACAGAAAGATGAGAAATTATTAATTAATTAAAATGAACTACGCCTCACCGCTTCCGAACCTAGCAATAAAAGAAGACTCAATCGACGACGACTTGGCGATAGAAAACGGACAGTGAATATTGGTACATGGAATATTCAAGGATTGTAAACTAAAAAGGTCGAAGTCTTGCAGGAGATGAAAAGATTTGATATGGATATTATCGCTCTTATTGAGACAAAAAAGAAAGGAAAAGGTACTGAAGATTTAGATGGTTTTGCACATCTATATTGCGGAGTAGAGAAAACTAAAAGAGTTAAAGCAGGGGTTTCCAGTTTGTTGAAAAGTAAATTGACACAAAATATCAAACTCAGCCTCGTATCGCAACATTTCCTACTCGCAAAATAAAATGTCACTTTTACCACTAGTATCACAAAAATCATTATTTAAATAAATAATAATAAATGAACTGTTCGGAAGAACGTAAACAAGCTTTCTCGGAAAGAATGAAAGTCGATTGCAACCCTTTGCCAACTCAATGCTCTGTTACGTCTGAAAAATCAGCCCTCTTGCTCCGAACCGAGTGGCGGAGCAAAGCGCATGCGTTAGTGCCCGACGCGGCGACGGGCATACAGTGTTCCAATGATAGTACGGAAGTGGGGGGAAAGGTCCACTCGATAATCACAGTTTTAAATGGTAATTATCATTTAAATGTTTACGATTCAATAAAATTATTAAAAATTAAAAATAGAACTGATTATTACGTAACTCAAAACAATATCCGACTATCGTAAGAAGTATTGTAATTCCACCTCCATTTTTCTAATACACAACAAATTTGGAGAAAACTGTTTTAACATTCTAGTACAGTAATAATTTATACATTGTTACATAATATAGCAATTTTAGTCCGGCCCTAATCAATAATTAATGTTAACAAATAGATATCCGGGAGGGGTCATGTGGGGAATTTGGACTCCAGGCATGATTATTTCATATACGAATAGTTTTGTTTGAGAATCTTGTAAATCCTCGTGATTTTTAGTACTTTTTCCATAATCTTCTATCTGCAAAATTCTTCTCATTATGTAAATAAAATGTCTAATATTTTATTTTTTGTGTATTAATCAACAACACTGTTTTTGATTCCCAGAAACCGTTTACAATTCGCTCCAGTGTTGCCCGGTTAGGAGATTTAATTTGAATGTTTATTCCCTTATGTAGGTAAATTTGAGAGAGGGGGGAGGGAGAGGGAGAGACTTCTTTGTGGATATTTTTGAGGGCTTGTGAAGGATGTCTTACTTCATTATAATTCTTTTTCTTCTATGTAGTTTGTACACCTGTTTTTCTTCACGCTTCATCCCGGGGATTCACTAGATGTTGACTTCTGCGGTCTTCCAAGGTTTCTTCCATATACTCTCTTGTTTATTCTTCCTAATGGTATCATATCCCTGGCTATCTTCACCCATTTATCACCGCTCACTCGTGTAATATGGTTATTCCATTCATTTTTCCTTCTTTTTACAAATTTTGTTATATCAGTCATTTTACACGGTTTTCTTACATCCTGATTTCTTACCCTGCCATTTCTGGACTCTCCTACTATCGATCGTAGTGTTTTCATTTCTACTGACTGGTATAATTGTTTTGTTTTCTTCGTTTCAGCTTGTAGATTTTAACTTTACCTTCTATACTAAGGTAGTTATTTTTCCAAGTTACATCTCGTATGTATCCTGATACGCGAGCACCTTTCATTGCCTGCTCCCTTGTTTCTTTGCATGTATGGTGATCACTGGAAATGTCCACTCCCAGGTATTGTAAGTTCATCACTTGCTCGATGAGTTTGCCTTCAATTTCCAAATTACACCTTGCAGGTTCCTTGAATATTACCATTGAATTGTTTTTTTCTGATGAGACCATCATATTAAATATTTTTTCGTCTCCTGTATTATTTCAATAGTATACCTTTCCGTTGAGACTCTCACACGCTACCAATCTTTATAAATGAGGTCTCTAAAGAAAGAGAATTTCACGTAGACGTGACGAATTGTATTTTAACTTTAAAAATATGAAGAATTTGTTTAAAAAAATCGCGTCTTCAAGTCAAATGCAACCCGCAACACCTGTCAATGTTTTCCTCAAATAACTTCTAAACAAGGCGTTTTAGGGCCTTAAAAATTAAAATTTTGAGGCCAAAGGCCTCAAACAAACGTTTTCACACAATAATCTATAAGATGAAATATTCCTTGACATTCAATTAAATTTTTGGTTTCCCGCTTCAATACTATCTAGGCCACCTCAATATTTCAGCCCTTTATGCTGATAGCCATGTTTGTGACAACATGCTTAGAAGGCTTAGATTCCTCAATCTTATATTTACGTTTTCTGTAACACCGTGGTTTGTGCAGTCTGACGAGGTTTATTTGCATAATCATTCATTCAAGATCTGCTCTCCAGCAACAACTAGAAGTATTATTATAATTGCTTGATATTTATGAAGATGTGTCTTATGCGTGCATTCAATTAATGTTTTGCCGCGGTCTGTAAGTGCTGTGAACCTAATCGTGGAGGGATGTGGGAGTACAGTGAACAATGAAGACTGTGTTTGTTTTACCTTTACCAGTATTTTCGTTATCAGCAGTGATTCATTGAAATTTTCAAGTCAACGGGTTCAAACACCTAGCTTTCTCAAAAGTCAAAAGCTAATATTTTTATGACTACCACGAAAAGCTAAACGCTGTCAAAAAAATTGAATAATTACTTCAAATGTTTTCTTTAAGAAAGTGTTATGAAATGTTTCAAGAAAATTCTCCATAATACTGAATAAATCTTAGTTGAAATTTTCTTTTAAACGTCAATTGCATTGTTTTTTATTTTTATTTGATATTGTGTTAATACATTGCAAGCTACTTTTATACATTTTTAAACAATAAATACGTTTCGTAAACAAATTTCCTTCTTAGACTGGATACAGAAGGGATGAGTGTGGGGTTTAACATGCGTGAGATCTCGCACGGGTACGCGGAAGTAGTAGGGGAAAACTTGTGCTATGGTACAACACAAAGAACAAACTTTTTAAATTAGCTAAAGTAAATTACCTTTGTATAAATGACAAACAAAAATCAAAACGCACTAGCCTACAATACTACGTGAATTAATTTAAAGAAGCAAATAAATTTAAATTTATAGAAAGAATAGCGTATACCCAATATTGTTTAAAATAAAATTGTACTAACAACGAATCACATCTGAGTCATTAATTAGAGCATCTCGCAGTTGTATATCCAAATACTTTCTGCATTTATAAAACTATCACGGGATTGACAAATATTCATCGTATGAGTGAGGGTCATTCCATATTAAATCAACACAGTTTTAATTAAAATTTTACCTCATCATTTTAGATTCAGATGAAATTTGACACATAGGTAGTATGAATGGAGAATAAGAAAACTACAAATTTTGAGTAAAATAATTCCACCCGTTTCTAAAATACAGCCATGTAAAAGTTTGCAAAATTGAGTTCCCGAACATTTTTAAATTGATGTACAACCTCACCAAATTAAAATAGGAGGCTGGAACAGGTGTCATTTTGCAGCTTTCTTTATGGCCTTTTATATGATATACAACTCAAGAGGGGTTGTGTTCAAAAAGTTTTTCAAATTTGAATTTAAAATTTTGATTTTGAGTTTTTTCCAAATGCTCATCTTCAAAAAAATTGAAAAAATTCTAAAATAATCCTTGTATATATCCAAACAGATGGTGCAAGTTTGAAAATGGGACTGCAATGGGTTCATATGGTAATCTTTATTTAAAATGCACAATATTTACTTACTCCAGCTTTTACTGATTTAAAATGCATTTTTTTCCAAATATAAGCCCTAATATATACAAATTATTAATTTAGTGTTTTTATTGGCGAGTGTGATGTGTTTTATTGCTATGATGATGACGACGATTATTATTATTATTAATATTATTATTATTATTAGGCCGCGGAACTTTATGCAATTGCATATTTTTCCTGACTGTCCATATCGAAATATATATAACTTTACCTATCACTAAAAATAAAGCAAATCAAGGTCACCTTTCAGTTGATGAACCAGATACGTGGGAACCTAAACGTTTAAGTGAAATGAATCGTTGAGGAATGAACACCAACTTTGAGCAGCGTCAACCGGTTATTTACCATCATGCAAAGGGTTAATGATGCCCAAAATTTTGAAAAATGCCATTAATGAAAAATACACTGAGTGACATAATCTCATGGTACATCAAAGAATAGGTGATTAAACTGCAACCCAGAGGAGAACTTCCGAAGACTTTCTGATCGAGAAGAGAATCTTGTTGTGAAAATAATAAAGAAGGACCTTCGTCTTAATGCACCAAAAGTTACTCCACAGTTATAAATTGGCATTGGCAAGAAAGTAAATTCCGAAACCGTGCGAAGGGTACTAAGGAGGTTCAATTTCCATACCCGCGTTGTCAGAAGAAAGCCACTTCTAAGTTAAAAGAGAAATACCCAAAAGATCTGACTTCGATCCACTTCTCCACAAAAACCTGGAATATATGCACTAAAATATACCGCATTCATTAAAATACGCATTTAAACTAAAAACTTGCACACATGCAAAAAAATAGGGTAGATTTGTTTTATTTTTGGTGATAGGATATTGTTTGGTGATAGGTGAAGTTATATACATTTCCTTGCGATATGCACAGTCAGTAAAAATATGCAATTGCATAAAGTTCCGCGGTCTAATAATAATAATAATAATAATAATAATAATAATAATAATAATAATAATAATTATCATTATAATAACCGAAGTCATTACAACAGTGACCGAAGAATGGGAAACAGAGGCATTGTTAGTGTAGCGAAGAACACTATGCAAGACACGTCGAATTACACAGACACAAATTCTGATGCTATGAGACACAAAAAATGCTAAAAAACTCGTGGAGAGACAAACCACTCCACGAACAATATCTAAAAGGAATGGACAAGGTGAAGATCAATAAAGATCAATAAGTTATGTGTCTTAAAAGGGGAAGAATGAAGTGAGAATCGGAAGCAGTTCCAGTAGCTGCTCAAGATCAGGCGTTGAGAACACGACATTATGATAGAGCGGTTCTCAAAATTTCCCAAGGTGGCAAATGCCGCATTTGCCAGGAGCAAGTAGAAACCATTGATCATATTGTCTCAGCTTGTCCAATCCTAGCAAAGACAGAATACTTGAAAAGACATAACAGCATGTGTAGCTACCTCCACTGGCAGATCTGTACCGCCCTTGAAATTCAAAACACATGCCCCAGGTGGTACGAACACTTCCTAAAACCGGTAAGGTCTGTTGGATTGTGTACGATATTGTACGACCAACAAATTCAAACGTGATCGGCACGATAGCGGCAAACAAACCAGATATAGTTATCCTGGATTTGGAGAAAAATTCGCGTTTACTTGTCGGTGGTGCTGTACCTTGCGATCGAAACGTCGTTACCAAGGAGGCAGAGAAACGTCTTAAATACAAGAGTTTGGAAATCGAGATCAGCCGAATGTGGGGCGTAAAAGCACAGGTCGTCCCGATAGTTATCGGAGCTCTGGGATTTATTCCTCAAAATTTGAGTAAGGACTTTTCTAAACTACCAGGTAATTCAAAAGATTGGGAAGTGCAAGAAATCGCTTTATTTGGAACAGAACCTTAGGTAGCTTGTTGCAACCTGGAGTAGATTTATATTCAGCCGAGTCATAACATCTTTTAATCGTGATGTAGTGGAATAATAATAATAATAATAATAATAATAATAATAATAATAATAATAATGATAATAATCATAACAATAAATCATAACACACTCGCCAATAAAAACACTAAATTAATAATTTGTATATATTAGGGCTTATATTTGGAAAAAATGCATTTTAAATCAGTAAATTCTGGAGTAAGTAAATATTGTGCATTTTAAATAAAGATTACCATATGAACCCATTGCAGTCCCATTTTCAAACTTGCACCATCTGTTTGGATATATACAAGGATTATTTTAGAATTTTTTCAATTTTTTTGAAGATGAGCATTTGGAAAAAACTCAAAATCAAAATTTTAAATTCAAATTTGAAAAACCTTTTGAACACAACCCCTCTTGAGTTGTATATCATATAAAAGGCCATAAAGAAAGCTGCAAAATGACACCTGTTCCAGCCTCCTATTTTAATTTGGTGAGGTTGTACATCAATTTAAAAATTTTCGGGAACCCAATTTTGCAAACTTTTACATGGCTATATTTCAGAAACGAGTGGAATTATTTTACTCAAAATTTGTAGTTTTCTTATTCTCCATTCATACTACCTATGTGTCATATTTCATATGAATCT
>JAHLJT010000631.1:82809674-82949626 GCA_031308135.1 Acheta domesticus | reverse complement strand
ATATACGAGTTTTCAGCCTCAAATGGTCCCAGAGAAAGTGGATCATACCAACTTCATGAATATCACCCGTTATACTAACGGCATTGGCTTAGGGACATTTCGTTACACATTAAGTTTAGTACATGTCCATTTCAGAGGAGTCAACCGTCAACGAAATCCCCATGTGTTGGCACATACACGCCGAAATAGACTTTGTTTAGCTGGGGTTGGCATCTTTTCATTTGTTTTATTTTCTACCAACATGTTCAAAACTGCACTCTTGAACGCGTAGAAGCTGGCGTAGAAGCATATTTACAATTTTTTAATTGAATTTGTCGTTTTGATTTGATATTCTCATCGCATTATTTATTTTTGAACTTTTAAACGAGACTGAAAACAATGCCACGAAAGTGTGTTAAAATGACGCATGCAAATCGTGTTAAAGTTAAACAATGAATATTAAATAGTGCAGCAAGATACAATGTTATTGCTCTATATGAGAATTCAAAAGCGAATTAGAACGAGAATGGATGATAAAAACGAATTCCGAACGTACTTGTGAAGTGGCATATTTATTTCAGGTAAGATGTTTATGAAACATAACGAATCTTAAATTTTTGTACTAAGGAATAGATTAATTGTGTATTACCACATGCAGGTATTTAGTATGTTTTTGGTTATACCTATAAATTGGGAATTGTAGCACACACGGTGATTGAACATATTTTAATTCATATTGTTTGGTCTAATAATGAAGCCATATGTGAAAAAATTAACATAACAAATGTATGTGAATCTCTAAAATGCAGTTCATATCGAATTCACAAGATTCTTTCAGTATTGTGAAGTCAGTACTGAATCAGATCACTTAGATGGTTGTGAAGAAAGCAATTGCAAGATTCATCTATAAAAAAACTCATGATGGTAACATTCAACATATGCATGTATATTTTTGTACTTTGTAATGGGTATAGTTTGCAAAGAAGAAATAATAGGAAACACACTTTACAGGGAAAGTTCTTTCAGAAAAAGAAATTTGGGAGAATATCAAGGGTCTGCAAATGGCGATATACAGCCTTAGCAACGCCGGCGTAGGGTTGGCAAGGTAAATAAACTGCACTCAGGCGTTGAATAGGTGGGGGCGCTGGCTAGATAGACAAAATAATGTGAGATTGATCTGAAAAGGAATGACTGTCGAGGGCGTGGCTACTTGGTTTGATAAGAGGGGGATGGATTGGCTAAGGGAGAATAGACTGTCAAATTTTGTAGTTTTGTTTTAAAAAGGAGGAACGAAGGACGGATACCGAAGCGTTGAGGCCGGAAAAACGGCGGAGAACTGCATTCTGATAGAGGTCGTCGAGTGGTACAGATCGCTCGCGAGTATAATAATAGTGAAGCGGGACTTGTAAGTTTTGAGTAAGACTTAATAGTTTTTTCGCACTCTGAAAGTTAATGTGCAGAAGTGAATTCGCGTAGGACTTGGAAAGTTCTTTTATATTGCGGTGTTGGACTTTAACATTTTACCACTAGTTGGGGAAGACCAGGAACTCTGAATATCAAGTAAGAACCGGTAGATATTCTAGGCAGTGAGGGCTGGATGCGTCGGCAGCGTCGCAAGATTGGAAGAAAGAAGCAGGACTTGGGATCATCTCCATTCAAGTGGGAAGATACTACAGACCGTCGTCGATCAAGACGTTAGATAAGTACTGCAGTACAAAAGTTTTGTAGGTATGTAAGTACTGTACTGTAATGTAGGTATCATAAGTAAAATAAGACCAACATTGCTAACGTTCTGTGCGAAATGTGAATATTTTAAAAATATTTATTGTCAGGATAGATGGTAAATGCAGTATATTATTATTCTTGCATTTTAATTTTCATCTTTTCATATTCAGCTTCATATATTCTATTAAAATGATTTAAGCAGTTAACATATAAATAAATTTTTCAAGTGTTAAAAGTAATTAACAACAAGTGTATAGTTCATAAATTGCTGGGAACTGAAAGGCAGACTGTTTCAAGGCTTACTCCCTAATACAGTTTTAACTGAAAATATGTGATCTCAGTCAAAGTGATTCTTCAGAAAGAATGTCCTTAGAAAATCTTGCTACAGAATGGAAAAGGCCAGAAATATTTTGAAACAGGCTTTTAAACAGGTATCTTAATTAAATTCATTGACGCATTTAACACAAGGAAAATGAGGTTCAATATCTTAAATTTAATAGTGTTATGAATACATTATTTAATTTTTTAAGGTGTCAACTTTGGACAAATTGGAAAAATGCAGTGGAGTATTTTGAGGAAATTATGGTTGTGTATAGAGAGAAGGATGGGGTATATTGTGAAAATAAATTTATTGTACATCTGATCAGGGACGGTGTAGATGAAGATTTCACAAAAATCTGAACTGTAAAAACACTTGTTTGTAATTATTGTGAAATAAATTTACTTGGTAAAAAAATAAATAGTGTTTTAACTCTTCTTCCTTAGTTTTCACTGTTGAATGTTGAGATAAAATATATTATTGTAATTATGAAATGGAGACAAAATTTAAGAAATACTCTGATTTCGATTTTTAAAATTTCCTTCCATTAATTCTATATTCTTATCAATCATTAACAATCTTTGTAAGAATGTAATTTATTAATTTATTCCTCTAAAGCTTTCTAATTAGATTTGCATTTTAAAATGAAGTAAAAACATTAAACTTCTCATATTTCAACATTATGAGTTTCAGAAGAAAGTTAACAAAATAATTGATCCAAATGATAATTATTTCAACGTTTCAAAACATTCAGTTGATTAAAATTAACATTATAATGAGAGAAGTTCCTGATGACATTTCTCGAATTGCGTATGGTTGAATGTAGCGTCGAACTCTAGCTTCATGTACATTTTCGAAGTTGGCAGGGCCGAATGGCCGCCATATTGAAAATTCTAGGGACTAAAGCAAGCTGAAATCCCATATAACAGTGGCAACGCCGCGTCACGGCAGTTTGGAATTCTCATAACTTCTGATTGTTGGGCAATATTTTAGCGTGTGTTGCAGGGATTTTGGGTTATCGAATTTTTATTGGTGTATTAGCTTTAAAAGAATTAGGTTTCGCACCGAATGTCCTACGATTGGTAATGAATAGATCGCGGAACTTCATGCAATAGCATATTTTTACTGATTGCGCATATCAAAAGGAAATGTAATACATGACTTTCCCTATCACCACAAGTAAAACGTATCTAGAAAATTTTTATTTTTCATATTTCTGAGATTTTTTAAAAATTGCATATTATAATGTATGCGGCATTTTAAAGTGTATATATTACA
The DNA here is from genome assembly GCA_031308135.1 of Acheta domesticus. Lineage (NCBI taxonomy): Eukaryota > Metazoa > Arthropoda > Insecta > Orthoptera > Gryllidae > Acheta > Acheta domesticus. The sequence goes on along the minus strand of JAHLJT010000631.1, from coordinate 82,946,325 downwards.
TTACAGGTTTTGTGTAGAAGTGGGTCGAAGCCAGATATTATCGAGTACTTCTCTTTCAAAAGACGTGTTTTAAGCCATGTCAATACTACAGTACCAACATACTTTTTTCGATAGTCTTCTGATATGATTGTTTTCGCTTGAATCGATTTACATCCCGTAATCTTTATTCGTGCGCACGAACCTAGTGAACTGGGTTTAATGTTACGTAGTTTTGTAACAATGCCATTGGTTCTTTCACTTAATTCCTTTTTGTATATTGTAATGTTTGCACACATATTTTTATGTGCGTTTTGTACTACAGTATAAAATGAAGATTACCTATAAATAAAAAATAACTATAATTTTGTTTAATGCATATTCTTCGTTTTACTCGTATATTTGGCTATTTTCCGTGCGTAGTTGCATGCATATTTTTAACTTTTTAGTGCATGCAGTTGCGGGGTCTAGTAATGAAGTTTGTGAGTGATGCTATGGACAGAAATTGAGGTTTTATTTATTTCTAATCATTTCTACTGCAAGAAACTATTTGCAGTAGCAGCACCACGACGTTTAGTGATGTTAAACATTTCGGAAGTGGTGATGTTTGTTTTCACATATTTCCTGAGTCATCCCTGAGGTAAATAACTTTCTCATTTCTATGTATACTTCAAAGTACAAAGTAATAAATTAGGTAGATTTTAAGAACAGGGTTCGGCTCCTATTGACGCGCACGATTCGGTTCCGAACGAGTCACTCGCGGCGCCGCCACAGTGTGCACATGGCCACGTGGCCAACGCACTTTCGTGTGGAATCGTGACGCTTCGCTACCCGTGTCCAAGTTGAGGACGAGGCTCGGGCCTTCGGCCCTCGCGTTTACATAAAACATCCTTGAGTCTGTCCAACGCATAATTACCAACGCATTTTATGCATTTAACATTATGCATGCAACGCGTTTTATGCATTTAACCGTTGTAATTCTTCCATTACACATTCGCACCACACCGCACAATGCACAATGCAAGCAGTGCTCTCTGAGTGATCCGTTCTCGTGGTCCGCGCGAGTGAACCATGCGCAAGTGAACCGTGCGCCGTTGTTTTAGTGAGCCGAACCCTGTCCTTAAAATCAGCCATAAATTATACCACACCGCAAGCCGATGTAGGTCAGCGCCGGATCTTCCTTTCCGATTGGAGAAGAACTCCTCCACCTCCGTGATTTACATGCCCTACACTTACGGGACTAATGTCTTTAGCAGTTGAGGCTCTCAAACACGAAATAGACTTTTTTCCTATAAGTTAGTAAGATGAACTATTACTAACCGACCGGCTGATTTTCAGACTTCAAAAAAAATTCTCACAAACAATTTAATACATTTACTTCATGAAAGTAGATCTTACTGCTATTCTTCTTCTATTCACTTCTCCCCATAGCTCGTCATACGCAGTTTTTAACTGTTTTGACGTAAATAAATAAATAAAAACTGCCTCAACGTATGTCACCAGTCTAAATTCAGTACGTAATAAATTCTCCCCCCAGTCTAATATTTTTAATATGTGCCCGACAAAATCCCTTTCATGTTATCCCAACTTATTTCGTTAATTGATCTACACCTACAACGGAATATTTGTTATAATACAACTTCTCAAAATTGTTTGACGATAAATTGTAAAATTTATGGGAAGATTAAATTACATCCACATCTCAGAAACCACTTGAAAATTATTCCTTTCAATGGCCATGGAAAGTTCTGAATCTGAATATGACACTGAATTCTGATCTTCATTGTAATTTATGCAATTAGTTTATATTGTTAAGCCTTATTGCACGAGTACGTGTTTTGAAAACCAGCGGCGTTAGGAGCGAGTTTTCAAATTTTTACGAATGCAATAAAGCAACATTATAAACGAGTTGCATACGCTATTTTGTTGTATAACAGCATTATAAATATTTAAGAGAATCACACAATTTTGCGAAACAACTTTCTTGTGACTCTGGTATTTGACATCTGTGCGAGAAACGGTAGTCGGCTGTTCCGTTTACCTTTACCTCTTCCCCCGATTCTTTCGCTGCGATTGGCTGAATGCATGATGACGCAATTATTAGTGCCGTAATATCTAATACGTCATCAATTGAGCCGTAAAATGCCCGATTATGAACGATTTCTTGCAACAGAAAAGGTCGTTTATAATGCTGGTATATAGAAGAGTTTTTGTCTCTGCCAAAATGGAGCTTCGAGGCTGAATCCTCTTTCTACCATTCTCAAACATGCGAAATTTGAGAAATGTTCTGGAATGTAATGTGATGTTTTGTATTAGTAGGAAAGAAAAAGTTAAACGATAAAATGCATACGAAGCCAGTGTTTCTACAGAATGACACAGACATTCTCGTTTATGTTAGTTTCCTATTCTCTTGGACCTAGCATTTGCAACTACTCAAAATACAGTAGGTTTTGTTTTTTTAAAGTAAGTTTTGAAAAAGCCGTAATGAACAAACGACAGCAGATAGGAGTTAATTTTATTAATTTCAAGATTTTATTAAAATTTAGAGCTTAAAAAACAGATAATAGCAAGGAATTACGTATCCGGGATCCACTTACTTTCACTTGCAACAAAAATCATGAAATTTGGTAGAGTAGTAAGCGCCAATTTCTTTCAAAACGAAAAATATTTAAATATACTGATATAGGACCGAGAATAATCAGAGAGTCAGGGGCTTTTCTCCCAAAAATTGCCGTTTTTAGATTCAGCAATACATCACTTTCTATATTCTACGTACGTAGTGTGCAAGAAAATGAAAAAGTAAGATCATTAGCAATTTACGTAATCCCATGGATGTGGTTCAATGATTTAAATTATCCTCATATTTTTTTAAACATTTTATTTTATAAAAAGATATTTTAAAAATAGTACGTCTTTTTGAAAACGTTACATTTTTAAAACGTTGCACAAAATTTCTATGGCAATTATTTTCACAATTATAGAGTATTTAATATTTGCAGACGTGTTCTAAAACTATTGATTACGAAAACTGTTCCGTTACTTACATGTGCAAGTCCAACAAACGATCCTGAGACTAAGAATTTTTTTCATGTACTAAATATTCATTCAGTTATCTCAAAGTATATCTAATACCGTGAAAGTTCACTCACACATATCGATTAGCTCTGAATTAACATAGAATTCTTGTTCATGGTTATACCGTTTCGGCAGATCAATGCTTTGAAATCATTTTAAATTCTTTTAAGAAATTGAACTATTGACTGCAATATTTCAACTACTCTTTCGGTAAAGAACCGTTGTGTGGAATCAATGTTTCAAGAAGCAATATTTAAACATCAGGAATAAAAATAATACAATTTACATATCTACACCCTATTGCACATAATTTTATTAAGAAAATATTGTGGACTTGTGTGGCCAAACACGACAGGGTACATTAAAGTGATGTAATTTCATTTCCATTGTTCTCGAGTCAATCAACATTTAAATATTCTAACAGTAAGCACACTTCTTAGTAATACAGTATGGCTAATTAACAAAAAATACAAGCACTTACCTCCCTCTGACAAAACTGAAATTCTCCTCGTCTTCCTCGTTTTCGTCTCCTCTCCGTCCGCCTGACAAGACACAATTCACAATAAGAGTCATTATTGGAAAGATAAATTCCTAATCTTATCCACCTAGAGCCCTAAACATAATTACGTAAGATCAATTTATGTAAAGGACAAGATATTCATGATATTAATTCATGAAATGTATCATTGTTTAAATTTAAATGATGACACATTGAAGGTAGGTACTGTAAGTCTTAATGTATGAAATATAACGAATTACGTCTGCACATCTGTTGAGAAATTAAGACTTACGAGACACGTTCTTTCGAAATGTGTTCACTTTTAAGATGGCTTTGGAGCAGAAAATGTCGGTTTCAGAATAGTACTGTATGATTTCATTCAGTGTGGAAAAAGCTTACTCTTCAATATTTGAATTACGCATATACTAAATTTTCAAGGATGCAAGATGTTTTGAGAAGAATTTCATGAACGAAACCGATTGCATCATAATAAAGACACATATTTTTACTCAACCTAACCTTGCCGGAAAATGCTTTCGACAATGCACTTATCGTCAATTCGAAATTCACAAATATTGTTTGTCACAAATATTTACGTAATAACCTATAATACTTACGCAAATATCCTTTTCAACATTGTAAGTGCACACACTACAATCAACTACTCGACAAATTGACGCGACAAAGACAAGAACAGCTTCAAGTTAATAAACACAAACAAGTATCATGTGACTGAGTTGTTGCGCATGCGTAATGTCGTTCTTTTCTAACCGAAATCGGAAGGGGGAGGTTGTACAATTTCTGAATATTTTTTATCCCACTTTGAATACCGAAAATCAAACGTAACGAAACATATATAAGTTTAGTAAAAATAATTAGAAGAAAAAGTATTTTAAAAATTCATTTCCTATTAACTTCTTTCAACATCATTCATGCAGAAAATTTGAATGAAAAGGATAATAATACTCGCGCAACGTTTCTTGACCATCGGCCTACAGTTTCCGTCGCGTTGGTGGTATTAATTTGACTGTGTATAAATAGTAGTCATTATATTTGTTTAATAATTGAATAACATTTTCAGATCAGAGTTCTTGAGAAGCAATAATAATAGTCGAAGAAATGCGACTCAAGAGGAATTATATGAACTTGGTGCAATCTGCCGTCCCATTTCTGAACTACTTCCATTTAGAATAGTGTTTCTTAAGCAGCGATTGCTTCACTATCAATAGTTTCCGATACTATCGGAATTAAACATCGATAGTATCGATATTTTCTCATATTGAATGAATAAATTTGGATAATTCTTTGTAATTAGAAAGAAATTTGTTTTTATACAAATTTATGGGAAATAAATTACTATTTTAGTTTGCATTCGACTTTTATTAATGAAACATTCATGAACAAGCTTTAATTATTAACACAAACAAATTTGATAACAGATCCCCATCGGTTCCCATGTAAATGTTCATTTTTTTACCAAGAACAAATTTTGGTGCATGAATAGTAACACGTTCAAAGTGTCCGTTTTCATTTGACCATTTTTCTTCGACGTAATTCCTACCGCTTTGGAAAAAATGTACTCTGAGGGTACCGACGAAGCAGGTACAGTATGTGTAAGTATTTGAAAGCTACTGCTCGAAAGGAGCCAAGAGGATAACCCTCCCAGAACTTCATTATATTTTCCTTAATGCTAAAATTATTAAGTACACAATTCAGAAACAAAACTATTTCTTGATTCATTGTTTTATATGCTTATGTCGGTTTTGCAAAACCTGCGTGCTTTTAGTATTTTTTGTCATCAAAAAGTGATTATATAAAACTGTAGACTTAAAACTATCGGCGACAATATCGATAGCCAACGATAGCTTGAACTATCGATAACTATCGATGTTTAAGAAACATTAATTTAGAAGGAAATGTGCAATCATTTTACACTTCGCGTTATTGGTTACGTGACTGCCTAATGATGTTTCACGCTACTATGAAGAATGGTCTCACATTGATCCCTTCGTAATAATATCAATAGTATAAGGGAATTAGTTATTAGATAAATAAAGTGGCTTAATATAATAAGTAGTATTGCCAAAATTACTAAAATTTACCCACACTGCCTGGCTTTACATAAAAATTTTGAATGTTTATTTACTTCACAATTAAGATATTTAACACCCTTTTAACTTTCCCGTTTTTGAGCTACATTTTACATATAACAGTTGAGTTTGCGAGAAACCTTCCTTGATCTTATTTGAAGCACATGTACACATAAATATACCATGAAATTAGTGATGCTACAGAATAGCACAGACTTTTCCGTATTAGTTTTCTATTTCCTTGGGTCTGCGCTAGCTATTCGGAATTGCCACGTACTCTTGCCAGCTGCCATGTATCACCACACAAACTACATTTTTTCGACATTTTCTTCATTTTTCGGTTTCTTAATAGTAGAACGGAAATACTCATTTTAGATTATTAAACACAAAAACCCAGTCCTAAATGGCAATTTTCTCTTAAAAATATTGTGTCGTTTTAAACAAATTGCGTTTTAACCGCTACTAAAAATGTGAAATTTGAAGATCTTTTTCACAGAAACTTTTTGAATTTTCTAAATACTTCATTTGAAGCACATACACTCACAAGTATAATGTTTACAAATTGCTGGTAATGTGCGTATTAAAGATGCGAGAGATCTTTAAAAAAAATTACATTTATGTAAATTTTGAAAAAACACGAAAATACCTCAAAATAAACCTTACGTCATATCAAAGAGTGCATTTAGCACTGTCCAATCAAAAAGTTCGAAGACTTTTTTCTAGCCATTTATGAGAAAATGGCGTTTGAGCGTTTCTGAAAATGCGGAATTTTGAGCTAGTTTTCTCAGAAAACGGTTGTTTTCGAGAAACTTTACTTGACATTATTTAAAGCACATGTACTCATAAATATAATCAAGTAAACAAAGCGCCGCAAATGTAAATATTATGGACGTGAGAAACAAGTAAAAAAATATATTTTTGCAATTTATGAAAAAGAAAAGAATACGGCAAGATGGCTTTTATGTCATCTGATAGAGTACATTTACCACAATAATTACCAAAAGTTTAAAGAAAAAATTGGAACCGTTTTTGAGAAAATCTAGTTTTTGTAATCTTTTAAAATTGCTCATATTGCACGCAATATTGTGTGAAAACTACTAAACTTTTCAAAACAATGTATATGAAAACAAAGAACTCCCTTTGGAGAACACATTTTATTTGAAGGAAAAATCTCTATCTTCCATTTTGTAGTTGGAGAAAGACGCCGAAAAAAATTCAAACTTTCACAATTTTCGAAACTTCAGAGTTATCGGTGAAAATAGGACCTATGCCATATTAATAAGTGTATTTTACTCTATTCATACAAGAAATTTAAATAAAAAAATTGGAGCCGTTTTTGAGAAAATTTTGAAAATGTCCAGGAAGCTTCATGTAAAGTACCCCCCAAATTTTGAAGAATCTTTCTGAAAATCTCAAAGCTTTGACTCAAACCCGATCGACCGGGTAATATGCATTTTGGAAGAAATTGCACCTATGATTTAGGCGCTAGCTAGTGTTCACAGACGGACGGACTTTTTCCTTTCAATTGGTTTTTCGGTATCAAGGACCCACAAAATAGGGATTCTGGCTACTCCACGTGTTAGGGGATTTCGCAACTGGTTTTATTCACTTTTTCGTTATGAGCGCGCGACAATGAATTTTTTCCGCCGAAAATTCACCATTTTTTCGCGTAGCATTATATAACTTTCCATATACTACGTATATCACTCCGTGTATACGTACGTATACGAGGAAAGTAAAAATGTACTTTGGGCGACGATAGATGGCAGCTGGCAAAGTGCGATGTGGCAATATTTCGAATAGCTAGCCCAACCCAAGGAAATAGAAAACGATTGCGGGAAAGTCTGTGCCATTCTGTAGCACCACTAGTTTTTTCAAATATTTGTCACGTCGTTAGTATTTACATTAAGGTAATTTCTTATACATTTCACATTTGTAAGTACAATTGCTGTAAATAATTTCTGATGATGTTCCTAACTCTTGCGTGAAAATTCTCTTGGAAATGGCCATTTCCAGAACGCTCAAATGAGGTTTTCTCAAAAAGGGCTCCATATTTAAAGAAAATCTGCAAATAGGACTACGCTTTACTCGCCTATAATATTCTTAAAGCGATATTTCAAGTTCGACATTAGGGAACAGATAAATTGAAAAAGTGTCCTTTGGGCGCCAATAGACGGCAGATGAGAAAAGAGAAAACCGAAAAGATAGTCCAGACTAAAGAGATAAGGAAACTAATTCGTAAGTGAATGTCTGTACCATTTTGTAGCAGGACTAGATTCAACTTTCATTTCCATTAGGTTTCTGTCTTGGTTTTAATTTTCAAGGTGATAGCAACGGTGATTGGTGCGAACGTCTCAGAGTAAGGGAGGGCGGGAGTGGAGGTTCGACGACGATACACAGGGCGAAGTTGGTGGAAACGAGCAGACTGGGTTTGGGCAATTCTGCGTAATGCAGGTCAGGACAGAGCAAGTTTACACTAAAGACTGAAATCATTCTTTTTACGTTCTCGCTACTACTTACGTAGTAGACAGATTTCTCAAAAGATTTCTGTGAGAAAGAGATTCAAATTTACCATTTACTGTAACGCTTTAACGATATTTTGTTGAAAACGGCTCAAATTTTTTCAGCGAATAATACTCCCCCTCTTAACTATTCGCGCACAACACACGCACACACATGCACGCACACACACATACACACCACGTACGCACGCACTTATGCGTGCGCGCGCGCGCACACACACACACACACACGCGCGCGCGCGCGCACATACACACACACACACACACTATCTGATAAAAGACTTACGTGAGACGAGTTGGTGGGGAAATAATTACCATGCTATACACAAAAGTGTCAAAACCGTAAAATTCTTCACCTTTCCCGTGGTACAATCAGTCTTTGATGGTGTTTGTGGTCAGTACAATCGGCCTTTGATGTTGTTGGGCCTAATCCTGCTCATAAAAACCCTATACTTTTATCGGCGGTTTTCAAAACATTGAAATAATTAGTACGTAAATAGTTGTTGCACATTCTTCCAAACTTTAGCAAGAACATTTCACAAGACTAAGACCAAGAATGGTTTTATTTAAAATGTTATTATGTGAAAATGAATAAGCCGCGTTTCCTTTCGTCTCGAGTAAATAAGGGATTGTCTTTCACTGATTGTCCTCGTTCTTCGGGAAATTATAAATACAGTCAAAACTGAAAGTGTGTGGTAAACTGAAGGTATCTAAATTAAATACAATTTAACGCAGCGTTTATAGTGAACTATTGTATGTTAACATTTGAGGCGCAATGACATAGGATTTTAAAGGGTGGTAATTTATTCACTATGACACAAAGTGTAGGCAAAGAATTCGTTCGGAAGAGCTTCGAAGGCCAAGCAAAGTCGCACTGGATCCGAATTCTCTTAATATAAAACGAATGTTTTTCGAAAGTAAATTTCCTTAGTCAAATGTGTCGCCCAATTGAGAACTGTATATTAAGTGCATGATGAAAGAGTAGAAAAGTCTGAATGAACGTTCAATGTGTGCATCTTTTTATTATAAATACAAGATTCGGTAAATGTTAAGTGTCAAATGGGAAGGATTATTTCGCAATAAAGGTAAAGAGCGTGTGATTTGGAATTTTTGGACATCCAAACGATAAAATCTAATGTATTCAAAATATATGTAAAAACTGCAAATTTAATAGAAACACGCACGACCATTTTTTCTATAAATAGTTTATGCAAATGGAATGAGGCACGGGTTTAAATTTTTGTGCTGTTTTTATCATCAATCAATTATTAAAAAAATCATTTTTTTTGTTTCCTGGTGTTTCTTTTTCGTTCCTACGATGTAAATAGATAAAAAAATTCCTTCGCCTACTCTCAACCCTACGCTCCAGTGTTGTAGACAATGCGGCCGGGCTGCTGCCCCGAATTCTATGAGCCCTTGGAGTCGAGATTTAACAGTTCTGACAATCCTCTGAATTTCTAAATATCACTTCACGGTAATCAGTTTATTTTTAACATAGCCCAGACATGAAAATGCATGACATCTCAAGTTTTCAATATGAGTCGGTTTAATATTCATCAAATTCGTTTTTGACAATATTGGATTAAATTTAAGGTGGTTTTATGAGCATATATTAAATCCTTACCTTTATATTTCTCCAATGCTAATTACTCATCTTGACAATGCATAACATAATCTTGATGTGCAATATCTTGATATTAGTTCACTACCATTAGTAGTTACTCCAACAAAGTAACATGGCTTCTCGCGTACGCAACAGGTCGTGCACACTGGCAAAATGTCCCCCGATGCCAACGGCAGCTGTTTTCCGAGCATGGTGTTGGTTGCTTGGCTTATTGCCAGAGGGCACTTGCTATCTAGGTCTACTCTGGACCGCGCGACAGTTCAAACAAAATGTTACCACTTACACCCGACTATTTCCTCTATAATATACAACACTCACTGTAAGCAGATTGAAATACTACACTTCTTGCCATGCATGTGCTTCTTAGCATACGTCTTAATAAAAATAACACATTCTTTGTCACAGAGTAGCTAATGTTAGTAGATACTACTTTTAACAAAGGAAGCGTGTTGGTTTGATTGTGTGCAATTTAGTTGTCATGGTAACATCTTGAACTAAAGTGAACTGTACAAGATCATCAATTAACAGAACGAATCACTGCTAAGTGGTCTCATCTTGATATTACTTGGGTTACTATTGGATACATTTATCCATACATTGGTAAATGCTCGTAGTAGGGAATTGCAACTTAATGTTGCAGCTTCATCATTATAGAGCAGAGATAGGTCAATTATCTTTCGAACATATGATATCAATGTTCTGAGAACATTCTTTTAATGATTTTTGTTTTATTTCTCAAAAGAATATTACTGATATTACTTTAACTCTGGAGACGTTGGGGATATTGTCAATTAAGGAGAATTCAAGGATAATTAAGGATTCAACATTAAAACAGAATACTTACTGTTAATATATTTTATTATAATATATCAACATATATAAATTATATAAATAATTATATAAATATTAACTTACAAGTCTTACAAGGTACTGAGATCAAGTATCATCAAGATACACAAAAGAAATATACACGTCATTTACAATCTTTTATCTAAAAGTCCTTCCCAGGAAAGATTGACTTTTGGCACATTTCCAGAACATGAGCCTGCAGGAAGAAAACACAGTGGCCGCTTAGCTGCGCGACGTCAGTGGAAGATTCTCGTGGGAGGCGGACACCCGAGCAACGTCCGGTGCCACGCCCCCTTCGTTGAGACAGATGAAGAACTACTCGCAAGATCTCGGCGTGGGCCTTGACCAGAGGCGCTGTCAGCGACGCAGGGCGCTGGCGTCTGGCCGTCATTCTAACCTCACTCTCAGTGATATAGTTGTTTCAGCGGGCAGAGCAACTCATTTCATAATGTTTTAATACGTCAGCTAACTTATTATTATCTTTCAACTGGTGTCCGATCATAAAATCGAATATATTATTTTGTGTAAGTTTTACATATCAAAATTCTAATTCAACTTAAGTGAATATGAAATTCATTTAAAGTGCTTTCTACTTATATTCCTTCAGAGAATGGTTCATAAATACGAACCGAAACAATTTATTGTTCACTATTCCTAAAGATGTACGACAACGTTATCCCGTCCAAAAGGCTACAGCTAACGACCAGTAAATACCTACTTTCGTGCCAGTACTTCTTTCTAGGCAAGTCACTAACCTTTAACATTGACAAACGAGTTATTCTGCCCCCTGGAAGATAAAAAATGCATTAAAAGTTTTGTAAGTATGCTGATGCTTCTACAAAATATGTTTTGACTATTGATACAAAGTGTTGTGTATACTTATAAGAAGACACAATGTAAAAATTATTCTTCTACATTCATGATAAAAATACTATCTCCACCTACTATTCTATGTACAATTGACTGAAGGATTGATGGTATCCCTAAGAGCAGACTTGAGGTATCTCGGGTATTTTTCGCACGGCTCAGCCAACTCGTTGGCAGAGGCAGAATTATTTGCCCGAGTAAGAAAGGACAAAAGGGGGGGGGAGCGCCCAAGAATTAAGGGTTTGAGCAGGATGCAGTCGACTTGGAAAAGGGAAGTCGGCTCTGTAGGCTAAGCATGCTTCTGCTGATCTATCGAAGGTTTTCAGTTAAATATAAAGTTCGCCTTTTTTACGAGCATACATTAACACAGGAGGCGCTGTTGGCATGAGTTTTTGCATCCTATGACTGTTGACGCGGAACATTATAAACATTATTTACAATAGAAACATTCGTCACACTATCAACACTCACTAATCTCGGCGCTGTCGGAATCAAGTCTTTTTCACAAGTGTTCATATCACTTATTTCATTCGTACTGTTTATAAACTAATTGGTATGGCACATTCAGTGACAGTATTTGCAAGATAAAAAAACAACAAAATATACACATATTGTCTGGAACATCCACAGTCTTCTGCTGTACACTTCTCTCCGTCATTTTCGTCGCCCGATTGCACGCATCAGAACAACTGAATAGTGAGGGGCGACTTAAGAGGGGATATCAAAAACTGTACTCTGATATCTTAGATCATTACCATAAATCTGGAGTTCACGTATCAAAAACTTATTTATTTTCACGTTTTCTACGTGATTTTTTAGAATTTCCCGCGGATGTATTCTAAATTTTATCTTTGGTAGTAAGCTCCATGTCACGATCCTTCCTAAGACAAGAACCGTTAACATAAACCAGAACTGCCTTGGTCCCCCAAGCCGAAAAGTGCAAGGAGCGTTCGCCTGCGCGCGGGTGGGCTCAGAAGCTGCGCGGCGCGCGCGCGCGGAGGGCGGGGCGGGGGGCGCCGGCGGTGGGCGGGGCGGTGGCCGGGCGCGCGGGCGGCCGGCCGGGGGCCCAAGAGCGGCTTCAGATGCCCTCGAGGCTGGGCTCGGCGTTGGCCTCGCACGCCAGCACCCACTCCCACACGCGCTTGGAGATGAGCTTCTGGTCGACGGTGGTCTCCAGGCCGTAGCTGCTCAGCAGCTTCTTGAGGTGGCTGTTGCCCTCGTCGGGCGGGTGCGGCGCGTCGTCGGCCGACGACTCTCGCGGCCGGGAGCTGGAGCTGCAGCCGCCGGCGGTGCCCGCGCCGCCGCCGCTCGCCGCCGCCGCCATCCACGCGTCCTTCAAGTACTTGTTCACTTCGACCGACCGGCGCGCGCTTGTCGGGCTTGTGCTCGAGCAGGCGGCGCAGGAGGCGGAGCAGGCGCGGCGAGAAGCGGCGGAAGGGCGGCGGCAGCTTGGTGGTGCGGCGCTTCTGCCAGCGCGAGAAGGCGCAGTACGCCGGGTCGGAGATGACGTCCGCCGACTGCCAGGGCGGGCAGCCGGTCAGGCACACGAACAGCGCGATGCCCAGCTGCCAGCAGTCGCTGGCCACGCGGCAGTGGTAGCGCTCGTTGTGCACCACCTCCACCACCTCGGGCGGCTGGAACGCCTGCCACGTGCACCGCACCTTGGACACCAGCGTGCCGTCGCGACGCGTCTCGCCGAAGTCGCACAGCTTGATCTTGGACATGTCCGGCGCGAACACCAGCACGTTCTCCAGCTTGAGGTCGCGGTGCACCAGCTCCTTGGAGTGCAGGAACTCCAGGGCGAAGGCCAGCTGCTGCGCCACGCGCTTGCACGCTTCCTCGGGCAGGCCGCCCGCCTTCACGTTGCCCGCCAGGTCCCCGTACGGCGCATATTCCTGCACACACCAAAACAACATATATAACAATAGTAATAATAATAAATAATAATAATAATAATAATAACAACAACAACAACAACAAGAACATATTGCACTAAGTGCGGTAGAGTCACATACAGTCATTAGATGCGTTCCTTCGGAAGCTAGTTGCAACTTGAATTAGATTTTGATATTTATACGATACCTAACATCTTAAATCGTGAATATATGAAATAATAATAGTAATAATAATTTTAATAATAATACATATTTTTACTTTCATGTCAACTGTTTATTCCGCGCCATTTATTTTAAACTTTTCAGAGGAATTTTCTTGAGAAAATAATGTAATGGGCTTTAGCAGAGAAAATCAAATGCTCTTTATATTCTCAATCACGCCTATTGAAATAAAATAAATAAAGAACATTTTTAATTACGTGTAAATGCATGTTTTTGATTTATTGAGTCCTGTAATGAATAAACAAAACTGATTTGTTTAATGTACTTCCGCTTTTCATGCGTAGAACGAGTATCCATAGTTACAAACTCACATATCTCGAGTTTTAGAATTTCATTTACAGTCAGGTTTAATTTCCACCGTGAAATCCGAGAGTATTAGATAATTATTGTGTACAGACGCTTTTTGATAAAATATTGCACAAACCACTCGCGTCATAATTACATATTATGATCATATGTCTGCCACAGAAATTCTATCTCTTTGACATTTATAAACTTATTATCTCCATTTTCATCACCACGGCTACACAGTTGTGTGTCTATGTTTATTGCATTTGCCGTTCATTACCAGAATATTAATGTTATTTCCAATAATAGCAATATCCGAAAGGGAAAAACATTTTCGTTACGCACGGGAGGACGAATTGGGCAAACATCAATATTTAGAAACCGACTGCAAGCACTGCTTTCATAAATTTATTGGATTTGTTTGTGCATAACTTATTCACTAGTATTGGTAAATTCCTTCGGCTGCAGTGAGTTTTCCGGTTGGCGTTTGCTGTAAACATTCGTGACAGGAAATATGGGAGTTATTTTCTAGTGTTTTTTCAGTGTCAATAGGCTAATAGTTCTAAATTTAAAGTAGTTTGCAAATATTTTGCATTTAAATTTGAACAGGGTGGGGGTTCGATTCAGGGTGAAGTGAGTAGATTTTTGCAAATCGGGGCCGGGAAATCGACAGTGGGGATGTCGTACTTGAGACATGTTTAAGGTAGATCAGATCCCATCTTCGCATAACAAGCAACGCCACAAGCTATGGATAAATGTTACCCAAGTTGTTGTTGTTGTTGTTGTTGTTGTTGTTGTTGTGGGAAATGAAAATTTATCAGCAACCTCTGAGCCTATCGGGTTCCAACTAGATTCCCATCAATTTCGCACATGTCGGAACCAATGTATGAATGCAGCAATGTATCAATGAACAAGTTGCTCGGGCATTACTAACAAACCAATCACCAAATAATACAGTAGATTCTTGGTTGTCGGAGGATACGCTGCATCCCAACCCCATTGGTAACTGTACCCGGGACGCGGCATCTCCCTGGCGGCCAAAACTATGAACTCTGGCCGAGAAAGCCCATGTGTCCATTCCTCCCAATCACACAGCCCATGTGTCCATTCCTCCCAATCACACAGGTGAGGCGCTCAGGATAGTAACGGCATGTCCCAACCGACCTCGCATTTTCAGTTAAAAGTATCACGGTAAACTCCTGCCATGTACCTATCATAAGCTGAAATATCAACTGAATTGGGATGTGGCAAAATTCTCAAATTCCATCTTAAAAAATTTGTCCGGTGTGAAAAAGAACGTGAACGAAAACAGAAATACTTGTACTTATTTATGCACCAAGGGTGTTACGAGGGTTCTAATGATCTCGGGCGACAAAATTTTACCTTTGGCCGGAGGGAATTATGTCGCCGGAGATCATTAAAACCTGTTAACACCCGTGATACTTACATAATTTTCATTTTACTGATTCAGATTTACTTATTTACGAATTAACTAGATGTTAACGTGACTCGTTTTGTCTTTTCAAACTTCCCTCCCATAATTCCCTTCATAACCGAACGTATAGCAACGTTCAACTGTTTTCATATTTCCCTCGTAACCACGATCCTGTCGCTCCATGAACGTTAAGCAGTGTATATCAAGCTCCGTATCGAAGGCAACTACCTATAACGCATCAGTAAAATAAAAATCTCAAAACGAACATGTGTTGGGATCTGCCGTTATTAGTCTGAGCACCTCTATTCCTCTCCTGCGCCCGAGACTACCCACCTGCGCGAAGACGTAGCACTGGTCGGCGCGGAAGGCGACGGCGTACACCGACAGCACGCAGGGGTGCGCGCTCAGGTGGTAGCTGTAGTGGAACTCGCGGTAGAAGTCGCGCAGGGGCGTGACCTCGGCGTGCACGGCCTTGAGCACGACGGCGGCGCCCGTGCGGCGGTGCGTGGCGAGCAGCACGCGCGCGAAGCAGCCCTCGCCCAGCACGCGCGCCACGTCGTACTCGCGCTCCAGCGCCAGCGACGGCAGCGCCACCTCCTGCACGCGGTGGATGGCCGACTCGCCGCGCTTGCAGCTGCCCCCGCCGCGCATCGCGATCTTCTCTTATTCACCGCCTCGGATGCGCTCGCGGGCGCGCTCGGTCGCTGGCTGGCGCTCACGGCCCGGGGCGCTCTGCACCTGCAACAAGGAGAGGGCTGGGTGAGACACGGCTTATGGAGGGTGGTTTTCAGTACGGTACAACAACGCTGTTTCACTATCTTGGCTACAGTTGTTTCGAAAGACAAATCCTGGCCTACAACAGTGTTGTCAAGGTCGATGCCACGAGCGGGAGTCCGTGGCACGAGTGCCACGACGAAATCGCCCCTTCATGCAATTCGTCACCCCGCCACCAGAGACAAAGCCATCTCTATTGTAAAACGGCGGGGGTAACTAATAGTTTCCTTTCCCAACGCTAGTTGCGCAGAGTAGCTCGTGGCATGCTACCGAGCCACGACGCGTGCCACTGCCACCAGTAGAAGACCTTGACACCACTGGTCTACAATATGTGAGTTATTGCATTTTGTTCATCTTTACTTTTTGTGCCACATGCAAAAACTAAGGGAGAAATACTACAGTTGACACAGACCAGTGTTCCCTGACCTCTATCATAGGCAGAAACGGACCCCTAAATTCTTACTTTTAATTGTTTTATTATTTTGTGTTTCCGAGCGTGGCTGTTTCTTCCGTAAGTGTTATGCCTCGTTATACCTCGAAAGGTGGCGGTGTTCCTTTCCCGCTAGAATGTGACAGCAGCCGATCTACACGATGGCATTTCCACCTCTAGATACCTCTCCGTCAGGAGAGCAGCACCCCAGCAGGAACAAGATTTAAGCTCCTGTCCGATCTCCCTTTTGTGTGGTAGTGTTATGCATATAAGTTTAAGGGGAGACAAGGGAGCAAGAATGAGGAAGAACAGATTACGCGCAGCTGAATTCGACCTATGTAGATGTCTAGCTGCCACGGAAAATTCGTTACCGTCGGGACTCGAATCGTCAAACCTACCGATCAGAGACGCTGCAGTAGCAAAAGTTGTTGCCCTGAACCATCTCAGTTGGTTTATTGTGAAATGATACACTAGTTCATGTAAACCGGTGTTCAGCAAACTTTGGCGTTACTTAAAACCTCTTCCACCACCAATTTTCTTTAAAAAAATGAAAAGAACATTTCTATTTTATAAACACAAAATTTACCTTAAATTCAAATTTAATCACAACAAAAAGATTAAAAGATTTTTTGTGGATTTATTAACAGTTGTTTAATTAATACAAAATACAGAAAGGTTATTTAAGTTTTGCCATTTTTTGCCTAATATTTGTTCCTGCTCAGGATATAAGTGCAAGCTCTGAAACAACTTGTGAATGCAGTCTCTCTAGTCCAATGCAGGCCAAAATATTTGACGCTTAAATAAATAAGGCAATATTGTACAAGCATCAAGTCCCTTTCAGACACTTCGAACATCCACTTTAATAAAATAAACGAACTTTAGGTTTTTCTATTAGTTTATAAACGTAACTGCATGATTCTTACCGCCATTCACCTACCACATCATGAATAATACGACATATTCCGCAAACTCAAGTAATTCATAACAAATACTCTTGTATTTGCTTTTTAAATAAAACGGTTAGAATGGAAACATGAACACTTTTTAAAGCGACGAGAATCAATGGAAGAAAATAATCAATTATCTACTTTTAAATGGGACAGAAAACATTTGTAAAACAGCGTCTTCCAGAAACGTATGCAACGATAAAAGCATACTTTAATTTCTGCAATTCTCTAAGAAACTTTTCCTTTCCTTCGCGTATCGGAGGGAGAAAACAGTCTGCAAATCAAATAGAAAAGTGTGCGCAAACCACGCGGGCGCGCGTTTTTCTTCGCAATCCGCTCCTCAGCCTTCCGAGCGGGTGGCCGCTTTGTTAGCTCTCGACGCGAGTCTACTGTCTCCTAATGGGGTCCTGTGCTTAATGGCATCGGGGCGGTCGCCCCAAATGAGATTTCCTCCGGGTTCCCGGAGTTCGGTCAATGTCGGAGCAAGTTGAAAGTGAAATGAGGGTTGTTTTTAGCTCCCTTCCCAATCTGGTTTTTTCTCCATTATCCAATACGAAGCGACCGCCTTTTCTAGTGAGGACTCCAATTGAAGTCGGTCGTAAAAAATGAACATTGTCGCTGTCTTTCGAAAAATATTGAGGAATGCAATATGAAGAAGTAATATTTTTCAGAGGTACTAAAGAAAAATTAAACCGATGTAATATTAAATTTTGAAGCGAATTGTAGCAAAAAAAGGCGTTGTGTGCTTTAGTGCTTATGAGCAAAGAAGATGAATAGTTTCGGGTTGACGTTTTCACATGCTAATATGTATTCCCGATATTTCCTTTCTCTGAGGCAGATGCAATCTGTATATTCTTTGCGAGATTCAATTAATACGTGTATCACACACCATTTTACAATTTGAAAACTATGTGAGGAAAGAGAAACCTGGATTTCTAAATAGCCTCAACAACGTCTCTCAAATAATTTTCAACTTTTATGATTTCTTCCTCAAATGAAGTGCATTTCATGGGGTTTATTTTTTTAGAGACTATAAGTTAAAATTAAATAACTCTCTATTGTTTTTGGAGGAGATCAATGACAGGAGAGTATGAATGGATTAAAACACAAAGTTATTAGATCCAATCACAAATCGAAGAATGTGTTGGTGTAAAGTGGAGCATATGCTGAGAGAGAAAGAGTTCTAAATTTCACTGCTCCAGAGAGCACATTTTGAAAATTATATGGATGAGCCGAGGTTTGTTTACAGTGCATGGTGTTACGTTATTAGTATTTATAAAAACTTGTTTTGACAATTCGTGTGGCCGTTCATATATTCAGCAGATACGCAACAACAGTCCTGCAGCGTCGTCCACGCCCATTCTCCTGATATTATCGTAACAGTAGTGTTTAGTATACATTTTGTTTTCTTTTGCAACAACAGTATAATATGATCACAAGAAACACAAAACCCAAATGCACATTTTGGAGTAAGGTACCTCATTTCGAGAATCCAAACTCACAAGTCTCTCTATTTCCCATTTTCCCCAAACACACCTAGATATATCAACAACTTCCTAAATATAATCATAACGTTAACGTATAACATAATTCAAGAGCATTGAAGGGTGGTGTTTCCCTAACAGAACACTTCATTAGAAAACAACCGAAAACTTCGGATGCTTTTTAGTCGCAAAATTATACGTAACGCACGCGGATAAACAAAGAAGCTACCGCTTTACTACAATGCACGTGTTCTAACTTTTAAACCATTTAAAAAAGAAACCCTAATAAAATAACGATCACGCGGAACAAAAGTGTTGCAAGCACAACAGCGCCCAACACGACGGCGTCGCCGACCTACCCCTTCACCGTCACGAGGAGGCACGGAGCTGTAATTTGCATCCGCGCTCGCAACGCCAATGCAAATAGAGTTGTTGACCTTTCAAGAAATATTCGCCGCAAGCGGAAGGGGAGCAAACATCCACCACCAAGACGATGCTTATTAAAATTCACAAACTTCCTGCAACGTTCGAATAACGAGGAATTCGAAGCTCCGATGTTGAATCACGCTGTTTGCATGAGAAGCCAAATGCGCAGGAACGCACAAGCAGTCGCACGACGTCATCCTTAGCCTTTGTTCGTAAACGGAGTCGTTTTTCCTTTTCGCGGAATTGGCTCGTAATTATTTTGCTTTCGGAAGGAAACGTTATACGAGATGGAACATGCTGAATGCTACCTAAAAACAGTCCACTCGAGACTACAGTTCCCATTAAAAAAAAAACAACTAAATACAGACACCTGAGAACTGGTGCACTTTTAAGAGTTAATTGGAAAGACAAGAGACGACGAAATACCAGGAAAGCAGAAAAAAATCAAACGCAATAAAAGTTTGAGATATTCTGTATTGGAAATGCACCAATCGCTACTGTAAAAAAAGCCTTATCTTGAAGTAATGAAATACTATCTTCTATTGTCTTACTGGTTGCTTTTCTTCCGCGATACGTCATTCTCGGGACTGACTGAAAAGAGTCTTACAGAAACAATAATAGTAAGAATCGTAAGAGTTTCATAATAGTGATTGCAAGTTATCAAAAACAAAGCTCAAAACTAAAGTTTAAAATAGCTGATATCACTAATTGTTAATAGTATTAACCATCTCTTATTACAGCTTTCTGTGCTGTAATAATTCTTGAGAAAGAGTCTATAATAATTGTGCTAAAATAATTCTGGCAAAAAAGTTATCTCGAGTAATGAAACACTTGAACTCGAGGAATGAAATCTTCTGTTGTCTTATTAGTTGCTTTTCTTCCGCAGTACATCAACCTCAGGATTGATAGTTCAGTATAACTGGCGTTTTAATATCACTAATTGTAAATAGTATTGACCTTTCCTCACGCTTTCTGTGCTGTAATAATTCTGGAGTATATCAATCTTGAGGCACAACATATCAGAATACGAGAGGGGATGCATACCCTCGCAATATGGAATCCCCGGTTCTCATTTCGCTCAATGGAGCAAGAGGTTATTGTTCTTCGAACTTTTTCTGTGAAAGCTAAAGTGGAGGTTGCTGAACCGAATACTAGCCGCACGCGATATTTCTTCCTTCTACCTTCACCTAAAGGTGAAGGTCAGAATTACATATGGCCAGTGGGCTCGTGAATGTTCACCGTAGTGCAAGAAATCTCTGGGAATAATGGGTGTACATGGACACTGGAGTTGACAAAGATAGCTCCCAAGTAATACATGGCACGTCGTAAACGGATCGTGGCAGATCATAAAATTTAAACTTCTATCTATAGTATCATAATTTGAATATATCCGAAGCCACAAATCGAATTCGATTTCAAATGCAAAGTGAGATCTGCCACTCTAGGGAACCCTTTTGGAAGAACTCGCCAGTCTATTGGACATTTAGAAATCAGAATTTCGTAATACCTTGGAGCCAAGAAAGAAATGAAAATCATCGTTCAACTTAAAGCTCACTTATCTCAATGATACAAGAACATTTTTCGAACTTACTTTGAGCATGTAATAATGTGATTGCATTGATTCTTCTTGGCAAAGTAGAATCAACAGAAGTGCAATGAAAAATACCAGATTTCTCAAACCTATGCAAACTAAATTTACCGTACAATGTAAATTCTAAATTAAAACACTTCCTGGCAACTTAGACTCAACATTTCTTTTAACGAAATTAATTTCATATAAAAATGAAATTGTCACAAAATACAAAATTGAAGCATTACTTTGAGATACAACCACAAGTAGGTATAAGAAGTCAATATTTTGTTTATTAGTAAAAGTTATAATAATCAGTAAGTAAACAATTAATAACGATCGTCTTGTAAGATACTTGTAGCCAATTATTAGCGAATTCCATTTTTTTAAAAAGTTTGTTGTAATATAGGGCAAGACTCATTGAGAAGCATTTTAAATTAAAATCGAAATAAATATTAAAACTTAAAATTTCTCAATTAAATTTTCCGCATGTTATTAGTGCTAATAAGGTAGGAAACGTAAAATCTTGATAGCTCAACGATTTTCACCAAGATGTTCCAAACAATCGTAGGTAGTCTTAACGTGATACGATCATTGAAACTATTTCTAAATTAAAACTTTATAATAACAAATCAAATAGTTTAAAAAATTGTTATGTCGGGGATATCGTAAAGTTCAAATTCATAATTAACTTGTAAAATTGGTTTGCGTTGTGCGAACTGTTATGAAACTTTTGACTGAAATTTAACTATGGCCATCTTCTAGATGTAAGATGGTTCAAAAGAAAGAAGAAAAATAAAATAATGAATAAAATTATAAGAAAAAGAAAAGATCGAAAAAGAAATTTAAAAAATGGGGAAGAAAGAAAATTGGGAAAAGAAAATAATAAATAAAAAATATAAGAAAAAAGAAAGAAAAGGGACAAAATTGAAAAATGGAAGGCAAATGAAAAAAGAAAGAAAAATGCGTAACGCATTTCCGCTTGTGACCCAGCACAATACCTGCAACGAATGCGTGGAGACACAGAGCGTCGAAGGACAGCCTACCGCGATCACGTGAGGAGGACGAACGAGAGGCGGTGGCCGATCAGCTAGGCTGACGCGCGCGCACTGACGGATGTGGCAGAGGGACGACCGCGCGCGCGGCGGCGGCGGCAGAGGCAGAGGCGGCGTTGCGTGCGGGGCGATGCGACTCAAAAAGCGACTGCTGCGCCGACGTCACACGCGGGGCGGGAGAGGCGGGGCGGGGCGGGGGTCGGTCAGGCGGACGGCGGCGTCCGGTCGCCAGGCGACCCACGCGAGGACGGTCCCAGCGCCGCGGGCGAGCGCCGCGCTGCGCCGGACGCCGACGACCGCTGCCGCCGCGACGGAACGCGGCTTTTTGTCCTCGGAGGCTTCCCTAGCAGCACTAGCCACGGCAGGCAGCGTTTTGGCCAGTTGACGTATCGTTTACGAGTCCAAGTCGAGGTTTCGGAGAGGCATGTTTTCTTGTTCATTGCCTCCTCAGTGTAGCGCACTTTCGGGGACGTTCTTTGCTTTGCACTTTCTGGAACCGGGCTTCAAATCCTAGTTACACCAATTGGAATTTGTGGAGGATAGAGGCGCATTGTGATAGGGTCTATGGTCTCTCCTGACATTTTTATAATTGCATCGATATTACTTACATCTTCATTGTTATCATCTACCAAATACTCCATTCACCTTCAAAAAGGTAAAGTTGCACAAGCTAGGGTGCTGTAATCATAATGACGACAATGTTAGTACTTGGGAGCGATGTATCATACTACTTGATACTTAGATTTCGGTCGTTTCGAAGAATATCTGAACATACAAAGCATGATATAAAATTTGAATATAGCTTCTATTTTCGATATTGTCCGCATTATATTACTTGACTTTATTTTACCATCAAATCTCAAATAAGAGAAAACTATTTTGTATTAGCACATTCCTTACGTTATTTTAAAGAACTATTTGGAACATTTTGAAGAGAGGCTTAAATATAATTTATTTATTACATTCAGTACACATCCGTGTTGATTTCGATTATTCTAGATGTTTAATAATATACTTCCTTCAAAAACTGAAGGACAAGTTGTGAATTCTCAATAGAAACACAACAAATTAAAAATAGATAAAAATAATTAATGTTTTCAAAAATCTACTTTTAAAAGGTCATAAAAAACTATATAAATTGAGCAAATTTCTAACATGGCAAACTACAACCACATTTGGTTATACGTCAACTATGACAAAGGCAAATTGTCTGGAAAACTACTAGAGAAAAGTGAGTAGGTAAAATTACTATCCCTTAATTTTTTTTTCAAAAATGTGTAATGACTCGTTATTTGCAGTCCTTTTTTAGAATAGAACATAAATCCTAATATTTGCCCTTTCAACTGGTCTTATCAGGAACGAGTCAATATTCCACATTCTCGATAAAGCTATATTCACAGGTCAAGTTGCATGTATAGAATATATTTCGGAAGCGTTCTCAGGAAAAGAGAAATGAATATTTAATGAACATTTATATCGCTTTTGAAATGATTGAAATAGCATTCTCATTCGGTATTCTGTGAATCAATAAAGCGTATAATTTACGTGAATTTTCAGCGTAAATGCTCTTTATTTCCATAAATTGAAGAAGGACCACTCGCTAGTAGAATGCTAAAAATACGTTGCATTTGATTTCAAGGTGAATATTGAAAAACGAATAGTTTTGAGTTCCTGAAGTATAAACGAGTTGAAAATTCGCCTAAAATTGTTTTTGACAGTTGTTTTGTATAATAGTCACAATAGTGGACAAGCGTAGAATTATAGTTCATAGAAAATTAATTAGACTACTAGAGTATTAATTATTTTATTTTCAATTTATTAGTTAAAATTATAGTTGTATTTATAGGAGAACAAAATACTTTGCAGATTAACTGAAAAATATATATCAACATCCCACGTAACAAGTTTTAATTTCCTCACATCTTTCGAAACAATAAACGGAACACGCCGACAAGCGACCTTTCTTGTATTATTTGTATCCACCCACCAATGTACAGTGAGAATACGAGATGAGAAAATTAGGGGTTGCCCCCCGTCGCCGGGGTCGGCGGATGACGCAACCCGCTCGGCCGGCCGGCGCCGAGCCGTAGTGGCGGGTGGCGGGCGGTAGTCGTTAGGGCTTATCGCGAGCACCCCGCGAGAGCAGGCTTCCGTCGCGTCCGCCTTCGGGTTTTACGCAAGAGGCGGTAGTTAGTTGTGCGCCGCCGCCATCGCCTCCGCCGCCGCCGCCCCCCGCGACACCGCCCCAGGAATCGATAGCTCCGAGCTCGACACTTGGAGCGAGCGACGGCGGCGCAGGCGGTGGAGACTGGAAGAGGCGGACGGGCACAGCCGTGGAGAAAGAGGGGGTGGGGGCAGCGCGAAAACAGGGGTTGGACGAGTAGCAGGGGAACACATTTGGCCAAATATGTCAGTAGAGAGATTAAATCGGGAGAGGCGACTTGAAATCGGAGGGTGGTGGGGGAGATGGCGACTAAAGGCAACGGAAATCAGTAATGTGAATTAGTTACAAATAGTAAAAAAGTAGGAATGAAATTTCATGAATCATACGGGGGGTATTTTCATTAACTTCAAAAACAGTTAAAATTTGTTTGACGTGCTATGGGGAGAAGTGCAATCTGTGCACGTTTCTTAAATTCTAGGATCTCTGTCCTAACTCACATACATATTAATTTGAATTGTGAATACAGGTAGCAAGGGGCGATTTTGGCAAGAATTGATATGAATGTATTCCTCCGGGTATATAAATGTACTTACCAATTAAAGTAGTCGGATCATGCGAATACCAATTCTTGCATTCAGATGTGAAAACTAAGCAGTTGCACATTTAGAAAGGGAAGCACAATATCAGAATGGTATTCGATGCAAATGCAACATACATAGCAACCCGTAGTGGGTGGTCGGTGAGAAAGAAATAAAAACGTCGTCGAAGCAAGGGGCAGTGAGGAAGACCACCGAGACAGGAGATAAGAGGGCAGACTGCGACGGAGGCTCCCGTCGGGTATCGACGGCGGCGTCGCAGCGGCGGTGGCGGCGGCGGCGGCGGCGGCAGCGGCGATGGCGGTGGCGGTGGCGGCGGCGGTGGCGGCGGCGGCGGCGGCGGCGGCGGTGGCGGCGGCGGCGGCGGCGGCGGTGGCGGCGGCGGCGGCGGCGACGGAGGACACGGGGGCGTCCCCAGCTCCTCTTGAGCGACTGCGTCCGGTCGTCGCGGCTCGGCACTTGAGGCCCTCGTTCGCCGCCGGTGACCGCGTTCGGTCCAATCGCCCTCACGGCCGCGCCTTGCGCCACCGCACTCATTGGCCCCGGCGGCTCGTAAACTGCGCATCGTGTGCGCTTCGGCCTTTGCGGCGCCATCGCCGCCGTGGGAGGTAGGCGAGATCCTTCGCAGATACCGCGCGCGCCGCTGGCCTTCTGTCTTTTATACGGCGCGCGGAGATGGGATCTGGCACCCGGCGCTACCGCCCGCCCAGGACAAATTACTTTCGAGTTGATAACATAATAGAGGAAAGAACCTTGCAGAGACGTGGCTCTCGGTCGAGATAGCTCTGAGAGATTCGGTTTGACATTTTGAGAAAGCATTTAATCTTCGGAGGATGAACAGACAAGTTTATCCTGATGTTTAAATACTAATCAATATTGTCTTTCTTTTATTGCGTGAGATTCGTGTAAAATACTGCAGACATGTCTTTTCAAAAGATGACTGTATTTTTCCACTGCAGTCTATTTTTAAATTTGTTCAAAGAATTGGTCAGGCCCGATCGGGATTCGAGCCCGGGCTTAATAGCTTCCAACAAGGGGACGGGAAAGGTGACATTTATAGTCTATTTTTAGTTTGTATACGAGTGTATAAGTAAGACCCTCAGCTATAAATATCAGTACTCGTGCTTTACAGTTTTGATTAAAGAAAATTCCACATTAATTCATGGATTGACAAAAAGAACAAAGAATAATCAATTTCTGTCCGTTTCAGTTTAGAAAAGAAAATGTTTTATGTATGGACTGTGAAGCATCAGCTAACCTAACATCACAGAACCGAATTCCATTTATAGCAATCTAATTTCGGACTACCATGACCTCTAAGGGGTAATCAATTATTTTACGCCAGTTGATCACAAGGTCCAGAGCGGCATTGCATAAGCAACGAGAAAATGGCGATTCCTTGTCAAGGGTGAACTGCTCAAAATAATTTCTCCTTCACACAAATATCCTTCTGTCACTGGATGAGCCCTTTTTCCTCGTTATGTCACAGTGATCTTGGCCGAGGAACATAATGCTTGAAACAGTAACTTGTGGATGCTGTTTTCATTGCTATAAGCAATGAAAAATATATATTTTCCAAACACCACATAAAATTACTCAAAACCTGATCGTGACTATTATTCCAATGTTAGTTTAAACTATCATACCATGGGGTTTCTGCCCTCTCCTACAGAATCCAATGATACGTAATCAAAAATATAGCTTTTACTAATTTTCAATACTAACGAAAATAATTTAATATATCAGTTGTTAACGTTATGAATAGTAACAAAAATTCAAAAAGTAAAGCTGAACATTTTATATTCAGCATAAATGAAATATTTTTAGAAGAAAATATCAAGTCTGCTGGATACTATACCTGCCCCCCGGTTGACATTCAAGAAATAAAAGAAGCATGAATAAATATGTATCACAATTTTCTCTGCCGAAGTCACGCATGACGTTTCTTTCAATATTTACCTAAATATTTCCTTATTGATTTCTGAATTTGTTTCTATTCAGCCTTCTTAAAGAAAGACGTCGATTCAGGATCGACAAACTCCCTGAGAATCATACATTGATAAAGTCGGCCGCATGGCAGTGACCTACACTAACCAGTAGACCCCCCTTACAATATTTATTGGTTCATGCATTCTCCACTGCAATGTTCTCTTCCACTCTCACGCAATCCCACCGCTTTCTTAATCATAAAGCTGAACGCCGCCCTGCCTTAGCCAGTCATCCGTGACCGTGAATGCTATTAGACATTCTCTTTTCCATCGATTCGATATCCGCCCTGGGAACTTCTGGGAAAGGTTTTTCCGTCGTTTTTCCCCCGGCGTCCGCGGGTGGAGCGGAGCATCAGTTGGCAGCTCGTCAATATCGTTTCCCGCGGGCTTTCATATTGCACGGAAACCCCAAATATTAAGCGTCTTACTCCTGAAAAACGGAAGTGTGGAAGTAGAACGCGCCGTGTAAACATTGGGAGAGCCCGTTATTATGTTTTGCCGCGATGGAAAGAAGCTCCGACAATACCGGACGGTCATGTTGTAGTTTAATATCCAACACTTTCTAGAAAACCACTAAGCTGAGATTACACTGGGCTTTTGTTGACTCCGATGGTTTCGCAGAAATAATTATTTTCAACTTTTCTATTCTGAAAGAGAGAATGCAGATTCAAAACCCGAGAACTGCAATAACGATCAATGCAGATTAAAACGAGAGAACTTCAATATTATAGTTTCTAACGAGTGCACATAAATACAAGTGCGCATGATCAATAAGGAGTTGAACTAAATGTTTAACGTCTAAAGAAAGAAATTATTATATACAAATTATTGATGCATGGCGGATATTTAATTCTTACATAAACCAGATTTGAAAACGTGTTTAACGTGTATCAATACACCCCCAACACCATACTCATAATAGCACAAGTTTATAATCCGGTCATTTCACGAGATAATTGACATCGGACACATCCAGGTCAGGGTTGATTTTTACGAGCAGTAGCCTCTTCCCTGCCATTCGCTCCATCGAATACATAACATGAGCATGCACCCTTGCGGCTCGTGTCTAT
Organism: Acheta domesticus; assembly: GCA_031308135.1. Classification (NCBI taxonomy): domain Eukaryota; kingdom Metazoa; phylum Arthropoda; class Insecta; order Orthoptera; family Gryllidae; genus Acheta; species Acheta domesticus. The sequence goes on along the minus strand of JAHLJT010000631.1, from coordinate 82,918,479 downwards.
CCTTATTAGTCACAGCCCCGCGGACGGGTCTTTTGGAGGAAAGCCGATACGCGGGATCGCCTGCACGCTGCGGCGAGCGGCTTCCGCAAAGCGAGCCCTGGGCGTGTGGCGCGCGCCTCGGCCACCGCCGTCTCCCGCCTCCAGCGTCGCGCTGCTCCTTTTCCGCGGGCATTCGCGCGCGGCTCGAGTTTCGGCGGCGGCGGCCACAGCGGGGAGGAGGAGGAGGAAGGTGGTGGTGGTGACGGTGGTGGTTGCGGAGGCCGACGGCTGCGGTGGAGGATGGTGGAGGTTGGGCGGAGAGGGGAAGAAGGCAAGGCGGAGAAACGGTGGATCTTCTTCGATGAAGAGACGCCGAGCATTGGCCGAAAAAGCTAGGATCCTTCGTTCAGGCAAACACATCTTTCGGGTATGAAAATAAAGTGTAATCGGGAGGTTCGCATCGTCTGAGTTTGGCTCAGAGTCTGCATTTTTTTTTTTGTGTTATGTAAGGTCGCCTCCACTACTAGGTCATTAGCGACCACTATTGATGTAACGTTATGGATATGAGGATGCAACGACATGGTGATCGATAGGGGGTGATAGGTCGAACACATACAATCATGCCCGAGGAGGGAACTCGAACCCGCGACCCCATAGTCCCAGATCACTATGGCAGTACTGCCTTAACTATCTCAGCCACGGGGCCGACAGTCAGCATTGTCGCTGTCTCTGCAGTGAGTCTGATCGGGAGGTTCTTTGGATTCGGATCCCGATGGTGGCGGATTTTCGATATTAGCGAGATAAGAAGGTCGAACACAGCCGCTACGTGGAGCAGAATTCTAGCGGCCGGCAGTTCTAATCGCTAGTTTTCATGATTTTTTCTTTTAAATATCAGGTGAATGCCGAAACAATACACCAAGAAACGGGCCATGGACCGCGGCGGAGATGTGAGTGAGGACGGCGCAAGGCAGCCTCACGCACGTTCTTTTAGTCCAATGCGCTTTAACTGTATGCCGAAGAGTTACGTAACAAGACGCGAATCCCCTCCCGCACGTTTTGCGTAGACTATTTTTTAACATTAGTATGAAAGAAATAACAATTTCGCACATGGAAAACAAGCACGGGAAACCGTGTATCGCGCACGCGTTTTAAAAAAATATGCGCGCACTGGAGGGAGCGAGGCTGGGAGCGGAAGCGGGATTGGAGGAGACGGCGGGAATGGGCGGGATTGTGGAGGCAACGTCAAACCGACAGGGATAACTAAAAAGGCTGAGGCAGTGGCGATGGCGATGGGAGGGGCAGGGCGACGGCGACGGCGACGGCGAGGGCGGCAGCTAGGGCGAGGAGCGAGGGCGAGGGCGAGGGCGAGGGCGAGGGCGAGGGCGAGGGCGAGGGCGAGGGCGAGGGCGAGGGTGAGGGCGAGGGTGAGGGTGAGGCGAGGGACGAGGGCGAGGGCGAGGGCGAGGCGAGGGCGAGGGCGAGGGCGAGGACGAGGGCGAGGGCGAGGACGAGGGCGAGGAGCGAGGTACGCGGACGAGGACGAGGACGAGGACGAGGGTGAGGGCGGCGGCTAGGGCGAGGGCGAGGGCGAGGGCGACGGCGACGGCGAATGCGAGGGCGAGGGTGAGGGCGACGGTGGGGGCGACGGCGAGGGCGATGGTAACGGCGACGGCAACAGCGTCGGCGACGCAGGAGGGCTTCTTTCCCTCTCTCCACAACGTCGCGTCAGCACTACCGGCACTGCGCTGCGGCGACCGAAGCCAGGCTTCCTGCTGCGCCCTTCGTCCGGTCCTTCTGGCCTGCGGAGCTCCCTGCGTCTCGTTTCCCTCCCGGCGCCTGGCGCCCTGCTTAGCTTCGCAGACTCTCGCCCGATGATATTTACGTTCCGCACCGATTCTCCCTCTCGTGGAATGGAATTACCTCATTTATTAGACTCTCAATTTCATCACTCACTCTAGCCTTTTTCCTTTTCTCTTTTCTTTATTACCAACAGAACGCGTGAAGTACGTTCTAATTTTAACCGAGGCAAACCAGAAACGCACTGGTTGTGCAAAGGTTTCTGAAAATAAATAATCAATTCCGAGTAACGGTATTTTACAATAGTGTGCATGACACGAGGAAGTTTCCGCGAAATCATTTTTTCCTTGGGTCTCTGTTGATTCTCGGGGCTGCAAAGTAGTTTTTATATCTCTGGTCAGTTTTAAAGTAGGTGCGCGCATATCGACTAAATACGCGTAAAAATTCCAAATTGTAACTTGTCCTGCATCGTCGGAGACGGCATCAAAATTGCCAGAACTATAATTAAACCATTGGTTTCTACCAGGAATTTGGATTTTTTAAATCTCTGTGGAAATAATACATAAGTTCGATGTCAAAACAAGATTCATATTTATAGCATTACAATCATGTTCGTAATTTTGTTTGTCATAAAGCGGTTTAAATAATCTTTTCAGTTTTGAAGATTTGTTTAAAAATTCAGAGGTGATGGAACAAGGGAATAAGACAGATTCACCGCGAGTACTCGTATTCCTGGGCTCTGTACTCTTCCGCAACAGCCATTATCGCGAAGTAACTCTCGAAATCCTTACAAAAAAGGAATCGCTTATTACGTATTGTCGCCTTAATAGTTTGATTTACAGTACTGAAAAAGCACGTCCAAAAATCGCAAGCATTCCACGAAAATGGAAGAGCCCACTTCCACCCCACCGGAAATCGGAATTGGTTATCCGGACGACCAGATCGGGTGCATCGGACCTGCACGACACAATGAAACCAATTCCGATCCAATTCCGCCGCGGCGCGCCGCAGACTGCGCGGACCGCCGCTCGTCCGTCCTCCGCGCGGACAAAAGGGCGTCCGGAAGGGCGCAGGGAGGTCGGCCGCCCTCCACTCCATTAGCCGGGGGCCTTTTTCACGCGGGAGGCCCATTAGGCGCCGCAAAAAGTGTTTGCGGGAAGCCGCCCGCCCGCCCGCGCCGGCGGCCGCGATGCAGCTGCACCGCCAGGGGGCGCGGCGGGCGGAAGCACAGCGCGGGGACGACGGGGAGGCGCACGGGACACGGGCGGGCAGAGTGACCACTGCCAAGGAATCAATGACTTTGCCTGGGGTGAAGCAGAGACGGCTTAGCTAAGACCTAAGGAAAGAACGTCAGTATGAAGTAGGTTTCTATCAGAGTCTGTTCTGGTAGGGAAGACTGTTAGAGCAGAGCTTCTTCTTGTGCACGTATATTTAAATAGACGTTTGGTCAGGCATTTATAAACGTCTTAAATCCTTCTGTTTTCCGACACCAGATAGGACGAATTCAGCTGCTGTCTGGAGGAGAATTCTAGCGGTCGGCTGATCTGATCTAGTAGTATTTCCATGTTTCTCCGATCAATACCAGGCGAATGCCGGAGTAGATCCTAACAAACGCGCCATAGACCGCGCGCGATCTTTCTTTTCCTTCCCTGTTTTTTCCTCTACCCTTACTTACATACACACACTTACGTGCACTACAATATCACACACGTCGAGAGACCATTAGGGATCACAGAGCTTCTCCCTGCTGGAGTGAAGCTGAGGGACATACCTGAAGAGGGAAATTTGCCGTTAGCCGGCGTGTACGTCGGCGTCGGATCTCACCACGCAGTGCGGGTGGAACACCGCCGCCTCTAAGCATCAAAACACCCACTACACTCCTGGACTAACGACCATACACGAAGTACCCGGAAACATCAATTAATCAATGAATCAATTAACCCATATATACATCAGGGGCGGATCCAGAAACTAATTTTGGGAGGGGAAATTTTTTTATTCAAAACGTTTTGGTCGAATGTGTCATATTTCAGATTATGTAGAATGACGCAGGCTAAACTCAGCTCATGATGCAATACATGTTATTTGTTTTAATGTTTATACGAAAATATTTTTGCTCGAAAGTTTCGTGACATTTAAATTAATAGTTACTGAAACATTTTGGGAGGGGAAATTTCCCTCATTTCCCTCCCCGTGGATCCGCGCCTGTATACACGTAGTACTTATAACAACATAACCGAACACAGATCATTGGATAGAAATGGACAGTTTGGTGTCGGGATGCGAGATAATTCAAGTGCCGAGATGAGAGATAATGCCTGTACTAAAAAAAAGAGATCATTCTGGCTCGTGAATTGACTGATAAATCTCAAAGGAGTGGCTGGCAATTTCTTTGAGGGACAAAAAAAATCATTTGTGAATAATCCATATTGCTTGCGCAACGCGACACAAAATGGTAAGTATATCACAAGCGATATCACAAGAAAGGTCAGACTGGCACATATGGTATTCTCTCATGACCTTTACTAGGCGAAAATGAGTGTTCAGTGGAACAATGGCGTGAGAGCAGCAAAATGTCAGATGAAAGACTCACACGTGGGTAGAGGAGCGAACTAGAATAGTGAAAGTCGTTAGCCAGAAAAAGTTGTTTCCGACTCTAAGAACATACTACAAAGAAATTGTGTCATAAAAGAGTTTCATTGAGAGAGACGATAGCTGCTGAGTGAACGGTCAGCAAACAAAAGAGATGGAATACGTTCAATATTTAAAAAAAAGATTAAACTGATTGATAGAACAAAGACAAGCACATGGTAGAGAAAATGTATATCCCTTATTAATAATACGTTCTGTTTATAATGCGCAATTTAACTGGTAAATAAGGCAGAGAAAATAAATTACATTCTCTCGATTTTAGCGCAGATAAATAAATTCTCTCTTCTAGAGTGTCTTTTCTACCTTCCAAGATAATGCATCACCTGAACAATTTGACAAAGTGGATTGTTTCACTTTGTCTCGACGGCAGCAGTAGGTGACACACTCTTGGGTGGCATCGGCAAAGTCCTCGTCTGCGTATTAAACCCCGAGGGAATCTACTCACTTGTATATACACACTAATGTCTTACTCACTTGTGGATCTCACGTAATATCCTGGGAAATTCAACTCGCCACTACAGCCCTGGGTGAGAACGATACGCCAAATGCAGACAGGAACGACACGCAGGAACGGACATGCAGGAACAGTGAACAAGAGCTCTCGGGGATAATTTGATGCCTCTAAGGACGACCAGAAGCAGAGTGAAAATAGTTCGTTAGACGCCTTCTAACACATAAGTGGACAAGGTGAAGGGGTTCACCACGTGGCCAAGCCCAAGGACAAAGCTCGACCCACGTGGAGGGGGTGCACGTAGGTGACACACACGAGCGGGTGAGGGTCCAAGAGCAAAGTACTCGTCCGCGTATTAAAACCCCAGAGACAAACACGCAGAGTTATTAAAACGCCGGGGCACCCAGGGTGATGATAAGGGACTTAAGCAGCTCGGGGTCATCTATTCGCGTACACAGCCGGCCGTTGTGCGGAGCCGCCTCCCCCGCAGGAGTGGAGAGGGCAAAGAGTTTACAGAGCAGGGGGACGAGTGTTTGCTCAGTGAAGGGGAAGGTCGCGCGCCGCCCTCGCTCCGCCGGCGCACGCGCACGCGTGCCCGAGCGAGGGAAACGGGAGAGCGTGCGGCCTTTTTATCACGCAGCACTTCTTTGATAAACACATCTCCGCTCGCCCCCACTCGACCGTTTACGCGAAATTATCTCGGCGTGTTATGTACACCCTCGGAGGAAATTTAAAGCCTGAGAAGAGAGGAAAAGAAAAATACATTTCTGCTTGAAAAAAAATCCACAGTATGCCGTTCTGTTCTTTCGACCTACACTTAGAAGAAAATCTACCGTCTTTTTCTTTAGTGAAACAATGCATTGCACAGAATGTTTTGGATTGACAAACAGCCCTCATAGGTTCACTAAAACGTATGTTGTTGACTGCTCATATCTAACGTATATCAAGCTGTGGTAGGTAGGAATGTGAATTGTGCATTACGCAAATCAATAAAATAACAGTTAAATGAACGCCAGCCTGTCTTTCAATGATCTTAAATTTTAAGATCATCGATAAAAAGTACTAAAATTAAAATATTCGCAACTAATAACTAACAAATGATTAAGCATTAAAAGTTGTTTTTATCAAATCAACAAATTTAAATAATAAAATATTAAATTAATAACTCACACTAAAGAAAATTTTTTTACCGAGCTCATTTCTATTTACAGACTGATTCACAATGGATATTATAAACGTTCGAAGTGTGTAAGGTGATGGAAGATTATCCTATTTTGCTAACGAACATGAGAAGGGAAATCTCATATAACTAAACTACACTAGTGACATTCATTCTGATTGGGAGACAGCTCATCTTGCACTGGTTCTTGGCAGGACACATTCTCATGAAGTTAACGAGAGTTTGTGTACCTGCTAAACGCCAGTGCAGAATGAGTTGCCTAACCAATTAGGGGTAAATGTCACTAGTATAGTTTTCCGAGATAGTTATACGAGATTTTCCTCCACATGTTCATTAGCAAAAAGGTTATAAACTTCAACTCCCTAACATGCTCTAGACGTCTGTAACATTTATTCTGAACCAACCCGTAAAGGCTTTGTCCCGTCTTTTACTTTCTCGCCTTACAAAGTCTTTCGTTATTATGAATGTAATTTGCAACAGCGCTTATTAAATGGGGGCATAGTTATACCAGAATGTAAATGTGACAGAATCTGGGACGCGCATTATATGAAATAAAATAGAATAACAGCGCGATATAAAAGGAGGCGAACGTTTCGAACGGCAAGATATTTCTTCTCCGCCACACTCCTCCTCAAGACGTATCAGAACGTTTATGCGCAGTCGTCGAATCGAATCATCTACAAATATTCCTCAGCTCGAGAAACTCCCTTCGCGAATCCTCAGCCAGAAGTAAAAAAAGAGAATATTCCGCTCGGCGCGCGCAGAGACCGAGTAAAAACCCTCTATAACGCCGAGATATTCTCGGTCACAGTAAACGCTGCTCCCCTGGATCCGAGCAAGTCCGCTTTTACACACATAATAAACCGGGTCGTAACGGCATAATTTAACTGCAGCCGGCCGCGACCGCGGCGTGAAGCGGCAGCCACCGCTGAGGGGCGTGGCGGGGGCTTGGCGGGGACGTGGCGGGGGAGGGGCAGGGGCGGGGTGGGGCGGTGGTGGGGACGGGGGCGGGGCAGGGCGAGGGCGGGGCGGGGCGTGGCGGGGCGTGGCGGTGGCGGGGTGGGGGAGGGGCAGTCCTGCGGGCGGCGCCTGCGGTGTCGTGTGCGGTGGCGGCGAGAAGGGGATGGGAAACCGCACCGTCGCAAGAGGAGACGGTCAAGGCAGCTTCTCCGAGCGGCCCGACGATGGCGGTGAATGGGATGAAAACGAGAATTTATAGCAGGCGGTGAGGAAGGAAGACGCTGGAGCTTTGTTGGTGTGGGCGACAATCGTACGTAGATGTGCGCAGCTTAAGACAAGACGGGGGGGGGGCAATTTTATTAGCTGGGCCACAGCCAACATTAGTTTACAAGTCGGCCGTGAGTGGGCTCATCTGGGCCACCTTTTCCATTTAATATTTTTATTTACATATGATACTTTTTTTAGGAAAATAAATGAAGTATACCAAGAGGATACAATTATAAAATTAAAGAAACGATTCGGAAACACAATTAAATTTATGTTGAATAATTTGCAGGGTTACTAGATGGTTTAGGAGAATTTTTTCTAAAATTTTTGTATCAATTCCCCCAAAACATCAATTTAAAAAGGGGCAAAATCAGGAATTGATCTTATTTATGGAAACTGTTTAATCACGTAGGACTACGGGGCCCCTATAGACATTTTCACGGGAGGGGATCATGGCCCCTCGGGTCCCCTAGTCCCCTTGTGCGCACGCTTGAGGTGTCATTCTCTTTATGGAGTATAGGTGAAACCTACGTGTCTGTAACCTTCCTTTTTCGAGACAGGTGACCCATGACGATCATTTGCCTGTTGCCTCCCATTGTATACTTAGTTCTTTTATTATGATTACTCTCTATAATATTTTCGGCCATATCCGAAATTAATAGTTTTTCTGGACGGCTTTCTGGATTAGTTCTTTTATTATGATTTACTCTCCCTAATATTTGCGGCCATATCCGAAATTAATAGTTTTTCTGGATGGGTGATGATGAATACGGAGCGATGATGCAATAAGAGGTGACGGTGACGACGTTGAGGTTGAAGGAGGGGACGGTCATCAAAAAGCGTGTAAGATGTGAAGAGGTCCGCAGTGGTAAAACGTGAGTAGTAAGATCAGAATCTCCTGATGAGTGGCAGGAGTGAGCAACAGACTGGAGTGACGAAAGCTGTAGTAGTGGTAAAGAATAGTGCTAACAAATAGCAGAAGCTGCTATTTGTTAGCACTAAGAGGAAGCGTCGTAAATTTGAAGTGTGATAGAACGCTAGATGGGCAGTGCAATTAGAAGACCTGGTCTTAAATTAAAGACAGGAGGGGCTTAGAATCAGAGAATATACCAAGGGTAATCAAAAGAGGTAGAGTAAAGGCAACATGAACGATGCCCATGATGATAAAGGAATGCAAAACGTTCTCAGGTGTTTACCCACGAGATCGTTGGCAAACTGTGGCAGACGCATGCAGAGTGTGGTGGAGGTAATGTGGAAAATATCACAGCGGTTAGCTTCAACCAAAGTTACAGAGTTTGCTCGGAGAAGGTTTACATACACGCTGAACGCTTAAAATATCCAGGAAAATTATCATGTTGGTGCAGACTATTTGCTCATATCCGTTTTTCTCTTTTCCTATGTAACAAAAATACCTAATGAAATATGGAATGTGTGTTCTGAAGAGCTATTTAAAATGTTATCATTTTTCTTTTCAGATATATTTCATTTCACCAGATGCACTTTAAAGAGTAACTAACTGTCATTAAGTTTAAAGATGTATGTTCAGCATTAATACTTCACATTTTATTTTTTCTTGTGTATGGTTTTTTGAGCTGATATTTTCTTAAATCGAAATAAATTCAAATAACGACAAATTGCAAATATTGTTTCCGTTGATTTCCCACTGAAGGTTCGAGAAGAATATTAAACAATTAATAAATATAAATACAAATAAAATGTCATAATCCAACCAACATCTACATCTATGGTTATGATGTAGCCAGCCTTTGTACCGAACGCCTCTATCTTCAACCCTCATCTCCACTGCTACGCGGCTACATGTTCAGCGCCGCTTGCTTTCTCTAAAAGGATATTCACCTCCGAAGCAAAGACTTCTCCATTGTCTCCGGTCCAGGCTATTGTTTTCGAACCAAATGAAATTCACAGGGTATGCAGTGGGATTAAAACATAAATGCACACTCTGCTGGCGGCGAAGGGCAGTAAAGTTGTTGGTAAGATTCATATTTGTAATATTTAAGAAAATAAACGTGAATCAAGAGAATCTTCGAACTCAGTAGATTGCACGGCAAATGCAATGATAATATTGTCAATACTGAAACTTAACATTGATGTGCTTTGGTGTAAACTATAGTTAAAGCAATAATCGGTAGAGTATAGTTTTTGGTGTCTAGGAATTTCTAGGAATATGGTGTTGAGTAACTAGTAAGTTCATGCACAAAACAAAATTTTAGAGAAGCTTATTAAACGAAATACAATTTTAGAGAAGCTTATTAAACGAAAAACGAGAGAAGCTTATTATACGAAATAAAAACGAAATGACATATATAGGAGTTTAGTTCATTTTCTTTGATCAACTTTTTCCACTTAATTTTTACTTAATCTGATACTGTTTTATTTGAGCACGTATTTGAGAAATATAGAATTATCATTACGTCAACTACTTTTTAAACTTCTCGAAACGTTTAGTGTGTCTTGAAAAATCATTTACTTAGGGACAAGAATTAAGGGTGTGGCAGCTTTCTTAACATCGAAGGTCTTTCATGCTCACAAATGTGAACCGTCCTGCTTGGTAACGATCTCCTCCACTTCTCCTTCGTGTCCACCGTCACTCACCGGCTCTCGAGGGTCGGGAATCAATTAAAGGATTTGACGCGGGATCGGTGCGCATCGCTCCTCCTAATCAGCTAAGCTCTACCTGTTCCTGCCACACCATTGCGAATCCAGGCCCTCCAATCGGGAATCGCTCTTCCCCCGGAGCCGAGTGCTTTTCCGCACCTGCGTCCGTCACCCGCCGCCCACCGTCACTCACCGGCGGGAAAGGAGGGTGAGGAGGGGGGAGGGGAGGGGCGGGCAGCGCGCCGCGCAGGGTCAAGGCCGGCCCGACCTTTCGCCCGCCGCGCTGCGGGGTGGCGATCGAGCGCGCGCTCTGCCGGAAGATTAATGGGGTTCCGCAGGGTCTCGCGCCGGGCGCGAATTTATTTTTATTTGCGCGAGGCGCCGCCAGGGGCGCCCCGACGCCCCTTGCGTGCGGCGCCCCAGCCGCTCTCCTCCCGGCTCGACCCCACCCCCGCCGCGCTAATCGCCGGAACAGCCACTTGCTGCTAAATATAGGAGTCGCCCCGCCGCCGCCGCCGCCGCCGCCGCTGCCGCCGCAGCCACCGCCCGGCAGTCGACCGGTTCCCTTGAGTGGTTAGTAGGATCAGGTTCGCGCGGCAGGTGGCTATTTACCCCGGCACGAAAGCCGCATTACTACGCTTCGTGTTCTCGAAACGAAAGGTCGTTTCCAGGGCCGAAAAGGAGAATAGCGAAGAATTTGAAACTGAACGTTTATTTCGCAGGATAGGAATAGAGCTTCGGAACGTGTCACTAATACATCTACATATGATTTCATGAATAGTCAAGAAAATTTCTACGTGTCGTAATATATTAATTCAGTGTTTTGCGACAGCTTTAATATTAATTTAATTTTCAATTGAGACAACGTACAATGTTACCGAAACACACATTTCATGGAATCGACAAGGTTTCAGCTTTCAAGGCTCAAATTAAAAAGAGGAAGTGGCTATTCTATTTTGTTTCAATAGTTAATGGAAAATTTAATCACTGACTGGTGCAACAGTGAGCCCGAAAGGCGGCAAAATTAATTCAATACAGAGAGACAGCAAAATTGATTAGAGAAGTAAAATTATATTACAATGGCTTATCTATTACTATAGGAATTAAGAGATCATAAATTAAACTAACATAACTTAATAAGATGAATGAAATTTTGACGGTAAAACATCGGATAAGGAAGAAGAAATTGTAAAGGATGTGGGGCTACTTCTCCGGAGGACAAATTGGATTATTAGAAATAAAAAGAGGAGAAAATTTAACAAAACTGTCTTGCCATTTTTCGAGTTTTATATCATGTTTAACTACGAAGGTCCCAGAAGACCAATGTATATAGCTTTATGTTTGCATCACTTTACGATTTTTGTTGCTTGTATTGGAATGAAAGTTGTAATTTATTTGTTGAAATAGCTTTGATAGGCAGCTTCAAAGATGTAAATGAGCAGTAAACCGAAATTCAAACGTTCATAATCATCAAAGACGTCAGGAGTGTGTTATGTCTTCTGGTTCTTGTGTAGAATGAGTCACAGTAGGAGGTCTATTACTTTGAGTGTTAGTGCCAAGAGAGGAGTAGCCTCTCTGCGAGTGAGATTACAAACTGTCATAAAGCTGAACAGCATTATTGTTTCACGAATAAACACTTCATCTCTTTGAAGAGAACGCATGAATAACTTTATGGTTACAGGAAATCCTGCCTCCGAAAGGACAGTGCCGCCATTGCAACTCATCCAACACTGAATAAGTAGGGCGTTAATTACACTAACTGTGTCGATTTTTTTTATAGTAAACTGACCTAGAGAAACAATTTTATGTTTGAGAAATCTCAGATATAATTCCATTCTTGATAATACCTGAGCAAACGACAACTGCAAATTTTGTTTGAAGTTTTAGTTCCTACACGTTAATTACAGTATGAAAAGAAATCTCAAGTCAACATTAATAGATACAAAAGGATCAAAGAATAACTGCACGTTTTTAGGTCAATGTTCTGAACTTCTTTGAAGACTAACTTACACGTGCTAGTGCGTTAAATTAAGACTCCTCTCAAAAATCAGGTCAGTCTGTTGAACGCCGGTAACGACCAGATGACCTAGTGCGTTCTCCTGAACAAATCAGTGAAACTAAGCTATCTTTCTGTTCCATCCCATTTCCAATCCAACGTGACGCCACCCTTCACAGCCGACGCGTCAAGCGCGTGTTCCGAACAATACGTTTCCCAATATCCATCACCGCCGCACAAAACCACCGCCGACATCGATAATACCGGAATGAGGTCGACTCGTCAGCGAGATGGAAGGCTCGCTCGGAAATTTATGAAGACGGAGCTCCCTCTGGGAGCGTCGACGCGCGAGCGTAGCGCGACACGCTCTTCCATTCGCCCCCCCTCCCTTCCTCCCGCAAGCTCCGCACGCTCCTTCGCCTGTGTGGCGCTTTCGCCGTAATCGCATTTACCTTTCATCGCCACAAAGGCGAAATTGCGGCGCCGGGAGCGCGCGCCGCGGTGGCAGCGGGAACTATCTCGGAAGGGCGGTCGGGAAAGGGGATTCCCCGAGGGCGGAGCGCGGCAGGGTGCCCCGCGGGGAGCGCGCGCAGTGACAGAGGGCGCGGCCGTCGAATCTGACAGCTGCGCTTCTCGCCACGCGAGGAAGCAGAATGAGCTCCACCGGATTTTCCTTTACGGTCCTCAGCTACCGGCAGTTGCGGTACGTACGTCATTTCTCGAACAGGCCCAGTGGTTTCGGCATGCAACTCTTTGATGTGCGGCCTTCAGAATTGAGTTTCAAAGGCTTCGACTTCCAGTAGACCCTAATATGTTATAGAGTCGCATTTCTAATGATAATAGCGAACCTTGGATTACACTAAATAATTAAATTACAATTTCTCCGTAAATAGCGTTAGAAAACTGGAAATAGTACCGGGGAAAGTTTGATTGTGGTCCATGATTTTGAAATGACATTTCATACACTCTGAATAGTTTAATGCCTAAAAATGAATTACCACATCAAGAATATCTTCGTTCTCCACTTTCCTCTCTTCAATTTTGACAAAATTGAAGTTTTTCCTCCTTGGACTTTTGTCTAGCCAACAGCCTGTTACCCTTTACGTTCCAATGGAACGCATAATCTACCGTACACTAGTCACCACACACACTTCTCGTATCCTCCGATCTGGGGTCAGCAGATCGCGAGACCCTCTGCGTCGACATGTACATGACAGAGAAGGCACAAACGACCATGTCTAAGGCGGGACTCGAACCCGTGATCCTTCGGGCCGAAGCGCTGAGTTCAGACACGCTTTTAGCGACCTCGGCCATCCAACTCGGCCAAAATTGAACTTAAGATTATTAAATAGTTCACAATATAATTTTATTATATTTTCATTTCATAACATCGTAAACACAGTTTCCATAACATTAATAAATGGATTGTTCTACTCGAGCACCATCTTATCTCTAAAGATCAATTAGAACACCAAGATATGGAACTGGTTAGATGTTCTAGCAATTTGAGGCTTAATGTACTTCCTTATATGGAACGTATTGGAACGTGTGTTTCTTTTACCACTTAATATTTTCTCATCTCTACATCAATGAAGATCCTTAGATTGGATCAAAATATTCCCTCAAACAAATTCAGCGCTGAACATTATTCCAATTTATTCGTCCGCTACATGGAGGGTTTGAACAAGCAAATGCGTGGACAAGTCTAAAAATACTCGGAACAATACCCATCTCATGACACTGTTCCATAGCATTAACATGATCCGATGCATCCATTGTTTGCACAAGCGAGTATGGCGGGGCCGCCGCGGCGCCGCCTCGTGTGGAATAGCGCGCAAGCGAGCCATGAGCGTGCGCGTGGGCGGGCGCCTCCCCGCAACCACCGCTTCCGCCGCCCGCGCCGCCCGCGCCCGGAGCGCGACCTCGGCCCGGATTCACGTGCGCTGTCACGGCGCGGCGCGGTGCGGCGCGCGCCGGAACAAGCCGGAGATATGTTATGCCACGCCGCAGAGACGAGCGCTACAGCGAGGAGGCGGCTGCGGAACGGGCGAGCGAGCAAGCGAGAGGGAGGGGCCAAGAGAGGGGTGGGTTTGAAGAAGAAGAAGAAGACAGGCAAGGAGAACAAGGAGCAAAGAGAAAGGGGGGACAAAAGAAAGAGACAAATGAAAAGAGGAGCAAAGGGAAAGAGGGTAAAAGCAAAAACGGCTAAGGGAAAGAGTGTAAAGGAAAAGAGGGCAAAGGGTCAAAGCAAACGGAAAGAAGGCATAAGGAAAGAAGGCAAAGGGAAAGAAGGCAAAGGGAAAGAGGGCAAGGGAAAGAGGACAAAGGAACAAAGGGCAAACGGAAAGAGGGAAAAAAGTGAGCCAGAGGAGAGAGGGAAAAGAAAGAGTGCGAAAGGAAAAAAGGCGCAAAGGGAAAAGAGGCAAAGACAAAGAGGAACAATGAAAAAGAGGGCAAATAAATGGAGAAGTGAGAAAAACAGGGGGAATGGGACAAAAGGTGAGAGACAGACAGAGAGAGAAAGAAGTTGAAAGATGGAATGTATGTGATTTTATGGAATAAACTTTGACGCACAAATGAACGTGTTTATATACTAGTCAGGTAATAGATTTATTCCGATTTAAGTTCTTTAAAGTTCCTCACGCTCTTTTCGGAAATATTATTTTAAAGGCTGAAGAACATTACGGAAACGTTTGTTGCATTTTGTTCCAGAGTAATATTATGCTTGAAAATCACTCAATTGATTTTCTTTCATATTGAAGTTCGTTGTTAGTACCTAAAGTTTAATGAATAGACTTTAATAAACGATTTCATCAATATAATAGTTTAAACTAATGCAAAGTATTTGGGTTGTATGAGAGAACAAAAATCGAGCAATGAGGAACAGTGAAAATTGGGAAAAGAATTTGCAGAAATGAAACATGGAAATGCTCAAATATACAGACAACAACAGAAAGGTTCAAACCTACTACAGTTCATTTGTTTCGTAAACTAATTTACTGCAAGACATTGCTGTTTTCGCGGACTTCATCTACAAAATTACAGCCCTCCAATGGAAAGATAAAATAGTCTTTTGGTGGTCGTTGCCTTCACTTTTAGGTGCAATGACCGTTACTGCACCTTCACCGTTAGGAACTCGAGCGAAATGGGAGGCAAACTCATTGAAATACAAATATGAATATCCAACAGCAAAGCGAATACATCAAAGGCGAGGTACAAAGTCACGCCACGCAGAAGGCGAATTAAAAGGACGAACGGAACTTTAATTAATAGAGGGAAGAAACGAGAAAAGAGAGGCGCACAGGCTGTCCTTCAATTAATTTCAAGCATGAAAATTAAGTGCTGGGAAAACCCAATAAAATTTACTTTGCATCGTAAGCGAAAGCAAGAATCACGCTACTAGACGCTTCATCGAATTTTAACCTTTTAAAGAATATGGAATGGATTAATATTAATAGTCTACGAATGAATACACTTTAAAATAATTAAATAATGATTTCTATCAAATGTCACTGTTCACACAATATTTTTGACTGTAATGTAATATTAATGTATACTTCGGTTTTTATTTCTTGGCGTGTAGGGGCGTGTCATCACGATGGAATATCTCATGGTATTTCACGTCGTTCTGGGTTGTGCCGCTAGGTGTCGCATGATCGCCAGCATTGCTCGATAAGTCGCGATCATGCGACTCCTAGCGTCACGATCGAGAACGACGCGAAATACTGTGAGATAGTCCATCGTGCTGACAAGCCCCCACGAGCCAAGAAATAAAACCCCAAGTATAATAAACAATGTATATAATGTATTACATAATATATGTAATGTAATGGTGCATTGTCTCGCCCAAGAACAACAAAGAAAAGTAAAAAAAAATGAAAAGAAAAGAAAAGTAAAGAAAAGAAAATCAAATAAATCTGAGTTATGGCTTTCAAATAAAACAAGACGACAAAATGTGAAGCACAAAATAAAATACATTCTACTTAAACTTTAAAACGCGTTCTATTTATTTATTTACCTATTACTCACTGTCAGTATTGCCTGTTGCATCTATTCACATTCCTTATCTTGAATTTAACAAAAATATCTTCTTCTTAATACGATTCTATAAAATATTATATCTGAAAAACTGGGGGCTTGCATTACTTCTATTTGATAAAAGCCATACCATCATAATCTCAATTCTCTATTATTCATTCGTTCGCTTATATCATCTATCTGAAATTTAAAATTTTGATTCTTCCCTATTCATTTCACAATTAACTAGCTACAAAATAAATAAAACCGAAGTTTGTGTACAACTAAAACTAAAACTAAAACTGAGCCATTCCTCGCTTGCCTCCCTGCGCGATCTGCCCCGGCATATCGACCCGCCGCGCAGCGCCACGCCTCGCGCCGCCATGTACTTCCGCGCGCCCGGCCTTGGCCGCGAGCGCGGAACGCGAGGTGCCGCCGCTGGCAAGTGGCAGGCGAGTTCGGTGCCGCGGCCGCGGGTTCCCGCCGACACGCCGTGCCGCAACACAGGGCGCGATCAGCCAACGCTACGACAGGACCGACAGACAGCTTGCCCACTCCGAGGGCTGGGAGGACGGCCCGCGAACAAACGACACGATTCAAAATAGCGAAAGGAGGGAAGTCCGGGGAAGGACGATGGCGAAAGACGGAGGACGGCGGGCGAAGGACGACGGACAGACGGCGATGGGTACATGACGGTGGGCGGAAGACGATAGGCACAGGACGGCGAACAGAAGACGGTGGGCGGAGGATGGAGGGCACAGGTCGATGGCAGCAGGATGGCGAGCGGAGGTCGGCGGACGAAGGACTGTGGTAGAGGATGGAGGGCAGAAGACGGGAGATAAGTCGGCGATTGAAGGACTGAGAGTGGAGGATGGCCAGTGAAAATCTGCCGTCAAGAGGAAGGAGCATGATTATAGGAGGTCGGCGGAGAATGTGTGCCGGGAGGCTGTGCATTAATTTTCGATCTACCAGGGAGGCGACGCGCGAAAAAAAGCAACAAATAACAACAACAACCGTAGCGGAGTGACGGAATAGGGGTGGTTGTGGTGAGTAGGAAGCGGGGAACGTCAATATGAATGTTGGTCCTCGGGCGCAGACATGGTGGATGTGCACCAGACTAAACTCGTAATGTTAAATACTTTGAGCTACGCTCTGATATTTTTAAAAATATAGAAAACGAAAAGGATATAACAGAAAATTAATCCGAATTAATAAGAATAGTAGTTTAGCATATAATTTGTTGAAATCTAAGGAGATTTATAAACTCAATTTAACGTACGTATTTCAACAAATACATGAAACTAGGAGAAGAAAACTTCAAATATTAATATCAAGATACGAAGGAAAATCATGTAAATTCATACGCCTTTAATATTTAATTATTTTCTTCAATCCGAAAAATTTCTCGCCAAGGAGATCGCACTCGAATCCCAAGAGCTGCCATGGTCGCACATCAATTTTAATGAGATTTAATCGAGTTCGTTCCTGCGGGAGATGCATTTCCGCCGGCGCGGGCGAGAGGCGACATCGGCGGGGGGGACGGGGGTTGGAGGGGGAGGGGGCGGAGGGGGAGTGGCGATGCGCCCGAAGCGTCGCCTTTGACCTTTCGGCGGCGGTCGCTGCGCCGCAGCGGACAGGCTGTCGGGCAGGGAGGCTGCGACAGGGCCGAGCGCGAGGAGGAAGGGGATGGGAGGGAGGGAGGGATGCAGAATGGGGGAGGGGACGGAAAGAATAGGAAGGATGAAGGGAGAGCTGTGGGCGGTGGGAGAGAGGACGGCGAAAGAGAGGACTCAGCGAGAACAAAAGAAGGGACAAAGAATAGAGGAAGAGAGGAAGGGTGGGAGGGAATGAAGGATGCCACGTGATGGGAAAACAGAGAAAGGGATGGCGGGGCAGGAAAATAAAAGAGGATACAGGGAGGGAGGCTGGAGGGAACGAGGACAGAGAGGAGGGGAGAGGGAAGGATGGTGGAGCGATGAAGGGTAGAAGGAGAAAGCGCGAGAGGAGGGAGTGAGTGGGTGGAAAATACGATGGGAAAGAGAATAGAGAGAGGGAGAGTGTAAGGATGGAGAACGGAAGGAGGGAGAGTGAAAGGATGGAGGACGGAAGGAGGGAGACCGGAAGGATGAGCGAAGGAAGGATGGAGATAAACCAGGAGGTAGAACAGCGGGAGATACGAGGCCCATGAGCAAGTCGGGAAGGGCAGCGGCGCTGGGGAAGCCGGAGGTCCGCGGAGGGCAAAGGCAGGTAAGGCGCCCCGAGCTGCAGTTGGCGCGTGGGAGGCGAGAGGGAAGAAAGGCGATGGGGATGGGCGCGGGGCGGGCGGGACGTCGCCAGATGGGCTTCCGGGGCGCCGCGCGACTCCATCAACGCGGCGCGACCGCCGCCGCCGGCGCCCCGGAAGACGCGCTGGCGCAGCGCCGCCTCCATTTCCGCCTCTGAGACGCGACGTCGCCCCCGGCGCGGCCTCGGCGGGCGGAGATGGTTCGGGCTGCACTCTGCTGGAGGGAACGGTCACTTCACGTTTACGGGACCCCCGGCTCTTTTTATGTCAAATGTGTTTTGTGTAGATTTGTATTTAGTATTATAGAGCTGCATGAGGTCTTTCATTTACGAGCTATTATTGAGATCCTATTGACATTATACCACGAATGGGTAATGTTATACGAGAACATACGTTATATTACAGGACTGCTTTTGCTGTGTTGCTATTATGGTCAACAATAAACTAGTATTATGATACTAGTGGTATACTCGACCCACATATTTTAATTGTAATATGTAGAACACTAACCAAAGAGACAGAGATAATGGGGCAATTTGACACTTCCACCAGAAATTGTAGATGAAGTTAACTTCTACCACTACGATCTAAGAGCTTTATTTAAAAATTATCTCTATCTTAAAGTGATAACCAAAACATTTCCCCCAAATTGTTAATGTACAATCATTTATTAGGAGCCTTGGTGAAACATACTTCGTAGATTACTCTGGCAGGAACCACGTAGTGTTCTTAATCGTACTTTTTTTGTGAGCGTACTAATCTCGCAATTACGTAAAAAGTACTGTGTAACTATTTTGTGAGCGTTTACTTATCTCGCAAATCTTCATTTTATACAATGTTATTTGCTAATGCACTTAAAAAAAATAAACACAGAACTAAAACTTATCATCTCTAGTCCTCTTAACCGATAGTATTTTATTTCCGACGATTTTCTGCCAACCGGCCCTGCCATAGGTAAATACGGAAACGCGGCGGGCGCGTAGGAGCCGCCTCGTCCAGCCATAAACAAGGAAAGCAATCGCGCCCGCCCCGCCCCCGCCACCGTGCCGTGTTTTTCCGCCGTCTCCCCCCCCCCCCGCGCATCCCCGCTCGCCCGCCCATTCGCCCCCGCGGTCGCGGCCGCGTCGGCGTGGCGCATTGTGGCTATTTGCGGCCCCAAGGTTCGCGCGGCGTGCGTCTCGCGTCGGCGAGGCGAGGCGCCGCCCCCGCCCCGCCCCCCGCCACCCTCGCGCGCGCGCCTCGCTGCACGCCGCTGCACCCTCGCGCTCCCGTGCGAGGACGCGTCCTCGGGACGACGCAGGTCTTGTTCGCACCTTTGCTGGCTCCGCTTTCGAAATGCTAGACTAGGAGAGGTGGCTCAGGGCATCAGTTGATGTCATTGCGATGCCTCGGACCGCGAGGTCCTAGGGTTCGATTCCCGGCGGTGGTAGGATTTTCGGTCACTGGCCAAATAGCTAGGTCGAATACTGTCGCTGCCTGGAGCATTCGAGTCACCGGCTGTTCTGATCGGTAGTTTTCTCTGGTTTCTCCGATCAACACCAGGCGAATGCCAAAGCAGTACCCTAACAAACGGACCACGAACTACACACGTTCTTTCTTTTCTCTTCCTTGTCCTTTCCTCTCCCCCTACTTACCACAATTACACTTATAATCACTATACTACCACACATGTCGGGAGACCGGTCGGGAGCTTTGTGCTTGTCCCGGCAGGGGCGGTGCCCCGCAGATGGGATGTACCTGGTTAGTGAAAACATCCACAAGCCGACGGGTAATTCGGCGGCAGATCGTATCAAGCAGTGGGGGAAGATGATCGCCATCTCCCGAAATAAAACATAAACTACACTCAAGGGACTAATGACCTTAGCCGTTGACACGCCCGGAAACACTCGTAATCAATCAATCGAAATGCTAAAAGATTTTCGATTTCTTCTTTTTTCATTCGCTCTCAGCAACTATGATCATTAGATTCCTAAATTCCTCGGGAGAAGACTGATCCTCCCCCATTAGAACGTGATATCCGCGCCGCCCTACACGTCGAATTGAGTGATTTCTCCTTCAGGTATCTCCCTCAGCAGGAATCGCCCCAGCCAGGAAAGTTGCAATCTGGAAAGCGGTCCGTGGCCCGTTTGTCGAGGTACTACTACGGCATTCGATTAGTTTTAAATGATGAAACCACCACAGAGCAACCAATCGCTAGAATTATTCTCCAGATATTCTTCGACTTCGACATCTTTCTTTATTGGGATGGAAGGGTCATTCAACAAGTGTAATTATAATCATTGAGGGTCAGATATTCAGACCTTACATCCTTTGCTCCAATACATAACTCTTTCATATCAAATGGGAGCTTATGTTTTTCTTCGTTTTTCGAACATATGATGGATTACTGACATTGAGACTAATGTGTCTGTGTATCTTGCTATAGTTTACAATCCTTTCGCAAAACGAGGAATGATATTTATACTATAATCTCAATGTGCTGAAATATTCAACAGCTTCGATACATTTACATCACTGGGCAATAACTATTATGCTATAGTTTAAGTAATATTCTAGTTAGTTTACTTACGAAAATTCATAATATGTGTAGAACATGCGCTCCCGCTCTCGCAACGGTGTTATATGCAAATGCGTTCGTTGTTATTATGGAATGTTGCAGCCGCTTCGCTGTGGCAGTAATCCTGGTATATCTAGGATGACCCCGGCAGACCCAGAGGAATTACATGTCCGTGAGCTTTAGTTGCACTAACGAAGGCCGCTGGGCCTCCAACATTAATTAACCACACAGTCACATTAGATTATACCCCAACACAAAGGATTCGACGTAGTATTAATTCATATTCAAACGTGCCTTATCAGCCTTTCTGAGACGAATGTAGTACGAAATTATTAAAACCATTGAGTAATGGGAAAGAGATCTTGGTCACACATCACGATTAATATGATATGGCCATGGTATGGATATGGTTGGTCACGATCAACATGACCGACTCTGAACACAGGAACAATATTCGTATAATTCTGTGTTTCTGATGGAGGGTTTTTGGGGCAGCACGAGAAACATTTCACAAGATCTAACATTTTCTTGATTCCTATTATGATAGTAATAAACTCTGCAGTAGTACAAACAATATTTTTAAAAAAGTATATTAGAAAAGTGAAATAATTTTGTTGTTATTTGGATGATACAGGAGCACCTCAATTACCGACCTCAAAGAAGCCACAGCGTTCTCGTGGGAGAGAACGAAAACGCAAGCAAAAGCGATATACATTGTGTACACACGATCCAATGTGTCTTCCGAACACTAGACCAGTCACAACACTCAGAACCCTGTCAAGAAAATACCGAGGCAATGGTCGGAAACAGCCAAGATAATCAATACATGAATTGTCCATGAAATCGAAAGTCCGAGGGAAATACGCAGGTGCCGACCTGGCAGAGACGAATTCAGGGGAGGGGACTAGAGGCCATGAGGCTTTGGACGTACGCCTTTTCAATAAAGAGATGAAACTTATTATTTAGCGTTTCCTTAAATCTCATTTTAATTAATTAAATAATTAATTATACAATGTTGTGTTATTAAATATGTTTATATTACTACACATTAAGCTTACACATTTAAAGCCTTTTCATGAAAAGAGCATTTGATGTTTCCCAGACCCTTTCCAGCCCTGTCCTTGCAAATGACTGGAGGCAGGGCTGGCAACCTGACGAGAATTAAAATTTAAAAGTGAGAATACCGGAAGGAAGCACAAATCCTAAATGACCCACTCAAACACACATCTGCTCGTAACAACACCAAAAAAGAATCCAACGTGGATGCATTGCATGGACAAGCATCACTCAATTTGCAAGCGAAACCGGCACCGCCTGTCTGCAGCGCACTTTCAGCGCTTACCTCAAGGCGTCCATGCGTTTTCAATATGGAGATGAAACATATAACTTAATTTTTCCCTGAAAATAATTTTAATTAATTGAATAATGAATGATACAATGTTGTGTTATTAAATATTAAGCTTATACATTTAAAGCTTTTTCGTAAAAAGATAACTTGATGTTTCCCAGATGCTCTGCCCTTGTACAGTGTCTGGAGCCAGGGCTGGCAACCTGGCGAAGACTTAAAATTGAGAAGACCGGAAGGAAACACAAATCCTAAATGACCAACTCAAACATACAACATCTACTCGTAACAATAACGCCAAAGAAGCATCCAACGTGGATGCATTGCATGGAGAAGCATCACTCAATTCGCAAGCGAAGCGGGCACCGCCCGTCCGCCGCGCACATTCGCGGCTCACCTCGAGGCGTCCGCGGCGGGCGCACGTGCGTCAAACGCAGTTCTCGCGAAGATTCCGCGTGCGCGGAAAAAAAAGCGGCTGGGATAAACATTTTCGGCCGGTTGCCGGTGCGCGCGGGGGCGGCGGGGGAGGCGGGACCGGTGAGGCGCCGTGAAATACGCGGGCGGGGGCGGCGCGTGTAAACGCCCGGGCGATTTGCAGCGTCGCCGACAAAGCTGACGCGAACCACCTGGCGAGGCGCGCCGCCTGAGGCGCCACAGGCGCTGCCGGCGCCGCCGCCACCATCGCCGCCGTCGCCGGTGGTCGAAGGCTCAAGGAGAAATGTCAACGCGAGGAAATGTCCGAAAATAAAAGAAAAAAAATAAAAAAGACCAACCATGGAAGGCTCTAGAATGGCTCATGGGCAGTGTACTAGCTTCCCGTGTTGTGGTTCGATTCCCGGTCGAGGCAAAAATGGAGTTGTAGCTTTCCTCTAAAATAGTCTCCGTTTCTGTAGCTGACGAAGAAAAGCTTAGGCAGAGTGAATTCGTTAGTTGTGGTGAAGGGAATACGTGACGTTCGCCACATGTCTCACTTATCCCCTAGCATGGTAATTTAATTGGGCCCAGGCACGGTGGACACCGTTAGCTACTCAACTATCAATCCAAAATGCCAAATTCGTACATACCAACAAATTTAAATGTCCAAAAGTGAAAGGTCACTTCCAATGAAAGAAGTAAATTATCCGATAATTATTTTTTTTTAAATATTGTGTAGGAAGGAACTTTTACTATACTGCGAAACCGAGATGTGACTGTTGTAGTATTTTTATTCAGTCACCGCTTCGTTTCGTTTCACCTCCGTTGCCGGTGATCGAAGAGTAGCGAAGGAGAAATGACAACGCCAGGAAATGTCCGAAAATAATAATAATAATAATAATAATAATAATAATAATAATAATAATAATAAAAAGAATACGAAAAAATGGCCAACAATGGAAATGTCCGAATGTGATGGTCACTTCCAATAAAAAAAGGAAATGATCCGATAATTGTTTTTTTAATTATTTTACATGAGGGATCATGAAGGGTTATTTACTAAACTGCGAAACCGAAATGTGACTGTTGGAGTGTTTTTATTCAATATTTCGTTTCGTTTCACCACCGTCGCCGGTGGTCGAAGAGTTGCGCGAAAGAGAAATGACAATGCCAGAAATTCAAGTGTTTGAAGTCCGTTAAGTTATGTATACACGGAGAAATAAGTAGCAAGTTTAAATGAAATGGGTTAAATGGAACTTGAATTGTCGTAACATCTGGATCGCCTCACACACGAAACCCCAAAATCCTCTTTCCAGATATTTGTCTGGTTCCATCTATTAAGTCAAAGAACTTCGGAGAAATTTTCTTACGGAAGAAAAATAACACGATCTAAACATACGTATGAAACAATTTTTTCTCAAAACTCCCACAGTAAATAAGGAAAAGATTCTCTTTAGGAAAATATTGAGTTAAAAAATCAAATTTCACATCAATGCGGTTAGATTAACAGAAAACATCCGTAGGAAAATAAACGAAATGCTACAAAATGTCGGTTGAAATAATCGTAATTATTTCACATCGTCGACTCGAATCGGGTCTCTACTTTTCATAAATTAGACAATTTATTTCAAGAAAATTTTAATTATTAAAACCATATTTAAATAAATACTTTTATCTACATAAATTATTTCAAATTCGGATTTGTTCATATTTCATAATCACGAACTATGTCATCAACATCGTGTTGGCAGTTTCTCTGCGTCATGCATTATTCATCTTTTATTCATCATCAACGCTTAGAAAACAATCTTATTTACTTATTCAAGGAGGTCAATTTACCCGAATCTTCAATTCGTAAACAATGAACCGGTTTACGGTGAGCAAAGCTGACGCGAACCACCTGGCGGAGTGAAGCAGTGCAGGCAGCGGCTGCCATTCTCACGCCTGGCTCTCACTCCCACATGACCCGCCGTGACGCGAATCGCTTTCCGAGAGGTGCATCGGCTGGAGCGCCTTTTATGCCGAGCGCCTGCCGTAGTGGAACCCGGCGTACGTAAATCGAGGACCAGAAGGAAAGTAAGGGTACCCGTATGTAAATTGCGGACCGACTACCTCATCCCCTTCCAGGTAAAAGTGGAAGGTGACACATTATTTTCGAAGAGCACTTTCATAGCCATTATTTTTAAAACTCAACTCCCTTCCCAACTTTACAATCTTTGGATTGGCAAATTTCGTTCGAAATTGGTTAGGTTTAAGTTTTTTTTGGTCAATGAATCATTCGTTGATCGAATGAATTCTGCTTATCTTCTCATTTTATATTCTTCCTTTTTCTTAGCTAATATTCTACAAAGCTGAACATGACATTTGGACACTCTTCTAGTGCTTTCTTTGCTTTTCATTTTGATACAGGAGCGAGTCGGACAGATATTCAATAAGGCCCAGGAAAAGCTGGACAAGAGCCCGGCGGCGGCTCCCTTAAAGTGCTTATGCCGCTGAATTAGAACTTTCCCTTGTGTTGGTTTGGTCCCCAATTTACATGTAGTATTAGAAAGTAAGTTTCGCGAGAGAGCGTAGGCTTCCGCGGCCGGAGTCAGTGCTTACATGGCTTTCCGGGAGACGCCGCGTCCAAGGTACAGGCGCCAACGTTTCGGCTGCCATGCTGCGACCTTCATCAGGACGTAGTAATGCCAATGAAGGGATTATTTGGTCCTCAATTTACATATGGCCGAGGAGCCCCATTGTGTACGGGCGCCAATTACGACTGAGTGAGTGCCAGATGTGGGAATCCAACGCGATAATTGCGCCAGGCAGGCGGTTTCAAAATGTCATACGTGCGTGAACGGTGGAGAATATCGTCGGTTTTATTGTTTCACCACACATGTTTCGTTCAGATTCCATTCGTAGAAATGCGAAATGAACTGATATATAGTTCGCAGTTACAATATAATTGTTTGTGAAGATCAATTGGTCGAGTTGATTTTGTAGGAAATAATGTGAAATACAATCCAGAACTCAGCCACTACCTATGTTTTTCCAGTTACGCACAACATTTACTAGCTAATGAAGATCAATTTCATGATATCGGATTCATGCGTAGTTTACAGTGCCATTTCCTCTGACATGTTCCACTCTTCGGCAATGCGTTTTGAAGAGCAGGATCAGAATCAGGTATCGAGAACTGACACATAATTACGAGTATAAGATGTCGAACAATTTCAAGTTGTATGTGCTGAACGGAGAAACATAAAAAAATAAAACAAGCGCAAGACAACTTTAATAAAATAATTAAGCAAATAAAATGTCGCTATACCTACACAATTCAAATAAAATTGATCTTTGAAATGTTATTGTTATGATTTCATGCAAACGTTATCATGAGAAACGCTATGAACATAAACTAGCAAGTGCTCTCGACCTTTATGATGAGCTGTAAACCTCATTTACTCCAGTTCCCTAAAGAGAGAAAGTTGGCGAGTTGAATTAAACTGACAGCCAACATTTTAATTAGAATAGCCATATTACAACAGGGCTCTTCCACGTCTTAATTTGAACATCGGGGGTTAAATTTTGAATAATATGATTGTATAATTTTGCTGAATACAGACGTGGAATTCAATTAAGTGCAGTGAATCAAGGCAGTGAACGGATAAGCGGAGTTGGACGGCAGGAGCAGCAATAAACCAAAGCAAGTCGCAAGATGAAATAATAATCACATCTGCCTGCCGACCCGAGGTATCTAAGATCGCTACCTGGATTGAAAGCGTCACAGTTTTGAATCTCGCTAAGCATTGATGCATATGTATGTTGGTCTATGTGCGCTCTAGAGCAAACAGTCCTATAGCCTATTATCACGTGGTTGGCACATGTATGTTTTCGCAAACTGAATCGTTACGATCTTCTGAATATTTCGTTAAAACAGACATACCCCTGGCCCGCAGAATACGAAACACAAACTGAAAAAATTGCATCTATCGTCCGAAATATCTCTCATCCAACGAAGAAGATGCCAAGATATTGTGGTGCGTTTTTTATAACTTTGCCTCTCAAGCCCCTATGGCCACGATGGAACATCATAGATCATTTCGCGTCTTTCTCGGTCCTGCCGCTAGATGTTGCTCGATCGCAAGCACTGCTTGATACGGTCGCGATCATGCAATATCTAGCGGCACGACTGAGAAAGACGCAAAATACCGTGACATATTCCGTGGTGAAGAGTGGTCTTGAGAGGCCAAGTTATAAAAATCGCACTGTAGAATGAAGGAGGAAAACCCTATTGAAAACAAGCGTGTTTGCACGAGTGTCAACGTCGCCCCGGGAGCTGGCGTCTGACGGCGCTGCCATTGAGTCTCGGGAGAGCGCGAGCCGATACCTCGCCGGGGCTGTTTACGGCGGCCGCCCCCGCGTGCGTCGGGGTCGCGTTGTCACCCCCGAGGGCGGCACCCCGACGCGGCGCGGCGCGGCGAGACGCGACGCGTCAATCGAGCGCGCGCACGTGACGCGCGGGGGCGCGCGCGTATTTTTAGAAACCCGATACTTGATCGTGTTTGGAAACAGTATATAGCCCGGTCTCCCGTACGCGGGGTCCAGGGGCGCGCTGGGAGCAGCCTCCCAGAATCGATACAGCTGTGACGTCAACGGTGACGTCACACGCGGTCGGCCGGCGGGCGGCGGCGGGGCTGCGGGGGCGGAGCGGAGGGTGGGACGAGGGCGGTGGAGCGCGAGGATGACGCCAGAGCGGCCCAGCGGAGGGGGAGGAGGGGAGGGAGGGGAGGGAGTGGAAGGGCGGGGCGCGGCCCGCGGTGAGGGTGGAGACACGGGAGATGGAGCGGTGGAGAGCGACGACCCAACGGAGCAGGCAGAGTCGGTGGAGCTGGACTCGAGGGCGAACGACAAGAGCGACCAGGCCGGCGACACGAGTGGCCGCTAAGGGCTGCTGGAAATAAAGCGGACTCGCAGCAGCACAGCCTCCGCGCATTTCGTTGGGTCTTCGGGATTTGTGCTTCTCATTACCGTTTTTGGATTTGAAATAATTTATTCGTTATTTATTCGCATTTTTATTAAAGTTGGAATTTATTGTTTTCACGGAGATTTATGACGCAAGGGAGGCGCTAGGAATGGTTTGTATGAATATAATAAATTCATATTCTACGGTCCAATAGAGACAATGAGAATGAAGGTTTACTTTCCAAGCCACAATCACAAAATAATACAATGTAACTCCCCAGCTCTCATGTTAGAGGAACGTGGAATAAAAGAGGTGCATGGTGCACACAAAAGGCTGTGAGCACACATATGTCTCAATGCTCGAGTTAATTTTTAACACCGTATATCACAACTGAATGGGTCGAGGCATAACGATAACCCTCTTTTCTGTGATATTTCAAAGCCAGAGGAAAACGCGTATGCAAATCTAAATATTTCTCAGTTTATGTATACACTTTATTCTGCTTTCTAAATAATATTGTTTTTCTACAAACACTATTAGGAAGTTGTAGGTGAGGTTAATTCCTTGATAAAACTAATGAAACAAGTCTAGGAGTCTATTTTTATTGGAGATCTTAAGAAACCGTAAAACAATTTTTTCACCAAGAAGCTGCAAGCTCTGATGATAATCGCTATGCCATCGAAAAGTACTTTAGTCAATGAAGACTAGATACCTAGACATTACCAGTCACATTCAGTTCTACGAAGACGTTTGTTCAGGTTTTAATCATTGTATTTTGAGAGATTGCATTTTGGAAGAT
The DNA here is from genome assembly GCA_031308135.1 of Acheta domesticus. Classification (NCBI taxonomy): domain Eukaryota; kingdom Metazoa; phylum Arthropoda; class Insecta; order Orthoptera; family Gryllidae; genus Acheta; species Acheta domesticus. Next base: position 82,890,220 of record JAHLJT010000631.1, on the reverse strand, counting down.
ATTCATAAAACTTAATTTGTATATGGAAATGAGGGTTGTGCTGACCCGAGCGATTCCTAGACATCATTAGTCGCATTAGTTCTACTGAACAAGCGTATTAATCACGATTGTATTTTGGGAAAAATTCAAGATCTCCATTTTTGATACGTCAAATGAGGGTTGTGTTGTCCCTATCGCATCAATTATTAAATCGCATCCACGCCTTACGCGGGATTCGAACTTCCAACCCTGCCACAGCGCTGCCTGCTGCGCCGAGCCGCAGGGAACGCTGCCGGAGCAGAACGGGGCGTGTCCGCCCAGTGATAGCGCCGCCCCGTGCTATCTCCGCCGCGGGGCTTCCCCACTCGCCGACGCCTTTCGCGTTAAATGCACTTCAGGGATGTAGCGAGGAGCCGCTCGGAGTGCACGGATCGATCAGACCGCTACTGCCAGGAAACCCAACTTCCTGCGATGGTTTTGACGTTTGACATTTCTGCAAATGTAATTTGATGTTAGGGCAAGTAATTGCTCGTCATCATAACATCAGAACGAGAGATAAAACATTTGAAACTCAAAACATAATTATAATTTACGCTGTATAAATCTCGAGTAAACGCGAAAAAAGTAACAGTACATAGAAAAAGTAAACAACCTATCAATTTTTATTTAAACAAGCCCGAGTTAATAAAAATTATATTCACGGTGAAGTTAAAGAGGAATTGAATAAGTTCGATATTGAGAGGTGCGAGACAACGAGATTAGAATCGCTTAGATTTCATTGTAACTGTTCTCAGTACTTGGTCGTGACTATTCCAACTGACTGATTTCTTGTATCCCGGGGCATCAACTACTATGGTCATTGGTCTCACAGGAGTAGTGCATGCTTGTACAACGGAAGATGGCATTGTTCTTCCTTGCTGGCCGGTGAAATCCGGCGCCGACCTACACTTCGACTTGAGAGTCACCACATCCATGCATCCATCACTAGCGGAGCACCACTCCAGGCCGGGGCAAGCTGTAAGTTCCCGACTGTTTTTTTCGGCATTTGTGGTAGTGTAATGCCAGTAAGTATGTACGTAAGTAAGGGTGAAGATAGGACAAGGAAGAGAGAGGAGAGATCGCGCGTGGTATGTGGCCCGTTTGTTAAGGTATTGCTCCGGCATTCGCCTTGTGCTGATCGGCGAAACCATCGATCAGAGCAGTCCTGCAGGTCACGCTGAATTTGACATAGCTAGTGTCAAAAATTCTGCCACGTCGACTCGACCCCAAGGGCCTCCCAGTCAGATCCACTGCAGTTACATCAGCTGATCCCCATCAGCTGGGCCACCTCAGCTGGAGTGAATATTCTGACAGGAGTAGCCTACAGCTGCAACATTGAGGAAGACGTGTCCACTCACGTAGGCCAGGGCGCGCCCTATCCCCTGGGCGCGGGGGCGGTAGCGAGCGGAGCGTTTCCGGGCGCCCCGCGGCGTCTCCCGCACTTCCGGACGGCGACGGGGAAGCAGCAGGCGCGGCCGGGGCGAGGGGAGCGGCGGAGGGGGAGGGAGGAGGAGGGGAGCGGCGGAGGGGGAGTGAGGGGGAGGGGAGAGTGGGGCCCTCGTGACGCACGCGCCGCCGAGTGCGGGCGAGAATAAGCCTCCCCTGGCGCGGGGAGACGGCCCTTGCGCGGGCGCCCGACGCAAAAGCAGGCTTCCCAACAACGCAGCCCCAGCGGCTACTCTCTCTCTCTCCCTCTCTCTCCTTCTCTCTCTCTTTCTCCCTGCGGGGGCGCCGGAAGAAGCGTAGAATCGACCAATGGGGGAGTAGACTCGATTGCTACCTCAATTCACGGCCTCTCCTTTTCGCAACAGTATTAGATTCATCCACAAGCATCACAATCTAATTTAAACAAATTATATGTATTTTCGTAAAATTTCCTTAGAAGTACTTTTCTATTTTGTTGGTAGCTTTAAGGTATAATCAAAAGAAGTTCCTAATCTCCCAGTAAACCGCACATTGGTAGTCTCCTGCGTGTTGTAACTGTGCGCACGCGAGTGTATACGTGTGCGAGCGTGCGTGAGCGCTCGCTCGCGTTTGTATACCCTTATTCGCGCGGGAGCACTTGAGTGTGCTTTTGGTATTTAAATGAGATGCATAAGCACTAAGCCCGCGCATTTTCATAATGGAAACGGTATCGCATGAAGCAGCATTTAACGTGAAGTATTATACACATGGAAATTGTACTTTCACTGCAATCAAAATTGCTTTATGAAATTACCATGATTTCAAACTATCATTTCGGAGGCTGATAATCGGTAAAACGTTTCAATATTCATTTTCAATTATTCGATACGGAAATAACACAATTGTTAGTAGTGAAACGTACGGGTATGCTACGTAAAAAAATCATTTACAATATTTTAATGTTTGAATCATTGATTTTCCATTTAAGTATAAAACAGAACGAGATTGTGTATAAAAACTGCAGTCTCAAGAACAAATGACATGCATTAATGCTGTCATTTTTGTAATCCGTGCACCGTAAAGGCGCTAACGCCACATCCGATTATGCATGAACGTACTATTTGCTACCGCCTTTTGATCTTCAACTGACTCTGGAAATTACAGCGGTCGTGGTTGCAGGGCAGGCCATTATATACCAGAGGCAAGGCTAGCGTTTGAAAAGCGACGATTTATAGGTCACACATTTGCGCAGTACCCAGAAGCGATTTTCCAAATTTATTGGTGAGGGGCGCAGCTGGCGGAGGCGCCTCGTGCGGGGAGCCGCCAGCTGCCGCGCGGCGGAAGACTCGGGCGAGGGGACGGCCACCGGATCCGGAAAGGGGGCACGCGGCAAAGAAGCCCCGTGCCTCGCACGTACGAGTAATAACTGCATGCGTATGCGAGTACAAAAGACGCTGATGAATGTTTGCCAAACATATGAAAGTTGCTAAATCAGTTTTTAGGGGTTTCCAGTTTTTTTTTATATTTTTATATTTTTTATTTTTATTTTCTTGCACAAATTGAATTAATTTTATAGGCTGAGAACAAAATAGAAAGATAAGTATTGAATATCAGTTAGCGAAAATGGCACAAGTGAGGAGATAGGATCCAGAAAGGGGGCACGCAGCAAAGAAGCCCCATGCCTCGCATGTAGGAGTACAAAGGACACTGAAGAATATTTGTCAAATATAGGAAAGTCGTCAAAACAGTTTGTAGGGGTTTCCAGTTTTTTTATGGATTTTATGGATTGATATTTTTACATTTTTTATATTCTTATATTTAATTTTATTTATATTTTATATTTTTAATTTTGCAGAAATATAATTAATTTTATAGGTTGAGAACAAAAGAGAAAGATACGTATTGAATCCAAGTTAGTGCAAATTAAGTTCAATGCGATGACTGGCACGAGTGAGGGAGCCGGGTCCATAAACGGAGTACGCAGCAAAGAATTCTGTCTCGTACGTGCACAATTGTTCTTGCCCGAAAGACTGACAAATTAGCTGGAGCAGAATTTACTTTAGGTGATCCCAGTTTTATTTTTTTGTGGAAAATGAATTAATTTTATCTGGTACGAGCAAAAGAGGAAAAAAATGATTGAATCCATATTAGAGGGAAATGTCGCGAAGGATGCCATGACCGAAGGGACAGAATCGGAAAGGGGAAACAACAACAAGCAACACTTCATAGGAAATTTCTAAAGTGTCTATGCGACTGCAAAATCTGGCTCACATGAAATCAACCCAGAGCAGGAATTTTAAGGAAAATTTATATTTCTTCTTATTGCAGAATATAAATTCATTTTATGCGCTGGTAACAAATAGATAAATGATTGAATCCAAGTCAACGAAAAGAAAATGTTCATTGATGTGCGAAATGATGTAACAGTAAAGTACAAATCTTTGGTTAGCAGTATTAGACTTTATCTCCCGTTCTACTCTAAAGTTACTCTACTTTTACTAAAAATTACTCTAATAAAGAGTGAAGCTTTATATAATAATAACTAATGTGAAAAGACAACAGTTAAAAATCAATTTTTAAAAGATTTTACACTAAAAGATTTCACTTTATGACTAATTTCGCATTTCACTGAATTTGGTTAGAAAAGTCAATTAAATAATAACATTCGCACTTAATAGAACTCGCCGTCACGCTTTTGTTCAGCTTCTTCCTGTAAGCCTCTTAAAAACTGGCGCGCATATCGCCCAGAAGGCTTTTTGCGTTTATCGCAACCGGGTTGTCCGTCGTATCTCGCGACCGCTTCTCCCTCTTCGCTCACACGCAACCGCCTCTAGAAAGTTCACTGTGACGCACGTTAACAAACATGACTAAGAACAGCGCACTGTGCATCGAAACAAAACATAATGGCTGAATGAGTCATTCAGTCATTACTAAAGAGAGCAATTAGTCTTGTGGCAAGAAGTAACCCAAAGAATCTATTCAAACCTATCGCGAGTAGCTTCAAGGAGTAAAAAGGATAACAAATTTCGTCTTCGCAGAACTGACAGTTCGAGATTGCAGTCCGAGCCATACATCGCGGCGAGAGAGGCAGAGGAAGAAGAAAACACTGAAGGTTCTGGGAACGCGCAATATAGATGCTAGCTGGTCTGCGCACCGGATTATTGCCTGTCTGGAAGAAGCAGGCACTGCTACGAAGCAGGAACTGGAAGGGAAGGCGTTCGGATAGGCGTTAATGGGCCCCGAACGTCGCAACATGCGAATCACGTGTAACAGTGTAGCATGGTTAGCGAACTTCTGACGCACGTGAGTTCGCCTTGTGCTAGACTTCACAGGTTATTTCGTCACGTGCGAAACGCTTGTGCCAGCAAACATTTCCGGAAGTCGACGTGAAAACGTGTTCCGCATATCTATGTACAGAGCTTGATTTCTGGCGGAACCAATGGAACGGCGTTCCGGTACTTCGGGAGTAGTTATTAAATTATATTATAAATATGTAACTATTTCTATTAAATTAAGAATTTGGTGCTCGTTCCGGCACCTAAAATTTTATAAATCAAGCACTATGTATATATCACCTTACTTCAACACGCTTCCAAAGTGGTTCAAAAAATTTACTGCAATTTAATTATTAATACAGGATACTTTCAACAATAATATTTTCTATCCTTCGGAGGTGTTTCTTGAAGACCCAAAACAATTTTGACATTATTAATTAAGTTTGTGATAATGTTCGAAAAACGATGTCAAAACATTCGTAGTGTTCTGCTGCATACCGATTAAAACTTTCACGTTTCTGAGCCTGGTGAAACTGTTTTGTGTCACCCACTTCAACCGATCTTGTTCCGATCCCGCACTTTATTTACTCTTCTTAAGGAGGTCATGAAGAAATCAAATTTAGCAGACATCTCGCAGACTCTGAACGACAGTGATAACAATGATGTGGAGACACGTTTCCAAACACGATATTTTCAACACTGCCCACACGGTTTACACATGTCAAAGAAAATGTGCCAGGTGGAGAGTAAATTGTAGCCTAACAGAAGTAAAAAGTCACGTTCTTTATTAATTTTTCTGGGGGAAAATTCAATTCATCAAATATTTCACTAATATTCATTGAAGCGCTTATTACGATTATGCCATGAAGGGAAAGACTCCAAGGTAATTTTCAGCGGCGAAAATAAAAAGTGAACTTTTCTAAGAAGACAACATAATTTTCCTCGGTAATTAGTTAACAAACATGATACATTTGTGAAGATCACATTTTTAAGCTTCCAAATCATACTTCCGGTAAACTAGTAGGCTCAGTTACTTTGCTAACATTCGTTTCTTGCGTGAGGGCGAAACATACCCTGAAGGAACGACTGAATGGCAACGAAAATTCAACTCCAGGATCGCCTCCAATGTCAATTTCCCTCCTGTCCGAAGATCGTCCGGTCTCCAAGGGAGACGTCAACCTGACGACCGCGTCAACAAAGTGCCGCGACGACAAGCGGGTGTCGGTCGCGAAGGCAACGGTGGCGCGCGACTATGCGCCGAATCGCCTCCACCTCCGGCTCCGCCTCCGCCGCGCCGCTCTTGGCCCGCCCCCTGCGCGCCCCGCCCCTGGGCCCAGCCGCGGGACGCCCCGTCACAGCGCGATAGCAGGCAGCCCGCGACATGGCGGCGGTGACGGCCCGCCCGGGGCAGTCCGTCGAGGGCTGGGTCACCCCCGAGTGGACTCGCTTCGCCCTGCGACTCCTGCTCAACGGCATCTCCCACCCCATCGAGCACGCCAAGGTCACTCTACGGCACTCTTCGAGATTTTTCGTGGGATATTAAATTAAGTTTTTTTAAGTTAGGTTTATTTAAATATTTGTAGGGTTTTCTCATTAACGAATTTAAAAATATATAGGTTTGGATCACCAACTTCAGAATTAAATAAATTAAAGAAACAACTACACAGGAATAACTTAAAATTTGAAGAAATAAAAAAATGGTACTTACTTAAAATACTAATTTTTAGAAAGGACACTTATAGGAAGGATTCGAAAATATAATTTTGGAAAATAAACTACCTAAATCAATAAAAAATATTTACCGTAAATAATACGGCTCTTATTCCGATATTCCAGTGTAATTAGAAAAATATATTGTATGCATCACAGTTTTTATTTAAGTCTGCTTGAAGATTTCAGTGCTAGTTGTAAAACAAATTCTCGATTTAAGGCTTGACTGCCCGCCGTATACTGTTATTGGTCGCCCTGAACTGTTATTAGTCGTTATTAGAAACGCCGCGTACTGTTAGTAGTCGTAAACATTTTTTATCGGTGTTATAAGCTTTCTTTAAAAAAAATTAAACACTATATGCTGGAAGAGTTGAATATGAACAATGTGTATTCAAAGAAGTTTCAGATCACGAAGAGTGTTTTACACTTATCGTAACAACCAATTTGATACTTTTAAAGTAACATGAAATGCCCGCAATGCTTTGCAATGCAAGTTTTGAGGCGCCTTCGCCTTCCTTTCTGATTTCTGAACCTAATTTAAGAGTAAAAAGTCAATATTAGTGATCAATTTTTAAAGATTTGTCAACTTTACAGGTCACTGAATACTGTCAAAATGAGATGTTCAATAAATGATTCCATTTAACTAAGTATTCAAATACAGTTAATTAAACTAATTAATAGTTCGATAATTTAACTAATTTGAATATGTGTTCAAATATAGTTAAAAGTAACTTGTTTCCAAACAGGTGCTCATCCAATTGGGCCACGAACCTCTCGCGTCCTACGAGTCCTACACGCTGCTGGGCGCACCCGCCCGCGCGCTGCCCAACGTCTTCCAGTATGTGGACCACATGCGGCGCGAGCAGGGCATCTCCGAGTGCTACCGCGGAGTCGTGCCCAAATTGACCAGCAACGTCATCAGTGCCGTTGTCTTCACCCAGATATCAAGAAAACTCAACGAACATGATGATATGAAAAGCGGCGATACCACGCTGGTAAATTTAGTACTGTTTCTTTCAGGTGGAGTAACGAACAGTTTACTTCAAAATTAAATGTTTTATCCCTTTCATCATATTATTTGGGTCTATTCAAATACTTCTGGTATCATTAAGCATTGTTTTAAGAGGGAAGTTTTGCCGTGACGTGTCAAGCGAATGGGGAGCGAGAAAGGGTCATTCAACCAAAATATTTTCGTTCAGTTTATTTTCGATCCAAACAACGCAAAATTCCGACTCTGCTTCCGGTTCTGCTAAGAGAAGTTCGTTTGCGACTTTTTTGAAGCAATAACAAAATGTCGAGCCAAAAGTAGCCAACGATTTATTTTGCCACCCTCGCCCCCATCATTAGAAATAAAGTACATTTTTCATAATGCGAACAGTGTAATTCGCATTTGCACTAAATTGTTAGACGTTATTGTTTGGATTCCATTTACGCCCGGCTGTAAGTTAACCCTAGCAACATCAGAGGGCAGAGGGCGCCAGAAGCCCTCAGAATTTTTTGTTTCTTTTAATAGGTTTCATTTTATAGGCGGCTGACAATTAATCATTCACAGTTCGTGATGTTTTTGTTCTAAATATGACGCAATTTATCACATGTGTTTGTTAGAATTCGAGTTATCCAAGCCTCTTTGTTGACGTGTTAAAGAAATCGAAACCATTCACTCGAAAAAACAAAGTTTTGTAACAAATTTTGGCAATATTTGTATTATTTTAAGTCTTAATATTATGTAGTTAATATAGTGCTACGTTATGAAGAAAAATCATTCCTTATTCGATATTAAAAAATGTAGAAGGTTTTATCATTAAATACAAGTATTGATCCAAAAATTCAACGATTTTCCGAGTTGTGAAATCAAATAATATTTTAGTTTATTTCTTTTGCATGTTACTATTATTACTGGTTGAACGACCCTTTCTCGCACGTCTCGGAAGCTTCTAGTACTAGGTACCTTCCCCTATTCGCTTGACACATTATGGCAAAATTTCTCTTTTAAACCAATGTTTAATAGTACCAGAAGTACGTGAATTGTTATGTTCAGTTAAAAAAACAATCAAATGAACACAATTGTTTAAAATAAATGTTTTAATTTACGACAAATCGATCAAAACTTAGTAAAATCAAATTTTAACTTAATCTAACAAATTCAAAACTTAATAAACTAAAATCTTCAACTATTTTTTTAATTTAAAAAAATGTTCTGGTTACGCCCGGAATCATTCATACCATGGCGTTGCTAGGGGATACCTAGGGCCAAAGCGCGTGGGTGCGCAGGAGCGGCGGCAGAGCGTGTTCGCCCGGCGGCTGGCGCGCGACGCGGCGGCGCGGGTGGCGGCGGTGGTGGTGAGCCACCCGTTCCACGTCATCGCCATCCGTTCCATGGCGCAGACGGTGGGCGGCGAGACGCGCTACTCGGGCTGCACGGGGGCCCTCGCCGTGTACCACGACAGCGGCGTCATGGGCTACTTCCAGGTGCGCGCCCGCCACACGGGGACAAATAAATAAAGCCAAGTCCACCGTTAAAATGTTCATTCCGTTCGCGAAACTGTGCTGTTCTATGCGACGTAAAAATGGTGAGGGATGGAACTTAAACACGAACTTGTTGAAAGAAAGGGAAAAAAGCTTTCCAACAACGACTTTTCGGAGGAAAAAGGTGGTGAGTAATAGTGCCAGAAAACACTTTAACATACTGGAAAGAATTTTTATGAAGTAACAGAAAGTGTATCAGTTAATAAAATGTAAGTTCAAAGTAAATAGCGTACTACATGAAGAGAGAGGCTTAGCATTCCTCAAAACGATAAATTTCTGGTAAAAGTTTAATTATGTAATGCAAGTGACACAGGTAAGGTGGGGTGTGTACCACTTAGGTATGACAGAATGAACGATGATCAAAAGAGCTCTGACACGTTAGAAAGATATTTTGATTTATTAAAATATATGAATGAATATTTTTAGACGTTTATAGAATGAAACCGAATATTCTAGTCATGAATTCATTACAAAGTATATTGCCTGTAAATATTCATCCATATGTAAATATAACTGCTGATGTCAAGAGCAATGACTTTGTGTCGTGGCATTTTCGCCAACAATATCATTCCGTGATGTACCCAAAAATACTCCTCGAAATACTCTCGGAGCACGCCATGAAAGCGAAAAAGAGAAACACTTTAATGAAACACACACAATCCTGAGCCGCCCCAGGGACTGAGGCTATGTTTAGCAGACAAAACATCTTAAGATTCTCGCACCGTGCAGTTTTACTGTTGAGAGCGGAGGAGTTAACGGAGTGGTTTGAGACAGAAGCGAGAGTGTGGGTGTGGAGGCTCGAAGGAGGGAGTAAAGGGCAAATGCAGAGGAAGCAGACGAGTTCGGAGGAAAGGATGATAAAAAATTGTCTGTTGGGAAATTGGAACAGTTGTAGTTTACAAGATTGGTTAATTCATGAAAGGCCGGTCGAATGATACACAAGTATTAAATTATTTTCGAGATGAGTAATTCGTCATTCCTATGTCCGATACCATCTTATAGAATGTCCCAAGATGACATCACGCATTAACTACAAAAAAGTTACAAAAATAATCACGCGTCAGGCAAGAATTACCTACAAAATTATTCGTTATGTGCAAAACAGGAACTACCATAACTGTACAGAAGGCACAGACAGTAGGCAAGTCAGCAAGTTAGAAGTTGAAACATCAACAGCGGAAAGGGAAGAGTTGGAGAGTGGACAAAAAATTAAGTGTGGCACCTCTGGCAGAAAGCGGGGAGCGGATTGGTTGCCATGTTCTAGAATGCCACAAGATTTTGATATCACTTATTATAAGTGATATCACTTATTATTGATATCACTTATAAAAAAAGTTACAAAAATAATCAGGCGATAAGCAAGAATACCTACGAAATTATTCCTCGACATGTGTGAAATACCAGCTACCACTGTGCAGAAAGCACAGCCAGCAAGTCCGAGGTTGAAACGCCAACAACGGAAAGGAGAAGAAGTTGGAGGATGGATGAAAAATTACGCGAGGCAACTTCAGCAGAAAGCGGGGAGAGGATGATCTAGATTTTCACCTTCTAGAATGCCACAAGATTTTTTGACATCACGTATGAACTACATAAAAGTTACTCAAATAATCACGCGACAGGCAAGAATACCTACAAAATTATTTCTGGGCATGTGTAAATTACCAGCTACCGCAACTGTGCAGAAGGTACAGATAGCACACAGCCAGCAAGGCGGAAAGGGAAAAGTTGCCACGCCAACAACGGAAAGGAAAGAGTTGGAAGATGGACGAAAAATTACGCGAGGTACCTCCGGCGGAAAGCGGGGAGGGGATGATGGGCTGCTCTCGGGGTGGGGGTGGGGGTGAGGGGTAGCGCGTGCCTGGAGAGTCCGCGGCAACGACGCCCCTCCGGGAGAAGGCCACCGGAGAGGCGGGATAAACCTGCTGGCTCAGCGGCTCAGCGTCTGCTGGCGAGACCTTGGTGGCTCTGCGCTTGTGAGGCTTGACGCGCGCCTCGGCTTGACCTGTTACAACGCCTGATTACATGACCTAGGCGTCGGAGGCACTGCACCGTCTTTAAGTCGGCCCGAGAGACAAAACAGGATGAAGTTGCTTTCTCGCGGGACTGTGAAACATACAACGCCCGAGTTCTTTGGTTCAGGGTTGCTCAAATGCAAGGATTCGGATCAGGCTGTCCGCGGCGGACCGCTGCAGTTGCCCGCGTGTCACTCCGCCTTTCACTAGACTAGAGCCGGTCGACACCCCTCCCACTCTCCAAGGGCTGACTCGATACGCAGCAAGCCACATCGGTTGCCTGCAGATGAGCGCTTATCCAAGGCACGCCAAGAGGGCCGCGATATTGAGCAGCCCTGACCTATGCTTTGGAAGCACATTACACCATCTTGAAGTCTGTCTGAGGTGATGAGGAAAGTACCTTTCCTGCGTATTCATGAAAAATACATTGAATACCTCTTTCAGATGTATGCAGTCTTCACTTTGAACTTATAGTCTTCAGAGACTTGCTGGTTTGTTTTACATTAGAATACAACTTGATGCCGCGTGAGTGATTATCTTTGATGTTATTCATTGTAGATATCTTTTGCATTTAGCTACCTGTCCTCGAATGATAGGAGTGTTTTCCTGTCCATGAATGATCTTAAATAGTTTAATTTCGGAAAGGCCGATACTACTGAATTAGTACTATTCGACTTCAATCGATCTCCAAAGCATGTGTTGAAGAAACGCAGGAAAAGGTAAGCAACGCGTGTTCTTCTCTCGTTTAGCTCCCAACGTGTCTGTGGCTAGCGCGAATTTCATATATCACACACGCGACCACGCCCAGCAGTCACGTCAAACGTGGGCGCGTCAGACGGCCCCTCTGAAGCGAGGGAGCCGGGAGCGTGCGTTTGGCAGGCGCCGTAAATGAGTTTGGCAGAGAAACGCGGACGGCGCGGCGCGGCGCGGCGGGCTGCATATCGAGCAGCGGCGGTCGAAGCGCCGAAGGGACGGCTCACACCCAAGGTCTAGAGCACGCGAAATTGGTGTGGGACCGCGTTCACGAGCTCGACTTCAATTCACGAATCTCTGACGCAATCACACTTTTAAAAATTCACTACTTTGTGATAAGACGATGATGACTATTTTTTTCAGTTAATGTAGTTTGCTTTTTGGATCGATCGTCTGACTTTTTCGGCCAGCTATGGGCGTCTGTCATACCTGTGCCTAGTTCAATTCCTACGCTAGGGGGATACTCTTCGATTAATGCCTTCTTTAATTCACTTTACTTTTGATTTATTAGTACGTTTAAAAAATAACTTATTTTCATGAAGATAATTTTTATTGAATTCACGAAATTACGTCCAATTACAAACAATTAATAGCAAGCTATTTGATTCTTTCTAAAAAAATAGAAACTAACACAAGTGACGTTTATTAAGTAGTATTCTATAAAATGGGACCTTTTTTGACATTCTATTACCTTTTTGGATATTTAACTTTCCCAAGGACCTATAGTATAGGTGGTATAGGTGGTAGAAAATAAAAAAATCGAAGACTGTGCAAAATTAAATGCAAAAGAAATAGAAATAAGGTACATGTTAAAATTACAAAGCTAGTTTTATTTTCTGTGCTCTTAATTTCAACGCTTCTCTGTATTAATTTTTTTTAAGGAAACACTATATTGGAACTATAATGTCGTAATAGACAGTTCAGGGGCTGGCCGTTCAAAGTTGGGTTTTAAAAAAGTGAAACTAGCTTCACTTTTTTAAAACAACGATTTAGAAAGTGCAGAAAGTCAGCATTAGTCCATTTCACAAAGTGTAGAAAGTTCGCTTGGCTTTAGCTAGTTTATCCATAAGCTGCTTGTAAAACGAAAATAATCTATATTATAAAAATGAATTCAAAGATATAACTGAAATCGATACCACAAAAAGTTGTGTATGGATAGACATATTTTTACAGGCTCTTGTTCAGGATTGTCGCAGAGACCTTGCAAAGTTGGTCAAAGATTAATGCATCACGTATGAGGAAAATAAATAATTTAAATAATATGCTGATAGATGCTCCACGATCACTATTTTTCACCTGGCCCTAAGAGCCGATTGGTTCCTAATATACTCCCCCAGAGGCCAACAGCGGTGCGGAAAAATTGGTACCTAATAGATTCGCAAGAACTCAGTAGCAGTGCCTAAGATGATGTTTTCATTCCAATAACAATGTACTGTAAAATAAAATGAAAGAAAATTATAGAATTTTATTAAACTTTTAACCGATTAAATTAAAAATAATAATCTTTAACACTGTTATACAATTGATCCTTTTCTTCTTTCACAAGGATTGGATATGAAGAAAACCCGGGAAATGCCGGGTATATTGTAAGTACATATATTAAAAAATATCGCTGGAGGGAAGGGAGAGGAGCGAGCGTGGCGGGGCGGGCGGGGCGGTCAAGTGCGAAGACGCGCTGATTAAGACGTGGGCGGCGGCCGCGCGGGCGGGTGGCGATCGAAGGAGACGCGGCCGCAGCGGGGAGACGGGCGCGTGGGCGGCGATGCAGCGCAACGTACGACGGAGAGGGCCGCGCCGCGCCGCGCCTCGCATGAGCTGTCGGTCCCCGGGAGAAGCCCGGGACGCGCACCAGAAGGGCAAAGGGCGTTGCACTCGCATTCGTTACACGAGGCCGTGGCGGAGCGGTTTGCGGACGCTCACGATGGCCACGCGAATTCGAATTAAATAAGCGGTCAAAACTAGAATATGGAGCAGTTTTGAAGATTGACTAATCAACGAATTCTGTGTTGTATACTAGTCTGTCAATTCAAACTTGGGACAAAATTGGTTATTATCTTCAGATGTGGTGCATTGCCATCCCAAAGGCTAATTAAATTCTGAAAAAAAGAAATTATCTCTTCATCATGCTATCGACTCCTTTTTGAAATGGTGGCTAAATATCGATCTTGTGTAGGTGTTCAGAAAAATAAAGAAAACTTGTCCCAATTCCTACCTTTGAAACGTCATTTAATCCATAAAAATGTGTGTCAGTGTGCTATCGAAAAATCGATACTTCAATTTTTTAGGGTATCCAAATACGAACTGTCAGTTTCGGGGAGATGCTCGCAACGCAAACCGGGCGAATAATGGAAACGGAATTCATCATTCGTAGAATTTGTAGTCAAGTAGACGTCTGAGAAAACTTCATAAATTAAAAAAGAATATGCTTTCAAGGAAGGGTAGACTGGTTTCCAATGTTTGCTATTTCATTAGTTGAAATATGACTCCATATGAAAGAGAGTGAAAGTTTGACAGCTAACGATCTACCGATTAGCAAGATTAGAGAGCAGTCAGGGACTGAGCGAAAACAAGTTAGTGGGTGAAGGGAAAATAAGACCACCATAGACGAGATGCAGACACTAAACACAAGTCAGACACGGTGATTGAGTGAGATTGACTAGAATCTAGACAGTGCAAGCAAATAGCAAAAGTTTGTGAAAACATGTCGACGAATGTTTGAAACAAGCATTGTTCATTTGAACAGAATAAATTTGGATTTTTTCGGAATAAAAACTGAAAACTCGGTAATTGTACTTCATTCAAAGGCATTTAGTTTAACACGGACATTATATCGACAAAGATGTGATGTCACAACGTTCTATAGCAGATTGTGTAGAGTCTGCACTAGAGTTAAAGATCCATATAACCACACGTGCTGATGTACGCTACCGGCAACAACCACGAGTAAACTCAAACTTCTATCGTCAGTTTTTATGGACCCGTAAACCGACGAATGATGCCTTCTTGGAAACACGTTTATTTGATAGAAAATCGATAAAGACGAGGACATGAGGCAGTGTTTGGCAAATGAGTGTTGTAAAAATAGTGAGAGGCCACACGTGACGTACATATCCGCACAGTTCGGCACGTACTCCTTCTGTAAGTTCTGGGCAAAGAAAGGTGAAAGATGAAGCGGAGATAAAATATGAAATGAGGAAAGAGAGGATATAAAAAAGAGAAATTTGCGTCTATGGCTGCAATAACGACAGAAAAATCGACTGACGGATTCTATATAATACTCTCAAGAGCAGTCTCGTCCCTAGTGAGCGGAATTATTATTATAGACACCTCATTATCGGAAAACACTTATCAGACGGAACTGAAAGGACGATTTGAAGCATAAACGTCTCCAGGAATAGTTCATAGTCTTTGTAGATCTACTCCTGTTGATGACATTTTTCCTCCTGGAGATGAGAAGAAAAAAAATGCTCCCTAGGTTGGTGACGTTTTCGATGCAAAAATGTTATCGAAAAATATCTGTGTGGTAGAATAGTTTACTAATGTTATTAAAATGTTTCTAGAAGATTAGTCCACATGTTGTTTCACTTTTCACGCCCCAAGTGGCTGACATTACCCTTCCCTCCTCAAATATTCCTTAAGCAGTAGGCTTCTATCTGGCTGTCGTGAAACGAAAAACTTTTCGCCAAACTGCGTTTCTTCACGATTCCATTAAGTGAGAGTGCCGTTGCTTTCGGCGTCTAAGGCGTAGCGTTGCCGTGCGCAGGGTCTGGTGCCGCGGGTGATGGGCGAGATGCTGACGCTGAGCATCTCCACGTTGCTGACGTTCGCCGTCAACTACTACGTGGTGGACGACCGCGACGTGCGCTTCTACCTGGCCGCGGCGCTGTCGTACGTGGCGTCCGCCATCACCTACCCGTTCCAAGTGGTGTACACGTGCATGGCGGTGTCCGGCTCGGGGCTGGTGGCCGCCACGCCGCCCAACATGCCCGAGTACAGCTACTGGTGGAACTGCTGGCAGGACCTGTGGTCCTCGAGCCAACTGGCGCGCGGCAGCGGCCTCTTCTGGCGGTTCGCGCCGCCCACCACGGCCGTTGCGGTACGGCCCTCGCTCTCTCTCACGCTATACTGCGATTTTCGTAACTTTGTCCCTGACAGAAGTCAGCTGTTCACGGTTTCATCCAATTGGGAGCTTGAACGTCACCATAGTGACGTCACTGTCGCGAAATATACGCTCCTGGTTGGATGGCAGCGAAACAGCTGATTCCTGTCAGGGACAAAGTTACGAAAATTGCAGTATAAAGAGACGTTACTCCAAAGCCTGATATACACGGTACAGTTTTCGTGCAGATTCTCGTACAGTTTCTGTACAGACTAGATGCATGAAAGCCAAAAGTCGCGCATTCACGGTCTGCACGTTTTCTGCATGAATCGACACAAGACGCCGCAAGGGGGTCTACCGGGTAACAACTGAATTTCGCCGTCCAAATACTTTCAGTGGCGGTATTTCTGTGCATGGGTTAGGCTGTGTGATCTTCATTAAGTATTAATGAACCATTTAGAGAAGAAATATAGGAAGGCAAGAATTGGGGAAAAGGAAGTTTATCAGAATATATCACTTCATACAATCACACCTTGACACACCTAACCACTAAATCGACATGGCCGATTACCGTTAGTGAACGATTCTGCCGCTAGAGGCGCTGGAGTCAAACTCTATGCTTTCTACACGAAAAATTATGAGCATAATTTTTTCATGCAGAAAGCGTAAAGTCTGTACTGCATGAAGAATCTGCACAAAAACAGTACCGTGTATATCGACCTTAAGAAGGGACTAGTTTGATTCAGGACGCAAAACAAAAGAACGTCATATTGAAGGTTAGCATTGTAAGAGCTACAGTCGACACCATTTCCAAATGAGCCAATTACAAACGACCACATTGACGAATTGAGCGCATGGACAAAATCTGCACTTTTGTTGCCAACAGAAACCAAGCAGTAGCTATCTGTCAAAGCGGTCCCTTCGTACAGTAATCTCTGTATCCACGCGAGTGTCGCACGGTGGCATTGCGCAGTGGGTTGGGTTGTAAAACGTTGTTCCACAGTTTCCACTCACATAGCAGTTTTTGGAGCGTCCTGCGCACCTCGATGGTTAGCCTCCTGGCCTCTGAAAACCTAATGTGACGATTCGACCCTGCCCGAGATGCGTAGATTTTCGAAGAACTGAAAATCTACGGTTACCATGTCATGCTTATGGCATGCAAAAACATACCACAAGTAGGTGTCTGGCAAAATTAAATCCCTCCGGCTCCTCCCCCAACCAGAAAATTCAGAAACCTAACTGACACTCATATCTGGCGGAGAAAGTGAGTGAAAACCCAGGTGCTTTAGGTGAACACCAACAGATTGCGTTTGTGCAAAAGGTTCCCTAGACCCTCTCAGGTGATATGTTTCAAGGTAAGCCTGCATGAAATACATGGGTGCGGAACTACGGTCAATGGCCGTATCCCCTTACAATAACTCATAGGATAAATAAATAAATAAATCTGAGACTCCAAGCAATCGAATTCATCTTTCGCCTTTTACTAAAAATTAGGCGACATTTAATCCCTCATTACATTATTCTGATCCGCACTTTTGATGCAGATACTAAATGGAACGATGCGGACACTATCAATCTCGATGTGAAAAACGATTTGTGAATGTGTGGCGTTATCAGTGTTAACTAACTCGATATTTCTTATAGTTGAATTAATTTTGAGAGGAATATCTCAATGGGAGAATTCTAAGTTTACTGTAATCTTCCTTTGGCGATGCCACTGGTCTCACATTCTTCTCCTGCACGGGTCACATGTGTAACAAGCAAGATGCGTGGAAGAATCTTTATCAAGAAACAGAAGAAATACTCCAAGGAATAACATGTTTACTTGGTTGCTAGTATACTTCTTTATAGACGGACAAATTGCAGAACTTTATCAAAACAAGCCCTTCGGGCACCTTTGGAGCCGCTGGTAGAAGTAGCCGACTTACATTCTGGAATGATTCATCTCAAAAACACACTTAGACATGCTCGTTTAGTATTTCAAATGTTACTCAAAAACAGAAAGTTAGTTGTCTGAAAAGTGGAAGGAACAACAACAACTAAAAATCGTGCAGATCGGATATAAAAACAGAACAATGCAAGAATTATAAGATATTCTGGGTGATTCTCGTACGTATATCACGAGTATAAATCCAAAAATTGTCCACTTTGTGAAACGAGAGAGCACGTATGTGTCTTAAACAGTTCTTACAGACAAGCGCAGTTTCTAGAGAAAACATTTGCGGATTTCTGGCGCCGTCTAGGCTGTCTTTCTGTGTTTATTGCTAGACACTGCTGGAGGTATTTCCAGACATTCATGCGCAAACACGTTATTTTAGTCCAGAGTCCCGAGAATTCATTCTGTTCTTTCTCAGTTTCCCAGGAACTTTTATTGTTTATTTAATTCGTGTCCCAGACCTACAGCACTGGTTAAAATATGAATTTACGCTGTCCTCAGTAAAAAGAATGACATAGGCGAAATGGGAAATTCATCCACAGCAATAACCTTGTGCATACACGTTGGTTTCATAGTTATTACGCCAGTTTCTTTGTTTTGTGGCCGCTGTAATGTAATTCCACTTTTAACGTTGCTTCACTTGCAATGAAACCAACAAATCCACAATTTGTAGTGAATAAAAATTACTTGTTCACTCGATACCAAAGGAAAACGGTACCTGCGCAGCTCACCAAGGCAACACCATTGACAAAAACCGGAAATGCAAATTCTTGTAACTGTTTTAATTACCATTTCATCTCATTTTGTTTAAAATACTCATGACAAGCCCAGTAAAGGACTAATTTGCAGTTGTGTGCATGCGCTCCTCATTTGATTGGTATCGAAGGGTTTAATGTTTCAAATGGTTCAAAATCTGAAGTTCAAAGAAATAAAATCAATTTTAATGAAGCAATTTCTATAAATCCATTTATTGTTATTGCACTATTAACTACCAGTACATTATTATTATTACTATTAATAGTATTTTCATTATTGCATTCTTTTAAGTCATTTTAATTATTTAACTGATTTAGATTTAATACGATCAGAGTAAGTTCGGTAATGCATTCTGACTTAAGTGCCTCATTCTATAAAGCGTCAGACATTTCGGTTTAATTTTATAAGTTTTGAAAACTAAAGAGCGTTAATGTTTGTTTCAGTTGGTGCCCCAAATCACAACCACTCGTCGTCGGAGATTCTCCTTTTTCCGCAGGAAGAGCGAACGAGAAGAACTTTAAGCAGTGTCTCAGCACCCGCACGGCGTTCTCATCAAATCCCAATTCATAAACATGACTGTAACCCCGCATTTGGCGCGCATTTTGTTAATAAATTGACTGGAGACGGAAGCTGCGGCGTAATGGAATCGGGCAGCTGCGCTTGGCGGTTCTGTTAATCGTCTTTGGCGACCGCGGCGCCGTGCCGCGCCGCCCCGCGCTGCGCCGCGCCGCGCGGTCGTTGAGCCTCAAAGGTGGCTGTGCAGATGGGGTTCTCTTGCGCAGTTCCGAAGCTCCGTGGGGGGTAAATAGCGCGGGGCGGTGCCGCCAAAGAACTTCCTCAACCCTCCGGCGGTGGCGGGTGGCTGGGGCGGGGGTGGGCTGCGGGGGCGGGCAGCGAGGGTGGGCAGCTGGGACGGGCCGCCTGAGCGGGCGGCGGGGACGAGCCATGAGGGCGGGCAGCGAAGGCGGGTGACGAAGGCGGATGGCGAAGGCGGGTGGCGAAGGCGGGTGGCGAAGGCGGGTGGCGAAGGCGGGTGGCGAAGGCGGGTGGCGAAGGCGGGTGGTGAAGGCGGGCAGCGAGAGCGGGTGGCGAGGGCGGGCGGCGAGAGTGGGGGCGGCCGGCGGTGGCGGAACTGGAGGCGGGTGACGGCAAGGGAGGCGTTAGTAAGTAGACAAGGTGCGCCGAGACCGTGAGGATTGCGAGCAACTTCGAAGTACAATGTCTCTCTCTCTCTAAACAATATCACTGACTTCGCTCTGGTATCTCGCTGATAAAGCAGTCTACGAGTTCTTGCTAAAGGCTCAATGCATGCCGAGTGCGAAAATGCCAGGGTTTCAAAATGATATTACCTCACAATTGAATTCAAATGTCATTGCAATTATGTTTTGCTTACAACGTTTGTCGTGCATGTAGACATATTTATTGGACAAATAATACTGCTTCATTTTACAGGATTTTATTAGCACCCCTTAAACATTTGTATCACTAATTTTATTCCCGAATATTTCATCTAATACTGATATTCCTGTACGATATAAGAGTAAGATAACTATTCATGTATGTGTTTTTCTAATAAGTTACACAAAAATCAATTTGCAGTAAGATAGAAAGCGATTTTCCAAGAAGATTATCATTTGTGACACAAAGCAGTTGGTATTTGGGCAAGATTTATCTTGCTCTAACATTAATGGAAATACTATCCAATATCCGTTCACATTACATCCACAACTTTCACGAGGCATGCACAATGGCGCGGGCGATCCCTAGTTCGTCGCGGTCTTCTTCAGTTTATCGGCACCAGCGCGGAGAAAAGCCCGGCTTCAACTCCCGCGTTATTTCCTGTTCGCCCGCGTTTCCCTCATCATTCGCAGCGTGGAGCACCGCAGAGACAGCTCGTGCGACTGAGACTGGCTCAGAGGCGAAACCGCCGAGACGTAAATTAGCACGCTTAGGGGGTGGGGAAAGGGAGGGGAGGGGAGGGATCGGGCGGTGCCGTCAAAGAATCTCCTCAACCCTCCGGCGGGGGCGAGCCGCGAGGGTGGGAGGCTGAGGCAGGCGGAGACGGCAGACGGCGGAGGCGGGGGCGGGCCACGGGGGCGGGTGGCGGGGGTGGCAGGGTGGAGACGGCGGGGGCGGGCCACGGGGGCGGGTCGCGGGGGTGGGAGGGTGGAGACGGGGGCGGGCGGCATTGAGGCCTGCGGGGCTGGGAGGCGGAGGCGGGAGGAGGCGGGCGGAGACGGTGGGCGGCGGAGGCGGGGACGGGCAGCGTGGTGGCATGGGGGGCCGGCGGGAGGATGGGGTGAGTAGGGATGATGGTGGTTTGGGTGGAGGGCTGCCGGGCGTAGCCCCAAGCAAATTCGGTTAGCGATGCCGCGCGGCGCCCGGGAGACGCGGTCGACGCAGCGGTTTCCCTGGACGCGGGGGGTGAGGGAAACGGCCGGGAAAGCGCTTCCCCTCGAGCAACTTTTTATGAAATTTGTTCTTCATCTGTTTGTGAGGGCGACTCGTGGCGTAGTGGCTGGACCGCTCACCTTCCATTTCTAGATACAGAGGTTCAAATTTCGACCGACGCAGTTGCAATTTGAGGTGGACGCAATTGCAATTTGAGGTGGATTTGAGGACCGACGCATTTGTAATTTGAGGCGGGTTTGCGGCAAGGTTTTCTCGCGGTGCTCGTGTTACTCCTGCCTCTCATTCCACCGTTGTTCCATCAGAGTGAGTGATTAGTGGTTCCGGGCGTGTCAAATGCTAAGGTTAATAGTCCCATAAGTGTAGTGCATTTCCCCCTCGGGATGTGATGACTGCCTTCCCCCGCTAGATAGTGAGATCCAGCGCCGACTTTCCCGTCGGTTAGTGGTTTTTTCCCTATCAGGTACCTCCCACCAGCGGGGCACCATCCCAGACCAGTCCAAGCTCGTAAGTTCTCGACCGGTCTTCCGGTGTAAACGGTAGTGTAGTGCATGTAAGTGTAAGTGTGTTTGTGTATAAGTAAAGGATGAGGGTAGGACAAGGAAGAGGAAAGAAAGATCGCACGCGGTCCATGGCCGTTTGTTACTGTACTGCTCCGGCATCCGCCCGGTTTTGTTCGGAGAAACCACGGAAAACTACAGCAGTCGTTCAGAGCAGCCGACCTCTAGAACTCTCCAGACAACGAATAAATTCGTCCTTGTTATCGAACCTACGACCGCCCGGTCAGAAGCATCGCAGTGACATCAGTTGATGCCTTGAGCCACCTCTTCCTGTGGGGTCCATCTGCATATATCTTTATAAACATCTATTCAACAAATAATTCATCCACCACAATTATGGTATTAAAGCTTCTTGCACTTGCATCACTATAAAGAGTCGTATTTGCGACAAAAAGACATATTTGTGGGTATTGTCTTGCGACCAACGCCCCATTTTCCAACCTCCAGGTACCAGGACTCAAATTCCACTCGTTCAATGTGGAATTTGTGGTGAACAAAGCGATTTCGCAGCAGGTTTTCTGAAGTTCTCCTATTTCCCCCGCCAGTCATTCGTTCATTGTTCTGTTCCATCTCATCTTTATCATTTATTCATCGTCGCATGGAACATTTTTAAATTCCTTAAAAACGGCTGAAAGTTTGTCTTTAAATATTTGCCGTGGATAAAGCAAAATATGCTTAAAAAAATCTAGCTTATTTCGGAGTGCATTTGGTTTGCACTCCATCTCTTCGTAGCTGATTTTTTTAATGTTAAAGAATAGTATAAGATCTGCGTTTTTTAAACAGAAACTGCGCCTCTACCTTGATAAGGAAGCAAATACATGAATGCAACGTAACGTTAACAGTGATCGAAGTAACGTCTATTGAATGAAGTAGCGGTAGTCATTTCGTGAAGAAAATAAGTTGACTGGACCTCACTTCAGTATCTGGGTAGTTCCGCATTACTGTCGTTCCCGACGGCAGAATATGGCATGCAATATCCGTTACGCGCTCATCGAGTCGACTTTACCTACGCAGAATTACAAAATACAGTAATATAGCTCATGCAGGTAGAACAAAAAAGAGTTTCTGTGTTTGCAGCAATGAGAATTATACGTTTAAATCACGGCAGACACGGCACAAACGTTTAAATCACGGCACACACGGGAGACATTTCTAGTTCTAGCACCTGTGGTGCAATTAAGAGGAAATGTACTGGGTCATTTTACTGCAAACGGAAATGAACTATTTCCGTCCGCGCTGCAAATTATACATTGTGTGCTGACATACGTATAGAAACTACTGCAGTTTTTTGGAAACCAACATTTAGTAATTGTCAATCTCAATAGGAATACTTTTCCGTTCAAATTGCAATGAATACAATGTCCGTGACGACATCCTAGAGACAAACAGCAACACGTTTTACATTCATTCGACAGATCAAATGAATCTCTAATATGTACAAGCGAACAAAAACAACACCTTCTGTTACCAGCCTCTTTCGCACCAAACGAATCCATTACCTTGGCAGAACAATAAGGCGCCGCTGACACAAGAATAAAGGCGAAAAGAAACACCCTCTCGAGACCCGGAGAGGCCCAGTTTCCGAAAATACGCTCGTCGCGCACGAGGGTGAAACCCGAGCCGGTTGAGGCCGGAGCTGAAGGTAGTACAATGGAACAATGAGGGCGGCGGGCGCCGCCGCGGCTCGACCCGGCCGAAGGTGCGACGAAGACCTGCCCAGCAGACGAGTTTCGACCCGCAACAGACTACAGCCAGAGAAGTGTTGCCAGAATTGTGAAATGAGGGCGGTGTGGCTGTGTTCACACACTTGAAATGTGTCATTTGATGTCTTGAAATGCATTTACAGTGGGTGGCCATTAAATTAGGAATTTTCTTTCAATTTTACTGATGTCCTGTTCTGAATCACTTAATGGATCTACGAATTCTCGAAACTTTCATAATAAGTTAGGATAGCATTCTTTCAATGCTAAACAATATTCTTTTTGTAATCGGTTGTCCTTTTAGTTATCAAATATACTGATAGTTCTCAGACACTGCGCAACTGCCTGCTTCCAGCGCATTTCTGCCTTTCATTTGTTAAGCAGTTGTTTCATCTAACAATTGGCAAGTTTCGTATATATCGTTTTATTTATGTTTGTGATAGTGAGAAGTGCTGTTGTAGCTCAGATTCGTCATTTTAGAGGGCAATAGACCGGTGGTTTTAAAGGTAAATGTGATTAGCAGTCATAGGTAAGAAAAGTGACATTTCTCCGCAAAAGAAGAGGGAGATTGAGTTTACTCTGAAGCACATTTAACTGACAAACATTGAAATTGAAAAATTGACTAAGGTTTCGCCTCAAAGTGTGGGAAGAACAAAGAGGAGACTTGATTTAGGGTAGTGAAAATTCCACAAATCGTCAAAACTGCAAATGACCTACGAAAAAAGGGTTGTTGCATTGCGTTTATTTATTTATTTATTTATTTATTTTTTCTGATATACTCCGTTAGGTTTCTTCTTTCAAATTTTTATTGTTATATTGTTCATTAAGTACTCGCTTTATATAAGTCAAAGTTATTTTGCACTAGTTTTACGTTGCGGGAAACGGAACAAACTTCTTTTGGCTCCTAAGTGACATTTCAATTTTTGCTCTGCCTTTAATATCGAGCAAAATGCATGTTAATTTCTCGAATGTCTTGAGTTGTGGTCGTACAGAATTTCGAATGCAAGTTTTTCTGAATCCGTTTAATTTTGCGTCTCTTTCTAATACAACGTCGTTCAGTAAACAGGTATCTTGACACACCTGGATTGACACTCCTAATCACTCGTTTCGGAAGATCCTTAAGAACCGGGTCCAATGCATGACGCTACTAAGTATACACTTTAAAATCCTTGTTCGGGCGTTGCCGGATTACTTACAGTGGTGCAAATTAACCGAACCTCAGAGTTACTTTTTTGACGAGAACGAAGACAGTATGGTTTTGCATGATTTTGTGCACGTAAACGTCAAGGACGGTTCAGAGACTTGGCTATTTTGTTGCAATGTACATAAACTTGATTTGAAGAAATATGTTTACGCTTCTTGCACCTCTTGAATCATAAGCACACACCTATTGAGCTCATGTATAAAATACGGGAGTAATAGTGGGATGACCGAGTGAAGTGGCTCAGGGCATCAACTGATGTCACTGCAGGGCCTCTTACCGAGAGGTCGTAGGGTCCGAAGGTACGATTTTCGACACGTGTTACGTAGCTCGGTCGAATTCAGATGCCGTTTGGGGAAGAATTCTAGCGGCCGGCTACTCTGATTGGTATTTTTCCCTGCTTACTCCGATCATCACCACGCGAATGCTGGTGCAATATCCTAATAACCAGGCCGTGGACAGCACGCGATCTTTCCTTCTTCTTTCTTGTCTTATTCTCACCCCTTACTTACACACACCTATACTCATATGCGCTACACTACCACACATGTCTAGCTTACAACGTATCCTAGCTGGGGTGGTGCCCCGATAGTGGGAGACACCTGGTTGAAGAAAAACACGCAAGTTGTCATGTAGGTTGGCACCGAATCTCGACATCCAGCGGGGGAAGAGTATAGCCACTTCTCATGATAAAACATGCACTACACTTACGGTAGAAATGACTACATAAGTTGACATTTGCTTCGAAAACATTCGCGAAACAAAACGAAGAAAACTTTTGCTTCGTCGACTGATCTTGTGGTACCAATGATACGCAGTGAAATGGCGCAGCAGAAAATTCTCGGACGTTCACCTCATCGTCCTGAAGTCAACATGTTTTGATTTGCTCTTCGTACTTTACGTCATTTTGTTATCATGTGTTTGACCTAAGTCGTGAAACAAATCAGAGGAATGACTAAGGATTTACATTCAAGGAGTGTCAATGAAGTGACATCATTATTTTCGTTCGTGTCTTTAGGTTCAGGAATGATGATCTTCGGCGCGGAGAAACATAACTCCAGAAAAATCACTTGCATTTGTCAGTGTAAAGGGCACTCGTCGGAAATGTAAACGTTCTCTAAGTTTCGAACATGATTTAAAAAGGAATGTTCTGGACTAGACTTTCGACATAATTCAAATTCTAGAAATACAAATTCCATGTTCGATCGATATTTCTCCTTTTTTTTCTGGAAATGTATTCGCTAGCATAATTTTCACATACTTCCTCCGTAAAAAGGAGGGTGATGTTTCGGGAGAACAACATTAGCTAATGAAGAAAGAAAGTTATTCAAACTTACAATATTTACCTCCATATATTACCACCAAGAGGTGTAAACCATAATGAGATTTGCATCTTAACACAAAATGAAACAAATTAACTGTCAGCATAGTGAAAAAAATATCAGAAACAATGCTCGAAAATCAAAAGATATTAATTCGATGAAATGCTTATTTTTTCATTAGAAAAAATTGTAATAACAAAAACTGAAATCAACGTTAATAGGTTTTTATTGTTAAGTGAGCTAACACAAATATATTTTTTATGAATAATTATTCGCATTTTTATTTAAGTTCGTAGATGCCAGTGTGTAAAAAATCAGCCAATAAATTGACGTTAGGAATATATGTGTATATATATATATATATATATATATATATATATATATATATATATATATTCATTTCATCTCACTCTTATTCTAGACGTTTGCGTAAATACGAGTTCGCCTAACATATTATTTCCTTGAAATTAAATATTCCAGATTTACAATATGTTACTAATTAAAGAATAGATTGTCATAGTTTTCATCATGCATGCCTAAACATTAACCAAAACTATTATATAAAAATACTAGGAGGAAATCAAAAACAAAATCTGAGGGCTCATTCTTCTTTTGGGAGAGAATTCTCTTGATTGTGCAGACGGCAAAAACAAGAGACTGCGTTTGGCAAAACTAGTGCAGAGGAGGCTCTGAAGAGCAACCACCGCCCATCCGGGGAGTGGAGCGGAGCGGAGTGGAGTGGCAGGCGCGGTGTCAGGTGGCTGTGCCTGGGACGGGTTCCGCAGCGGCGGCGGCGGAGGCGGCGACCGCGGGCGAGGCCGGACGACCGGCGCATGTGTGGGGCCGCGCGCCGGGGTGCATCTCAATTGCAAACTCCGCGACGCGACAACTGCGTTTGACAAAGCGACATCCGCTGCGGAGAAACCCGCTCACGGTTCGGGGCTGGCGTACCAACGACCGCGCGGCAGCATCAGAACACACGGCGTCACACTCTCACAAACACACTCCTACACACACACACAAAGTTCGCAGGTAGGCTGACAGCAAATCTATCGTTTGCTTCAGGATAACCATCGCGTTAGTTGCTCGAAAGATGTTTTGAAGTATTCGAAGGACGTCGTTGGGAAGCTATAAGCACATATATCAGTTGTTATGTATAAGGTGTCTTTCCAGAGTACAAGTATTGCCAAAAAAATTCTAAGAAAAATGTCATGTTACCAATGTTAACAACAGACACATTTTTCTGTTACAATGGCATCCTATTACACTCGAAAGAATAATAATCGAAAATGATACCGGTGATCATTGTCATTGAGTCACGTAATATATGTGTAATAAATATGCTATAACTATGAACTTAATTTGTGTGTTTAGTTGTGTCGCTCATAGAGTTCCATATTTGCCGTAACAAATCGTTTGGTTCTACCATTGAGGAAAGATTCTCCTTCCTCTATGGTCCTACGATGTTTGAAAGACGTGGATGCGATTCACACCGACGTTTGACGATATATTTCATTTTCAAACCTATTAAAAAACACGTAAATGCTACACAGAGTGAAGTATTTATATCGTAATGGCCGTTACATCCCCAACAGGTATTACACAAAAAACCTTTTCTTCCTGCTCCCCATTCCGTTTCAAGCCTCCTCTCTAAAGACCGTATCCGTTGGAAGGTGGCTCACGGGGCGCTCGGAAGATGTTGCATCAGATGCAAGCCAATTGCAACGTCTAATAATCGCAAATGGGAACAATGCCATTCACGGGTATATGAGATCTCTTGTAAAGACCTTCTCTATCCGAGAAAGACACTCTTTGTTCCACATATAATTACCCTTCACGTTAGATACATTGCCACACTTCAGAATACATTTAGAGATCTGAAGCAAAATATTTGAACTCGTTTGTAAACGCGTGATGTTTCTACTGGCAAATCGCTCGCGGTGTTTATCAAATAGCCATGTTTCAAGGTTCATGATCGCTACAACCAAAACATTGTCGCGGGAAGAATCAACAACGATCCTGTTGGTGCCTTGCGCACAGCTCACTAGAACTCTTCGCGAAAATTGTTCCGCATTGCTTCAATGAATTATCATCCATTTGTTTTTATTCGCTTTCAATTACACATCATGAAGAGCATGTGTGCAACTTCCTGAATGGAAAATTGACGTGTAATTATCACGAAAAACAATCGTCTTACGTGAATGAACTTGCACAAATTATTTATGTGTGGCTAATGTTATCACGTTTGTAATGAAAATGTCCTGATAACGACTGTAATAACGACTTATTGATGGTAATTATTCTGGGAGGTGTTAAAGTTTGGAATTGTATTTTACGAACTGCATTTTCCTCTTCTCAGACGATCACTTATTTATTCAGATATTTTTCAAACATAACAAAGTAAATTATTAAGATTGGATATTTACAATGTGCTAGAAAATCGATTATATCACCTGGGGAAAAACGCCGGCCAAAAGAGAATGAATATAGCATAATATCCATGAAATCTTTTTTTCTCTCTGAATAAAGCATAAAAATATCATTGAGCAAAGACGTGACGGCCCCGTGGCCGAAATCGGTAAGACAATATTGCCGTAGTGATCTTGGACCGTGGGGTCGCGGGTTCGAGTCCCGCGTCGGGCATAATTGTGAGTTCGTCCTTTCACTCCCTATCATCACCATATAATTTCATCCTCATACCACAACGTTACGTCCAATAGTGGTCGCTAATGACCGAGTAGTTGATGCGACCTTAAATAACAAAAGACGTATTCGCGCGACACATAAAATCGCCCCAAAAGGAGATGGAGAGCGCTTGCGGCATCCGCGGGCAGCGCTAACAAGACGCACGTGCGCGCTAAGCGCTGCGCCGCGCCTCGCAGGCGGCCGGACCGCAAGAAGACGCGACGCGGCCGACCTCCTTCGGCGCGAGCAGGTCTCGACACGACGCGACTCGCTGAGGGCGGCTCCGGCCTGCCCAGAAGGAAAAAGAAGGGCAGCGCGCCGCAACGCCTTTCCTTTCTAGTTTTCCCTCCCGGTTCCGTGGACATTTTCCTTTCCGGGCACTGGACACCATTGGGATTTCATCGTGTCAAAACAGATCGTAAATAAACTATGGACGTTCGTAAATAAAATATGGACATATTCAAAACAGTTTGTAAATAAAATATGGGCATTGGCTTGGAACAAGTACATACATATTTCTAAATGTGTACGTCCATATTACAAACGTACGTTGACGTTAATAAATTATCAATATTCAGTTATAGGTAATCAACAATAGTACTTAAATGTCTGAAAAATCTTTAATAATAATATTTTTCTAGTCTCTAATAATAATATTCTTCTCTTCTTCTAATATTTTTCTATTCTTCTAAAAATACTGTTAAGAACTTACCGAGTTTAGACCCAAATAATAACTGCTTTTCTAAACGATTAGGAATATGACACGCCCTCTACCACACATTTTATCTCCCACATTACTTTGCGAATTACTTTAGAAACTAAGAATAACAAGTCCCAGTGCGACATCCCGCAGCACCGAACGCCAACCGACCATGACCCAGCCGATGGCGGCGTTTGCCCCTCCCCCGCGCAGAACGCAACCCGACCATGACCTGGGCGGTTGAGGCTACTCACCGGTGGTCGCTCAGCCGGCGCGGGGGAGCAGCTGGCACATGCCCGGCTCGTCGCGTCGTGTCAGCGCCGGCGACGACTCGTGCTTAGTCCGGGGGCGGGCGAAGGCGGTGGCGACGCGTGGGGTCAGGCGCGAATGCACACAGCGACGGGAGGCGGCGGCGGCGGCGTCTCGGATGCGAGCGCGTGCACGGGCGGCGCGTTGCTGGCGCGCCCCCGGAGCCCCGCGCGCCTTTATAGCGCGCGCGCGCAGGCCTGCCAACGTGCCGCTGCCCGCCGGGCCGCCAGCGCGCCTGCGTCGCCCGCGCCGCCCCCGCCGCCATCGCTGCACCGCGCGCGGCGCCGCCGCCGCCGCCGCCCGGGCTTGCCGCGCCGGTGGTTCTCCGGGTTGCGGGGGAGGTGGCGGACGGCGAAAACGGTTTGTGAGGGTGGGTCTGCCGAATGAGTTTTTTGAGGTGTCCAGTAGAATATGAAGCGGTATTGTTCGGTAAAAGGCCTTGTGAAATATTCCGTGTTTCGATTCTGCTCGTGACAAAAATTTAGTTTCTTCATCTTCCTACTCTCCTCCATTTTCTTCTTCTTCTTCTTCTTCTTCTTCTTCTTCTTGTTTGCTCCTTATTTGACTCTTCTTCCTCTGTCTTTTCCCCCTTTCCTCCTCCTTTTCTTTCTCTCCTTCTACTTCGTCTCCTCTAAAATATATCATTGAAATATGCTAGTGCGTAATTGATTCTTTAATTTCATCTCCTTTCTTCCTTTCCAATTCACCTACGTTCTTTCACTTCTTATTATTCTTATTATGTTTTTGCTTTACTTTGCCATATATGTTTAGAAGTTACGAAATTTTAATTTTTCTGCAGGTTCTTTAACTGACCGTACTCCTTAGAAGCACTCCTGTTCCATAATGGTTTGGGCTGATTTTGCTAGAATAGACTGAGTCCTCTGGTCCAAATGAGCCGATACTCTAGGTCTTGATCAATTGCTCTGTCAATGATTAGGGATTGATGGTAGTTGGAACAAGGATAGCGTACACTTTGGGTTCTGGGAGGAAAATGTTCACTCGGAGTCTCTCCATCAGCAGATCTCGATGTCTCATTTGGTATTTCTATCTATGAGAGATGATTCTTGATATCTCTCTCGTCGATGAATTAGGAGGTCGATTTAGCTTCCAAATGTCTCTAATACGAATATGAAACATGACTGCTATGATTCGCGTATTACACGACGAATACAGAGCACTATTATACAGAAAATGTTAAATCCGCCTTATCTCATAACCCGACAAGTACGGTACTAAAGTAATTGCTACTGTATATATTAAGCATTTCTTCGAACGCTAGAGAAATATTTGCTTCCATGTCCTACAGCTTTAAAAACGAAAATAACGTTAATTTTGTTTCCAAGAAAATCTCTCATCTCTTCATAACCTGAGAATTTCCGAGTAAATGATTAATCAAATTATTAATCTCCTTCACCATTTGAATGACCTACTCTCTGAGTGAAGTAATGAAGGTTTTTAATTGCTATTAAAACCTCCATCACAGACATGCTCCGAAGTATTTCGCACTCAATTCCATGATCTCTCAGTTGCCGTTGATTTCCATTACATTTGCTCTCACCTAGAATACGTCGCAATCTGCAATAGTTCGAAACGCTCGTCCTCTTCTTTAATTCAATGAGTGCTGCCTCCGTTAGTGGCTATCCTTCTCCGAATTCGCCACCGATGTCTAGGAAATCCCTCCATGCCATTCTCTCGGAGCAGAATCCTTGCTCCTGCTGACAGTTCCATGGGTATCTCTGGCGTGTAAAATTTGGGGGAGCCATTAAAGGAAGTGATTTAAGTGTTAGATTATATCCCGAGTTTCAGTTTAAGCCCGAATTTTAGTTTAATTATTAAAGTATTGAAGTTAAATGAATGCACGCGGTAGATTAAGAAAGAACAAATTATAACGCTACTATTCATTAATTCCGTAATATTTATGCTCTGTCAATAAATTTAGAAAACTATTCAACAGGTAAAAATTAAGTCACACACACTGACGTAACCAACACTGAATTCTATTATTTCACATACCATAAAAACGAAATATTTGGCCCTGCGGTATTGGTTAGTTTGGAATGAAAACAATGATTGAACTATTCGATTTTGCGAGGATTAATAAAGCATGCCCACCAACAGAATAAGTATAATAATCGTTACTAAGACTGAAACAAAATAACATGTTTTTGGGGGTATTTGGTTTTGTAACGCATATTGGGTCAAAGATTGTTCTGCGATGTCACACTCCGCAATAAATTTGACTGCTTGCTCATCTAGTTTGAGAAGGTCCAGCTAATCTGGGCGAATGAAATAGATGATATAATTATTACATTGTTTCTGTGTAATGCGATTTCATAATAATGTTTTGAATACTTGAAGGGAGATAAAGATACGATCAGCATCGTATAAAAAAGCTGGTACCACAATCAAACGTTTCAGTTTTCGACGTTATAGACCAAACCCCAAACGTCATGTTCCTTTATATTAAAAAAAAAACATCAATAACACATGACACACCATTCTTTTGCAGAAATATATCACCTCAAATACAAAAATGCCGCTACATCTTTTTCTCAAATAAATATGCAGGATTGCAGGGTATCCCTAAAACTATCCGCCAGTGCAACAGCTTCTTCATAATTTTCCTTCTGTGTGCGATTCTTACTAACATGGGATGCAAAAACAGTTTTGTGTACACCAGGTTTTCGTTTTTCAATTTGATTGTTATATAATAAATAAATCATTGATATAATTCTATAATGAAAATATCTAATAAAAAATTAAATTAGAATACAATTACTGATGATATTTAAAATACTTCCGGGGGGGTGCCCCCGTTCCCTTAGAAAAAGGCATCTGGGTCCCTTCCTTTCTCACCTTCGTATGTGCCTTCATTTCTGCCTCCGCTCGGATTGTCACCGGATTTTCCTCATACACGTCTCGTCTCTGCGACCACCCTCTAGCGTATTTAGGCCTCGCGTTTGCTAGCGTCGTTTCTGTTGTCTCCCTCATCGCTTCCGCTCCCGACTTCCTCGACCCCATTTTCCGTTTTCCTTTACCCTGAATCCTTGGCTGAAGCCCTTTATGCCTGTTCAGCTCACAGATCCGGTCTCTCCGATGCCAGATCACTTCTGGCTTCCCTAAAATTCCTTCCTCTAACTGCTATCATAGCTGTTGCCTGTTTCACGCTCTCTAATACATATCCTCCTACTATTGTGGCAGGTAAATCAGATTTTTGTTTTACTAGCCATTCTCATTGTCTACATTAGCTTTGGATAAAATTAAAAAAAACGTTTTCTGCAACTCTATTACACATCTCAAAAGCTCTTAAAACGAAGTAGTAATTATTTTTTAATTAAAAAATGGTAGTAAATGATCTCTTTCCGGAAAGCAGAACGTATTCGGGTTTTCACATATACGATCATAAAGTTAGACGTCCTGAGCTCAGTTATGAATTCGGCGCTGGCCTTGCACTGACCTTAAATAATTGAATTCTCGTTAATTGTTTCTTCATTATTTGCAGTTATTTACGTAGTATTTTACATCTAAAGTGATAGATTCCAGATAATCTGGGGATACGTATTAATTAGATTAAGTAACACTTTCCCGGTAAACCAATTTTCAGTAATGCTGCCACCTTCTCAACTTCAGTTATAGTACAATGGAATTTAATTAACTCAAATTATTGTAGAATGAAATAAATGGTATTTTTATTTTAATTTGATATCCCATATTGAATCGTTGAACTAATAGGTTGTCAAATAAAATCTACTTTTTTAACCAGGTAAATAATTTTTTCTTTTCAAATTGCTGGAGTCAATTCTCGAGTCAGAGCTGACATTTCTGATATTGAGATGAACGACTTCGCTTCATATCCGAGGCGTGAAGTAAAGATAATGAGAGAACAGAAATCAGGTGTTCAGAAAATGCTTTTATTGCTACAAAGTAGATAACGTAATATGAACTCATTATTTAATTACGAGGAATGGAAAATTTCATCGACATTTCTGTAAATGTAATTAATTGTTATAAGCTTAGTGAATTTCGCTGTAGGCTAGAATCTCTCTCAATCTAAGAAACAAATAGAGCCTAATTTTTTCACATTTTGACCCCCCCCCCCAATGATCGGCTGGATCCGCCCCTGAGTGATCATGCGGAGATATTTTTAAATTTAAAATCACTTATTGATTGAATCCAGATTCTTCCTTTCCTTCCGAAATCCGTTCAAGGGAAGTCCATAAAAACCACGTATAAATTACGTGTTTATATTTGTAAATCTTCACTTTTCTATGTCATCTTCAGTCTATGAATTATCCAGCAAATTCAGTTCAAGCTCACATTTTCTTCGATTACAAATTTACAAATTTGCTTCAATTATCATTTTGCATGAATGCAGACGTCACCAATCTAATCATTCTTAAGACACTCTCGAGATCCCCTGTCATTCACCCAACGTCCCAATAAACAAAATACATATATCATACAGTTATTAATAAGTGACTGAGTTGTCTGCCCAATTATTTTTTTCGCTGCCACGCCCACGCGCTAGACTGAACACCACCCAATAAAAGTACTAATTGCAAAAATAATAGTTCTCCCATGATTTTCACTCTTAAGTTCGCATAATGATAATTCGCAAGGATAATTCTTGAATAATCCCCTACATGCAGTAAAAATTCATTTCTAATCTATTACGTATTTTTGTTTTTAAACTGTAAAGATTATGTGGATTATTGAAAATATTCGATAACGTTGTAGTCGTGAAGGACAATCAATTAGTATACACTGAATTAGATTTAATGCAATCAAAAAACACTGAATATCTTTACCCAAGCGCGACTCTTCAAGTACGTTTTTATGCTAGGATTCCCTTAAAAATATGTATACAAAAACGACTCCCAAAAAATTAAAATTAATGAAAAGCAACTCGCAAGCGTTGCGGTATGAAAACATTACAATGTTTCCGGCGTATGAATTCCAGTATGAATTCAATGTATGTACTCATTTATTACTTTTGTTTCAAGTTATTCATTACCATTTCGGTTCGCTTATAACGAATTAATACCTTCTCACACACGTTCGTAGTTATTCAGGCGAAGAAAAGCAGATTGAACCCGGGGTTTGACGCAATTGCGCATGTAGCCGGAAATAAAGCAGAAAAGGGCCCTCATGCTCGGGATACCTGGCGACTACAAACACCTCGTTTTATCCGTCCGGACAAACAAAAGCGACTGGCCACAAACCGGCGGGTAGATCTGTCACGGCATCCGATTTTCTACGGAATACGTGTCCGTGATTACCCTCTCCTGAGAATCTAAGCGCGAACCCCCCCCCCCGGATACAGTGTTCTATAGGAAGCGAAGAGAACTCTCCCAGACGAGGCAAGCAACGAATGGGAATAGGCGTGATGAGAGCTGCAGTCAAACGGCCGCTGACATGTGTCCGGACGCGTCAATAGCTAAGGTCATTAGTTCCGAAAGCATAGTGCATGTGTTTCTCGCGAGAAGTGGCGTGGATCTTCCTGGATGGCGAGACGTGGCAGCGACGGCGCTTGTGGCGATTATTCTCAACCAGGTATCTCCCACCAGCCGGGACAAGCTCCAAGCTCCTGTCTGTTCTTCCGACAAGTGTGATAGTGTGCTGCATGTGAGTTTAAGTGTAAGTAAGGGGAGAGGTTAGGACAAGGAAGCGGAAGGAAAGACCGGGCGCGGTCCGTTTGTTTGGGTACTGCTCCTGGAATTCGCCTGGTGGTGATCGGAGAAATCATGGAAAACTATCAATCAGGTTAGAATTCTCATCCAGACAGCAAATGGATTCGACCTAGCTATTGTGCTAGTGTCTAAAATCCTACTACCATTGGCACTCGAACCCTGCAATCTCCCCGTCAGAGGCATTGCCGTGACGTCAGCTGATGCTTAATGCAATCAGTGTATACTATATGCAATAGTATATACTATAAAATAGTTACTATAGAATAGATTTTTATTATACTACAGGGTAATACAATTTTGTCTCCAATAATAGGGATGTCTGTCTGGATGTATGGGTCACGCACAACTCTGTCACATTAGAAGCTTTCGAGCTGAAACTTGGTAAATAGTCAGAGGTGAGGTCTAGTAGTACAATTTCGGAGATCATTATGCTATTTTAATTTTTGTGGCTACTGTATCCCCTATGACATTTTGCACACTTTCTGGGAAATGAGAGAACATTTTTCCTCGAAAGATTTTGCTCGAATAAAATAATGTGCATTTATTATTATGATAAATTGCCGATTTCCATTAAAAACTCTGGTATTGGAAAATCTTTTTATTTAAGACATTAAGAGATTTCGTTTAGAAGTTTGAGCTTTGTACTAGATCAAATTTAGTAATTTTATTTAAATGAAAAATCCAAGATGTTTAATCGTTTACTACAGGGTTGCCCCTATGCCATTTTACACACTTGCCTAGCCATCCAAGCGGTCGCCGGTCGCTGAGGTGGGGACACGCGACACGTCGCGGCGCGGAAACTGAGCGTCTGTGATTGCCTTCGAAATCCCATTAAGCGAGAGATGGCCCAACACACATGGCACCATCTGGTGCATATCCCGAGTGTGTTTGCGTCTCTAAAGAAGATCCCCATCTCTAATAGATTTTCCGACCAGATTCCCTTGACCCATTGAGCAAATGCATCTTTGTTGTGCTTCTGGCCATAAACGTATCTTCACTTTCTGTGGACATTTGATTTCCTTGAACTCTGTCGGGTACTAGTGGAGAATTTCATTATTTCATCAACAAAGTTTCCTCCAAATCGTTCCCAAAGTTTTCGTTCGAAGAATTCGTTCCTTCATGTTGGACACGATAAGAGATAGAATTCCAGAAATGGAGAGCATTTTATTATGAAAATAGTTTATATTACACGGAAGCGATTATTTATTTTTAACATTTTTACCCCCTTAAACGCTCATTGCTATCTGTATTTATATTAAATTCATATTCTCCTAGTAAAAGAGCAGGACTAGGGCTTCAGGAACTCTAGAAATCGAGCAGATTGTACCTCTCCACATGTCACACATAGTTTTTTTGTTTTCTGAAATTAAATAAATAAATAAGATAGTGGAACTTCTCGGGCTTTGGAGTATTGTGAAAACTGCATTGGCGCACAAAACGGTGGGAAGCAGAAGTTCCTCACCGAACTTGCAATAAAGCATCTTACGACAAAGTATGCAGAAATGAGAATCGAACTTTGGATTCTAGTGAAATTTAACTCGCCTTCCTTCGTATGGTTGTTCATTGTACTTCCGAGCTTTATTCGTTGCAAAGGCAGTCATGCAAATATCTGTAATACACGCTTTACAAATGCATGAAATGTGTTTCTAGGAATATTCTTCACTGTTACAATCTGACCTGCTGTCCGATATGAGAAAACAAATGAATAAAGAATGCTGTGAGTCGGCAAAGTTGCCAACTAATGGAAATGCGCGGCGTGCTGAAAGTTTTCCTCCTCTTGAAGTTATAACTCAACAATTACTCAGGTATTTAAATAAAGTGCATGGCATCATTTAATGATCTTCAATTGAATGATATTGTACAGAAAACATGGAATCCAAAAGAATAAAAATGGTTGAAAATAGCTGGAAAGGTTGTGTCATATCTTAAAATTTCGAGCAGAAGGATGGACGCTATGAGGTATGAGTGGAAAATAGAATGTGTTTGAAATATGACTATATTAGAAAAGTTCTTCTTAGCTACTACACGGAAAGTGGAAAGCCCCCAAAACATTGTTTCATGTTGCTCAGTATTAACTATCTAAAATTAACAAAATAAGGTAGGTTTATAAATTCTGTAACAATACAATTACTATTCACAGAGCTTAATATGTTTCTGAAGCGTTAATTCTATTCATTTTATGCTTTTATTTGTATTTAGTTATTATTCTAGAAAACTATTCGATAATAGTAAACCAGAGGTGTCCAACTTGCAAGGCTTCAAGGCTCACAACTAACACCTTTAATATGGTTACGGACCATATTTTCATTACTCTGGCGATCCACACCTGACTTTCCCGCATTGTTGATCTCGGCAGTTTCCCGGGCTGCTCTGAACCACGAGGAGGGGGGTGAGCTCCCATGCGTGATATCAGGCCGTACCAATGCATAACGCAGAAAAATATCGGAATGATTTTGGATTACTACAAAAAAGTTCTTTATCGGTCCATGCGTCTTTAACCTCTGTTAGCATGCAACCCTACAGGTTTGTTAAGTGCATTTGTCCCTACCTGTATGTTAAGAAATTTAACATCCTTAACAACGTAATAAACAACCATCGATTCATCGCAAGTCAAATGTTTATTAAGAAAAAAAACATGGCGATGTTCAAAACAAACCAGATTCAAACTACTCTGAATAAATGTAACCCATTAGTTTTTGAGATAATTATTGCTAATTGTAATATGAATAGTACAATTTAAAAAATTAAATTAGGTAAATTAACCTCATTTTCCTGTCATTCCAATAAATGAAACTCTTCTCTGGTAATCATATTTACTGACGATCTGAAGGTATCGTCACTAGAAGTCGAGTAGAAGTTGAAATTGTATGGTGACCGATGAAGTGCTGAACATACCAAAAAATGTTACAGTGTTATTACTGCCTCGTCCAAATTAAAGATGTCGGCTCTGCTACGCTCCGCCTCGATTTTTAACTTTTGGCCTCTGCAGTAATAACACTCATAACATTTCTCAGTATGTTAATAGATATAAATCTAAGCAACTTATTTTTACATAAAAGGGGTGTTGACTCCGTCAGAGCGCGTGCGCAAGGCGCACAATGTTCGAATCCGTCACGGATGCAAGGGACTTTAACTTCGGACTATAAAACTTTCGCGGGCCAAAAAAAATGGCATGGCGGGCTGCACGCGGCCCGCGGGATGCAATACCAGTTGGGCAACCCTGTAGTAAACGATTAAACATCTTGGATTTTTCATTTAAATAAAAATAAATAAATTTGGTCCAGTACAGAGCTCAAACTTCTAAATGAAATCTCTTAGTGTTTTAAATAAAAAGATTTTTACAATAACAGAATTTTTAATGGAAATCGGCAATTTATCATAATAATAAATGCACATTATTTTTTTCGAGCAAAATCTTTCGAAAAAAAAATTTCTCTCATTTCCCAGAAAGTGTGCAAAATGTCATAAGGGATATAGTAGCCACAAAAATTAAAATAGCATAAAAAACTCCGGAGCGGCACTACTAGACCTTACCTCTGACTATTTACCAAGTTTCAGGTCAAAAGCTTCTAATGTTAAAGAGTTATTCGTGACCCATACATCCAGACAGACACCCCTATTATCGGAAACAAAATTGTTCTACTCTATAATATAATAAAAATCTATTATACCATTTTATAGTAACTAATGTATAGTGTGTATTATAGTATAGGGATGAATAGTTAAAGTACACCTGACCGTCTCCGTTTGAAAATTTGTGAGTATGGACCGTGAGTAATTGAGATAATATCTGTACTCCAGAGTCTTGAGGGTAGTGCGGCATGTCGTCCAAGTTTGCTCAAAATTAAAACAAGTCTCCAAAGGCGGGGTTGCTTGCAAATCAATAAAGGCTGTACTGATAAAGCGACTGGCCTCTTGCACAGGAATTTTCAGCATTGTCTGAAAACATGGAGTCGAAAGGTTTTTTGGAGTCAGGTGTAAGGCTTTCCTGATTCCACCATAAGGTTCTAGGCTTCCTATTCGACGTGCCCAATCAATCGTAATTCAACAATCATCATCCACACTATAAGAGACAAAGGCAAATTATCACTGTGTGATCAAATCATCTTTGATCACACAGTGATGATTTGCCTTTGCCTTCCCAAGAAAAGGAAGGACAAGGACATACGCCTCCTCCCTCGATAAGTTCAGAAATGACACTCAAGGTGTTATGGATGCATAGAGAATTCAACATTGCAGCGCATGCAGCTAGACAGCGCGCATTGTTGGGGCTCACAGGTGGAGAGAAGGCAACCAACGGAATGCCAGCCCGAAGCGAGTCTTTGTCCATGACGTCGTCGCCACCGGGGTATAAGGAGCTACGAGCGCCGGGGTACACACAGTTAGTTTTCAAGAGGGAGCCCTGTGTGTAGTGACTCTCTTAGTATTTATGTCTACACCGACTGTGCCCACGTTAATTTTCTGTTGGACATTTGGCGATCGTGGCCACAGACTGGTACATCTTCAGGTGACGGGTACAGTACTTCGACCCTGGTGTATGTTAAGGATAAATTATGGTAAACGACATTGTAATTGGTACGACTTGGAAATTGTAAATTGTAAAACGTGCCCAATAAACATTTATTATTGTTTACTGCTGGTGTATTTTCTGATATAACACCAGACACTCATCATCATCATCATCATGACGTATACGGTTGATTTTTCTTGATACATATCTCATATCGCCTAGGAAGGTCTTTTCTCTTGACAATCTCCCCACAAAAAATGCCACCGTTCCAGTGTACTTCTATTTCCAGAGCTGCACCTTCCTTCATCTCCGTTCCGCCCCCGCTCGCCCCTCCCGCCCCCCGCGCGACGCGGTGGCTGCGTCTGCGGAAAGGTCGCGGTGTTACCGGATGTCGCCGTCCAATTTCCGTGATGGATCGTCCGATCTCGTTCTGGGCCGCGCGCCCGCCTCAGAAGATTCGGCACAAATTCTCTCGTGGGGTTCGCATCAGTCGTGAACGAAACAGACTAAGGGGATCAGTCTCAACAACCGCGAGAATCAAATGTTACCCTTTTGACCTTTGTTAGAAGGTCCAGCGTTGCGTGGGGAAATGTCAAACAGTCGTCGCAAAAGGCCGCACAATGAGGGTTCATTTTTGTTGTTCGTTTTTAGGATTTTAAATTTATGGTCGATCCAGTGAAATAAAAGATAACAATCTGCTTAAATAGATATTTTGTAACTCCGAAGTTGAAATAAAAGAAGGAAAGTTTTAATACACAATTCGGCTACACGAGATTCAATGCTTACATTAACTACAGGGAAGTAACGTAAAATTTAATGTGTTCCCAAATGGCAGTGTATTCACTCCTCTGTATTTCATCTTCGGAAGAGATATATTTTGCACATAATTCCTTTGTATTGAAGATTACTCTTACGATTTTTTAAAGTCAAAGTTAAAACATTGGCCGTCGAGTCGAAGTAAAATTATTTAGCAATCAAAATACTGAAATGAGAGTTTTTCCCCCCTTTTGGTTGATCTCTTTATCTTAGTGTCTCAAGTAAAGCCTTTACGTCTGCTGTTCGAGCGTAGATTTGCGGTCTAAGATTACACAAGCCGCCTAGGGCTGGCCAGGGAGAGTTATTGTGCTGCCTGCTATTCGCGACAGTGCTCGATCCAAAATATACCAACCACCCACGCAGCATAAAATTGACAAGTCCCTTGAATTTTTATTGTCAAATTGTACCTAATAACGTTCTTAGGTTCTCATGGGTATTTTCCTGAACCAACTTTAAACGTGCATACGCCGGTGGGGAGGACTTGCAAACCCTACAACTCC
This sequence comes from Acheta domesticus, assembly GCA_031308135.1. Classification (NCBI taxonomy): domain Eukaryota; kingdom Metazoa; phylum Arthropoda; class Insecta; order Orthoptera; family Gryllidae; genus Acheta; species Acheta domesticus. Next base: position 82,849,329 of record JAHLJT010000631.1, on the reverse strand, counting down.
AGGATAGGAAAGGAAGAAGAAAGGAAAAAGAAATAAGGTGCTGATGCAACTTTAAGTGAAGAGAGATGTCAAAGTCTCCGATATTCAGAGAATTTACTTTATAATTATTTACATTGTTTTATTTTAAATTATCCGAAAGCCTTTTCTGATATTAAAAAACAAATAATTATTTTTAGGGATTAAAGACGTTACTGATTTTGTTGGTAGACACAGAAACGAAAGAAGAAGTACAATTTTGCGAGTATGAAAAGCTTCCAACTGAAGAACGTGGGGCTTCATTCATATTACTTACGAGTTGGGTAACACGTTTTACAAAATAAACACAAATGCTTTATTTTAGTGGTAGCAACTAGAGTTATAAATTTTACATATTGTATAATGAAATGAGTATTAAATTTTTAGTATTTGGATTCCACAAATAGGTTCCAGGTGAATGTACAACGACTCAGTAAATGTGGATTTAATTATTTCCAAAATTGGATTCTTATATTGTTGAACTCTTTCAGTTCCACTGTAGCCACATGGCTACATCACTTCCCTGATCTGATTATATCAAGATATCATTTTAACCAATAACACCGATTTCTGTTCATTTCTGTGACTTATTTGAAGCATTTATCAAATAGACTTATTCTGAGGATTTCTGGAATTGTTTTCTCTTTGGTGCGCGTTCACATGTTGTTCACGACATTCCAAGGTCTATTTTGTTTGTTGAATTTCTCAGCGATGGTGAATTTTTGAGGTAATTGTAACTTCCGTTTTCAAGAATATGTTTGTTACAGTACAGATTATCATAATATATGGATTTATGTAAAAACTTAGGAGTTATATGAATGAGAAATGTGTTGTTGCCATATGGCTGCAACGGGCCCATAGGGCATACATAACCTACAAATGGAAGTTAATATCTATCGTAACTGCTTTTAAGTAATGCTATTAACCCAATTTGAAGCAAAGAAATTTTTATTATAATAGAGGCTTCAATAAATATATAAAAGACAAATAAACTCAATAACTTGGTCTCTTCTCTTCAACGAGTATGACATCAGTGATATGTTTTCCGGCCGAGATCATAAGGATGTCGTTACTAGTGAGAAAGTGTTGAATTATGCACAGATGCTTAATGAAAATCATGAAATTCTCGAAATGCTCAACAACAAACTATATAATTGAGGGAAACTCTAGGTTCAAAAAATAGGAAAGGTACTTAATGTTTCAGATCACAACTAATAAAAATAAATTCAAACGTTGCTCTTTTGTTTATATCTATTTTCAACTTAGTAAAAAAGAACAGAAATACAGAAATGCAATTATCTGAAAGAAAGAAAGAAATGCCATATGATAAATAAAGTGCCGCCGCTCAAGCACATCGGAGCCGCTCAGGTACAGTTCAAATAACTCTTGTTATTGTAAAATTAGCAACATGTGGAAGTAAACATTGCCAGGAGGCTTTTCAAAGATTAAATGTTTAAAATGTTGTGTGATGTATATTACAAACCTAAAGAACTGCTTCTGTGATTGACTTAGCAAAAAAATGCTTGTTTTACTGTATTTATCTTTCGAAAAATATAGTAAGTTCCCTATGCACCCAATATCGCCATATTGCAACATTTCATGAAAAATTAAACGAATGTGCGGATAATGTTAAAAAATCGGTTTTAAGTCTTCTGATATTTCCTTTTTCAATATTATGCCTTAAATATTTTGTTTCTTGATAATAAATAATTTGAGATTGAAAGGGTTAAAATATAATCTTATCATAAAATGAGCAACATTAGTTATAACAAATGCGCTGCCTAAATTACATCATAGATTCTAAGAAGATAAATATACAACGATCATAAAAGGAACTACAAGTTTTCATCTCATTTACCTGCCTCTTAGACGCAGACGCCTTCAGACAGCGACTGAAAGGGTTGCAAGAGGCAGCGCTTCGTGCTAAATCGAAGTTCGTATCCCAGTCCAACACCCACGCGCACGAGGTAATGTCAAGCCAATTTCCACTATCCTTGAGAGCCTCGTCGTCATGAAGGACAAATGGAAGCCTAATGGCGGACATACATACGTATATCGTATCTTGGAGAGGAAGTTTCCCGACGAAGTCGGAGTTGAAGTGTATTAGAATGGGATAAACGCAATTTACATTGATCCTTTTAAAACTTATTGATGTTATTTATTAGTATATCTAATGAAAATTAATAAAATCAATATTTAATTCACTTATAATTTTTATTTGACATTTTTTAATCAAAAATTCTGAAACATGCTTCGTCTTTTTCAAGGAGATATTCTAAGCCTTCAATGGTGCACTCCCGACAACGAAGTTTAAATCGTGTACACACACAAAAAAATTTAAAACAAAATAGAATTAATGAAATTTAAATTATACACTATAGTACATGAACTCACTGGCTTCCTAACCTGAAGTTAGAACCTAGGTTCGATTCCCGACGTAAGTTGGGATTTTTATCAGGTGTTTTCCATTCAAGGCGGCTCTGGGGTCGACTCACACTCCTTTCCAAGTGAATACCAGGATTATTCTTCAGGGTAAAGGTGGCCGGAGCGTTGTGCTCGCCACACAACCTTCTTCTTGTGCCTTCTTCAGCATGTGTGGAGGACTGGAATTTTGTTTCTAAATTTAGCATCTGGATTTATCCACCTTTATGTTATCAGAGTCTGGTAATAAGAGTCTTTCTGCCTGCGGAAAATTCGCAGATTTTTTTTCGCGCAGCAATACATAACTTTCTATCTACCGCGTAAGCGGCTGTCATCCTAAAAAGTTTGAAAGTCATAGAAGGGCGTAAGTCGTTGAATCACAACCAGAAACCCTTAAGGACTTTGGTATGATGTATTGCAGTGGTGTCCAGGTCTTCTTCTAGTGGCTGTGGCACGCTTGCCTCGAAGCATGCCACGAGCTTCTCTGCGCCACTAGCGTCGGGAAACGGAACAATTACAAGTTATAAAAACCCCGTCGTTTTACAATAGGGATGGCGTTGTCTCTGGTGACGGGGTGATGAACTGCGTGGAGGGGCGATTTTGTCATGGCACTCGTGTCACGGACTCCCGCTGGTGGCATCGACCTTGATAACATTGATGTACTGCAATATGCATTTGCCAGTGGATGAACGACGCGACGTCGGAATCCCCGTCGCGTAGGATGCCGCGAGGGGCGCCGTCAAAGGTGCGAGCGCGCGCCGCGTGCGCGCCGTCCTATTTTCCGCGCCGGCGCAGACTCCGCGCTCCGCGAAACACACAGCCTCCCAGCGGCGCACCTATGGCGCTCCGCCGCCCTCCGCCCTCCGTCCTCCGCTCAGCTCGGCGCCGCGCCGCCCGGGGAAAGGTCATCTGTTCGTCGTTTACGAGCCCTTAACCGCGGATTCCTCTTTTTTCCGTGTGCATTGGCGCGGACGTGATGCGATCCGCGCCGCTCGCTGGCGAGATTTGCTCCACCACGGTGGAAGCAACGCCGTGATGGCGCCCAATGGGAGGAGCTGAACGGAACCCACACGTCGGGGATGGCGCCGAGCGCCGAGCGCCTCGCCTCTGCCACCCCGCCCTGCGCTGCCTCGGTCTGCTCCGTCTCCCCTCCCCGTGCTCCGCTTCACACCGACCTTCTCACCGGGAGAGGAGGCTCAGGGAATCGACTGATGTTACTGCAGTGCCTCTGACCGGGGGGACCTAGGGTTGAGACCCCTAGCTACATAGCTATGGTCCGATTAAAATAAGTTGGTGATTGATTTTTGGGCTTCTGGAGCTGTAGCTTCATACAATATGAGTATATGATTTGGTTACTTTTATAAGTCTTCATTTCAAGTGTTTATTTTCGTGTCCCGGAAACACGTGCTCAGTACCTCGCAACCTGTGAACGTCGTTCCTTTCCATTCGCAGCTGTCAATCACCAACTTTTAATCGGATCATAGGTCGAATACAGCCGCTGTCTGGAGGAAAACTCTAGTGACTGGCTGCTGTAATCAGTAGTTTTCCATGGTTTCTCCGATTAATACCAGACGAACACCGGAGAAGTATCCTAACAAGCATTCCTAAAAATCGAATGACGGCAAAATGTATGTATGTCTGTCCATCTGTCTGTGAACAACGCTAGTGGCTAAACCGTTCAGCCGATTTTCTCTAAAATTGATATTTCCCAATCGATCTTGCTGATGTCCCGGGCTCTTGAATTTGATGCCGATATATTAATTTAGGTGGTTCTTTTCATGAAGCCCCTAGGAAATTTTCAAAATATTCAAAAAAATGATTCCAACGTTTTTGAATAAATATTTTTGTTGGATAGCGTGAAGAACGTTTAACAGAACAGTTTAAAAATTGTTCCTACAACTGAAATATTAAAGAGAATTTTTTTCCTTTATGAAATCTGTTCCTTAAGGATAGATTTAGAAATAAGATCATGAACAATTTTTCAAAAATTTGAGTATTTTTCGCATACTTTTGCGTGGAAATACAGGAGAGAAAGTACGTGCTGTTTTAGCACCACTAGTTTTTCAGCAGTGCTTATTTTGGCCCCCTTTTAATGTGTTAAATTACGCGACAAAATATATGATAATCGACCGGGGGCAAATACTTCACAAAGAAGGTACTATATGCTAACAAGTACTTGACGCAACGGAGGGGCAGCAAGTATTGATTAGTACATTTCAAATGTCTTTCGTTTGGCGCTCTGTACAGGAGTCCTAACCGACAGTATCATGGCTAATAAAGTGATTTGGGTGATTATACCAGGTTGAATGAATGGAAGGGGAAAATGTGTAAACAGCTTGTCCTTGCGAGTTTCTATTCGTTTCACCAGCACTTTAATTTTACGTAAGAATCCTGCGAATTAATTTTACGAAGTTCATCTTACGGAAAGCCCCTCCATTTCATCTTGATAAACTATTTTAATTTTGACCGTATTGTACGTTTTCAAAGTAATAATTCTCTGACATGTATAATACGTTTTAATGAGATTTGTGAGCTTACACAGAGGTAAGAGAGTACAAATACACCGGTGCATGCGACTCTACCGCTTTCCACTTAATGTCAGTTGTGTTCGTCTCTATTGCGAAGTTCTGATAACGCTTCTTATTGGTGCACAGCAATATTATCATATATCTTCTCATCATCATATATTTATGATATTAGCTTAATTTTACTTCTTCTGTTCCTTCGGTTTTCTATCATTTCGTTCATCTCTTTATAACTTGTCTTTTTTCTTTGGCAGCTCATTTTCTCCAGATTCCTCACCAAAGGCAGAACCTTCCAAAATTTCAGATATCTTTTAATATAAACTCGTCTTCGTACCTTTCAAGATGCCATTATCCGAACAGCCTGTTGTCCTCCTCTTTTCATATCGCCCTACCACCCTCCACCACCACTCCAAACTCCTGCGAAAGTTTCTCTCTCGCTTTCTCTGTGTATCTCTCTTTCTTTCTATCTTCCTTTATTTTTCGCTATTCCTTTCCCTCTCTCTCCCGGCTCTTTCATTGCCAAAATCTTCCAAAAATAGTTATTTCAAGGAAACTTTGCTACTTCGTATACACCAGTAATTTACAAATTACTCCAGTTGTTTGAAATTTATATCTCCAAGATGACTTCAAATAAACTTTATTTTCCATTACTTTTGATAAACAAGGCGTTTGCACTAATTTTGTAGCATTATAATTTATATTTAATTCCTACTATCAATGTGTAACGAATACATTGATATATGTTCGTAAATTGAATGAAATGCAGAAGTAGTTTGGAAGCAATACAATTACTTTCTAAGAATGTGTTAAAACTATGATAACATTTTACAATATCCTCATGAACTGTAAAGGAATTTTGTTTATTCTTCTGACACAAAAATCGTAAGACTCTATCACTACAAATCGTATTATACAGGATATTTCAAAAACAGGGACATAATTCAGGAGTCTCATATGTAGACTATCAAAATAGTTCATTACAACATGTATCCGGAAATGCTTCATTTCCGAGTTATGGTCTCCACAACACCGAAATTCATCGGAACGCTTTTCCTTCCGCAGGTCCTTGCAGTGAAAGGAGATATTAACAGGACACTCTTATAGTTTATTCCGTGGCGAAGGTTGCATTCAGTGCTGTGTTTGGAGTTCGACTGTGCGTCATGTACTCAAATCAGGAACTGGTAGACATGCACTTCCTGTACGGTATGTCAGTGGAACAGCAATACTGCGCTGGCTCGTTTGTAACAGGAGGTACCCACAGCGACAATGTCCAGATGGGAAGACATTTGTACGTCTCCTGTGCGAGTTTGGAAATTTTTAACTCTCCTGGTTTGGGAAGGGGAGAACCAAGATCTACAACACTAACTGTAGAGGAGGGGAGATTCTGAACGATATGGACACGACTCTTCCTATCAGCACATGAAGGTTAGAGCTACAGGTTAAGGTTCAACATACGACTGTCTGGAGACTGTTGCAAGAGTATCAGTTGTATCCTTTTCATTTGCGACATGTACAGGCCCTGTCTCCAGCAGATTACCCTGCACGAGTTAGGTTCTGTCAGTAGTTCTTGCAGCAATGTGGTGCAAATCCAAACTTTCCTGCCTTAGTATAATTATAGATGAAGCACAGTTTGCACGAGATGGCATTACAAGTTTCCACAATCAGCATGTATAAAAATATGAAAACCCACGTGCACCTGTTCCATCTTATCACCAGGTGCGGTTCTCCCTCAACATGTGTGCCGGCATTATTGGTGAACCCCATTTATTATATTATTTATTATTTTATTATATTAGTTGGACCCCATGTCCATGTAAACAGACTTATGGAGCAGACGTACATAAACTTTCTGGAAAATACCTTACATGTTTATGAAGAAACCTCACTGACCAGTCGCCAACACGCTCACTTCTTGCAAAATATCGCTCCTGTACACTTCAGTCGTACGGCTCGACGGTACTTGGATCGAAGATTTACTGATGATGGTTGGTTAGAGGTGGCCCAATGGCTTGGCGTCCACACTCCTTTGACCTGAACCATCTCTATTTCTACTTGTGGGGACATTTAAAATCATTGGTATATTCGTCTCCGGTGGCTAATTTGGAATCCCTTTTTAATCGAATTATGGCATCTTGCAAGGAAGTACGCAATACTTCTGGAGTTTGGGATCGTTTTCGCAGGTCAAGGAGACAACGGTGTGAGGTCTGTATTCAAGCAGAAGGTGGACATTTTGATCATCTTCTGTAATGATAACGACCCGCGGAAATAAAAAAGTTCCGATGAATTTCAGCGTTGTGATGGTCATAACTCGGAAATGAAGCATTTCCGGGTACATGTTGTGATGAACTATTTTGATTATCTACATATGAGGAATGAAATTATGTTCCCTATTTTTGAAACATTCTGTATTACCAATTTACACTGAGAACGGATTTTTTAATTCATCATTTTAAAGTTATCACAAAGTCTGCATGGTGTTCTCAGTAACATCGTATTAACAATAAATGAACAGTAATAAGACATCACTGAAATACTGCTTCCTAAGGCAGCGTTGTAAAGTTATCTTTTCTTTCCACTTCATCTTCTGTCACTGGCTGTGTTTCACCATCTATCGCCATCTCACTATCTATCGAGGGAGAAACACCACCACTTAGTAAATTAATTAAAATCCGCGGAAATAAAAAAGAAACATTCACAACACTAACGTGACTATTAGGCGGGATTGACGCCACCACCGCAGACGATATGACGGAATCAATCAACCAATCCACTTCTGTGATCTTGTACCTCATCGCTCAGGTTTTGCACAACTTCGTACTCGGCATATCTGTTCTACTCAAAGAGCCTTCTCCCTCACTGGCGTCGCCTACGCATCAACTGAAACACCTCTTCTGCCTGGCGGGGTGCGATTCTGTCTTCTGCACTCAGGCGACGAGCAAAGGATCGTCTCAGCGATGACGTCACCGATTCACGGGGGAGAGACTCCGCCATATGTCGTCAAAAGAAATACGACACAGATGACGTCACTATTCTGTCCTTTTTTAAACGCCAGTTTTCCACGCGTTTTGTTGCGTGTAATATGAATCTTCGCCAAATAGAACTTGGGAGTTCAATTACAAAGGGATTCAATTTACTCTGATGTCAAAATTATATCAACCTACTTCGTCGAAATGCATTGAAATGGAAATCGTTTTGACATTGACATCTGACGAGCCCGACTCACTCACTGATGGTGAATGATCACAAAAGGGAATAAAGCTATCAATTCATGAATGCATAAATTCGTGCAGAAGGCATAAAAAGAAATTGATGAAAGTTATTTATTTGTAGGTTTATCATTGTGTGGAGTAAGCTATAAATGTAGAATGAATTTTCTCTTTAACATTCAAATGTTAAAATGACAAATATCAATCTTGTTTAAAAATAGCACTGTATCAGTTTTCTTTAAAACTGAATGCAACATTTTATTCCGATGAACTAAAATACAAGTTCAAATAGTTATAGATAGGCTGTATCGTAAATTATTTAACAGAAATCTGGGTGTGGAATTATATCCCGTGTTGTATATTTAAAATACTTTCCAAGAATTTTTAATAAAGTACGAAAAGTAAATGTACATAATGAGCAATGTAGTCGCTATATCTTCTTATATAATTGTGCAAGCCGAAAATTCAGAGGTAAGTACTGCTTGTCCATTATTTACAACAATGTTATATTCCATGCTGCATTATATTTTTAAAATTCTTTGAATTGCAAATTGAACTAGGTCAAGTTTCACGAACCAGCGGCGAATGTCAGTGGCAGTTCTATAATCTACAACAAACTGCTGTTAATTGCACGCCATGGCTTTGTTATTGCAACACTTTATTGCCAGTAAGTTAGAAAGAATCATTTGCAAGAATCAACCGATAATAATATTTCACTGACGTCCATAAATAATCGCCATTGTAGAGAATACTTCTCCGCCTGCCAGTGAAACGTGGGTTCTTTGAAATGGTATTCGTTGGAGGAAATCAAGGTAATCGGAGTGAACCACCAAATTTGAAGGAGCATTGCATGCTGCAGCGAAAAAAGACTATTTCTTTCTTATTATAGGCCCCTGACACTGAAAAAATGGAAATTCTTGTTCCTGCATGTAGTAAATTATTTCTTCTAACACGTGTAATCAGATTTTACGTTTTAAGGGTCATGATACCGAAATACTGGTTTACGGCAAACCGTCCGTCCGTCCGACTGTCTGCCAGTCTGTGAAAAAGCTAGTGGTAAACCGATAAGTGGGATTTTCACCAAAATTAATTCTTCCCGATAGAAACGTGATATAACGCCATTTTGAAGTATTCTTTTATTTTTTCAAATATTACCCAAATTTAATATTTTTGATATCTATCACATGGTTAAAATTTACATTACGGGCGATTTTTATACATTGCTACATTTGCGAGTACAGGTGCTTTAAATTATTTTATATGTAGATTCCCTAAAACTCAAGTTTTATGTGGAATCGAGCTCAAAATTACGAATTTAAAAAAATGCTCAATCGATATTTTCTTAAGCACGGCACCAAAGTTTTCGATGAAAATTTGCAAATTCGTTAATAATTTACTCTTCTATAATATTCTTCGGGTTTAATTTAAATTCTACTACAAGGGAATCGAAAGTTGAGAAAATCTTAAAAAATATCCTTTAGGCCTCGACAGATACCATCTGAGATGAGGGTGGGGTAATTCCGAAAAGCTAGCGAAGACCAAAGAAATTAGAAAATTAACTGTGCCATTCTGTAGCACCAGTACTTTTGTTTTGTTGTCTCCGACTATATGGATAATGAATTTATATTTTTCGTTTTAACTATGAATGGACAAGGAACAACAACATTAGACTTGAAAATAGGAAAAACTACAACTGCCGAAACGCATTACGTAAAGTGTTTTTTTATAATGTCAAAACTATTAAAAAAAATTGGTCTTCCAAAATAATTGTTACAAGAGTTGTAAATTACAATTAAGTATTATAATGCATTAATATAAAAATGTATGTATACAAATTCAATGTAATGTACTGAAACGTAGCAATTGAGATTACTAAGTTTCTGTAAAAAATACTTTTTCATTTAGTTATAGTGAAATGGCACCATTCCAAACATTTTCTGGACGTAAACGTGCATACGAATCATCCATAGGCTGCCCAAGAAGACCTCCGAAAGAGCGCGATGCACTTACGTGTATCATGTACAACATGGGCAAGCAACTGCACCTTTTCATTTATCTTCAATCCACGATAACCCGTCCGCATCCACAGAAATCTCCGGGAAATACTACAAGGGCGACGATTTCAGAGCACTGAATGCAAGAACTTGTGTAGTTCGCATCTCAAGCTCGACCCAGCTCACGAACTTCGTGGGTGGCGCGTCCCCGGGACCGAAAGAGCCCCATTCAAGGCATTTCTTTGCGCATTCGCACTCGAGCGTGCTGGAGCTGATGCTGGCGGCTCACGAGAGTTTCGGAGCCGCGCGTGGGCGCGACGCGCTTCCGCACAGGGCTTTCCGCGTCCAAATGAAAGGGTGGCAGGCTCCGCGTGGGTAGGACAAGCACGCTTAAACATCTCGCATTTCATAGGTGCGTCAAGCTGGAGCAGCCATGTCAGCTCACCGGAATGAAACATGTCAAATGATTTATTGCTAATTAATTGTCACGATTAATTGTCACAAACATTTTAAGAATGTACTAATTAAAATAAGGCCAATTTTATTCACCATACTTAGTTTTAGTTGCATGTTGCATAATCTTTCAGAGAACCTTTAACGGATATCTGTATGACACCAAATGACAGTAGTGTTATTGCTTATGGATGAATGCGTTAATACAAAAACAGCAATGTTATTGCTCTGGATGAGTTATAAAACATATGTGTTCTTTGCCCTCCACTTTGCAGCATATTATTCACCCAATATTGTCAGTAAACTTCCAATAACTTGTACTCTTCATGGAATTCTGTATCTCAGCTTGGCCTCTAGGTGAAACTAATTCATTAATTCGTTAATTAAGCGGCTTACTAGTTTTCCCCCAAAAGGTATCTCCCACCAGCGGGGCAACTCCTCCGCCGAGACAAGCTCTGTTTCCCGCTACATGTGGTTGTGTATCCCCGTTATGTGTATGCGTACGTTAGTGAGGGGTGAGGATAGGACGAAGCGCGTGGTCCGCTTGTTAGGGTACTGCTCCAGCATTCGCCTGGAGTTGATCAAAGAAACGACAGAAAACTACCGATAATGAGCAGCCGGCCGCTGGAATTCCCATCCAGACAGCAGCTAAATTCGACCCACCTGCTGAAAATCCTGCCACCGTGGGGAATCAAACCCTAGAACCTCCCGGACAGAGACGCTGCAATGAAATCAACTGATGACTTGCGCCAACTATTCCGATTCGATGTTTCGAAGTATCGATGTTTTGCTATCGATGTCGCATCGCTAGTCGGCGCTATGGGATCCGCGCGGGGCCTCGACCTCGGGCCAGCGGCCCAGAGCCCATGCGCATGCGTGTGAACAAAAACTGGTCGCGGTGGCGCGGCCGCGCTCGCAGGAATAAACACCGTTAATTGCCGCAGCCGCTAAAAACCTCACAAGGGAGTTCCCGCGGCGCAACGCCGCACAAGAAACTTTGTTGCCGAGATAATACGACTGGGTGCACACGGAACACGATCGCCAGGCCTAGTATGGAAGAATGGTCGCCATCCTTAGGCTGGTATCTCTTTTAATTCCAGTCTTTTATTACTGCACTTGACGGGCGGGCAGGTACCTTCGACGCAGGAATAGTTTTCCCAGTCTAGTTTCATGCCACCACTTGCTTTGTTGTGGGTAATCATGGAGGAGGTTGTTGTGGACTCGTCAGTGTAGAGGACGAGAAGATGTGCGAGAGGTACCGGCAAGCACAAAGGGGACAGGTTGCAAATAGTTAGCGTTTCAGTTTGTTTTAGCAAACCTAGAAACTTAGTAACAACGTTACGAAATAGGTCAACATTATTCATACACAATTGCATGATCCTAGAACTTCGAAATAGTGACAGTGCTGGCCAGTACGTGACAGGGATGGTTAATTTCTATGTTTTTGGTCATTTTCAAGTGGAGTTTGTATTACACCCATTTCTTCATTCCTATTACAGTTTAAAATAAATATGTGTGCATAAAAAACTAAGAGTTTTCATTTAGAAAGAGATTTATAAATGAAGTATGGTATGAAATATATGGTTGAGCTTTCTACTCAACCATATATCGTGATTGTTTCTTTAAATAAAAGTAGTGGGTGCTAGATTTGTTATCGCTTCCTCTCATTAACGCGTTTTATCATATAATTAATACATTTTAATAATACATTAAAGTTAAGAGAATAAACTCTTATCTGCTCATTTGTGCATTACAGCTTCATCAAGTCCAACTACACTCTAGTTGATCATATTCGTTTTGTTGCTAGAGTTGTAATCAATCTATTGCACCTGTCTGAGGCGAGGTTCAGAAGCGAAAATTCATTACATTTTAAATTAAAGGTGGAAAGCAGGATTCTCTACTCCAATCTACAACGTACAAGCACAGATATTAATCAACATTAAATATTTCAATGAGAATTTCAGAAACATTTGTGTTCCCAGTGAAAAGTGACTATTCTGTTCCAAAATTTGTAAACGTTTCTTACTTCATTAGTCTTGATGTAAAAGTACAGAACGACATTAAACAATATTTTTGGTATTTTCAATTTTCTGTAGAGTGCACATGTAGTATTTTTTGAGTAATTATTCTGCAGCCCTTACTTTTTTTCAATGTAATCGCAAGTGTTCAGGTGGTAACAAAATAACAGCTTACTTGGGAACAACTCTATTGAACTCTACTACTCACCATTGAAGAATTTTACTTGAGGACGTATGTTCAGCGAATGGGTATAATTATCACATTTCCTGGTCTTAATACCAATATTTTATATGAAATTCAGATGACTTCGTAGTTTTAGTGGTCTAGATATCGGGACAATCTTGATAATACAGGAAAGTCCCCAGACATGGCGCATTATAGTCGAGTCGGGAATTTATCTGGTAATTTCCAATGTACGAGTGGTACTTGATAAGACCATTCCAGAAATGGAACTATGCTCAACAGAGTTTTAGAATGCATGAAATATTAATTATATTAAGTGTTGTAGAATTCACGACCATAATGTATAATTAGGAAATGCCGATCACGAGATTTGGTCGGAGTTAGTAGAAAAATTAAAACAATAACTTGCCGACGTTCCGGAATATTTTTATTCCATACTCAGGGCTTACTATAGGAATATAGATGTTGAAAAATTGTAAATACTTAGTATATTCCTTTTGTAAGCCCTGAGGATGGAATAAAAATATTCCGAATCTCGGCAAACTGATGTTTTAATTTTTCTACTCACTCCGACCAAATCCCGTGAGTGACATTTCCTAATTACATGAAGTGTTTCATTCAACTTACTTTAATATCTGATTAATTCAACCACAACCGTCTTTTACACCACCTACTAAGACATGTATCACACAGCTTAAGATTAATAAGTAGAGAGAAGTGGAAAGAAAAAGCAGATGATAATGTAAGTATTTTAGATAGACACACCATAGGCATCCTTAAATGATATTGGTGTTAATTTCATGGGTACAATAGTGTGTATAATTTTAAGACAGTATAACTGAGAACTTTCACAGAAGGAGCGGTCTGAACTATCATTGCTCGGAGCGTGAGAGACTTATGAACAGTGCTCTGTGACTCAGATGAGTTCTTAATGTTTTCTCAGAAGTTGAACAAATAAGTGCATATTACAAAAGAAAATGAGACTTTACTTGCCCCTCCGTATCTTCATTACCTAATATTTATCCTGGTCGCTTATACATACTAACTAAACCGTAAATTAACTTCGACTTACTCAACTTCATTATCATCGTACTAAACAATACTGGCAACATTGTATTTGCGTTGCGAATACGTTTTCATTGCCCGTAGAGTTGAATACGCCAGGTAAACACAACTGTAATGAAAAGTTTGAACTGGGCGCGTCGAATGCCATTGTACGAAACCTCGAGCGAAGTTGGAGTGTGACCTTTAGCTAGTTCTTGATTCTATAAATAGCCCAATGAAAGAATGCAATGACGTCCATGTGGGGTTGAGAGAACGCAGGGAATATAAAAGAGAAGATGAGATTCCTTAATAAATGGCCCACGACGTGACTTTAATACCCACATCAGTCTCGCCTCTGAGAAGCACGTTAGCTGCGGCTCGTTGTTGGTCACTCCCGTTCGTGCACGTAGCAATCCCCTTAAACCCACAAACGTCTTTACGTCCTCCCGTTATTTCGTCTGGCAGGCTTCTGGAGCCGCTAGGCGGAGTTACCTAATAGATTCAGTTGGGTCGAGGAAACAAAGCGATCGGTCTTTGAGAGGAAATTTCCGCTGGCGGCACGACGAAACTGCAGAGTGGAGGAATTACGTGCTAATTCCTCGTTGCACTGCGCAGTGTTTCGTAAAGCCCCGGGAACAATGAAGGCGAGGCGTGGGCCGCCTACTTCCCTGGGGCTGCGCGAGCTACGGGGGGAGGGTGGGGGTGCGGTAAGGGGAGGAGGGCTGGAGGCCAGGGGCGGGGCTGCATGGGGGTGCCAGCCCGAGGGGTGAGACCAAGGGGGGTAACAGGGTCCCGAGGCGACGACCGTGAAAGGGCTCCGTAGGCTCAGGAGATGAGGGGAAACCGGCAGAAGGGGCAGTTCCACGAGGAGCAATACGAACTCGGAATGCCTCAAAAGAACAAGGTATTTTACACTGAATAAAGACGTTTCGTGAAAGGGTTACATACTCCTCATTATAGCGAAGTCTTTGGGGTCAAAGGTTATTTTTTATTTTTACTCTCAATTTTTTTTCGTTCCCTTTGCCCCCTTTTTGAATTATTGCTGATATTTTACGAGGAGTCAGTAACGTGACATTAACTCTTTAAGATCTGAACATCTGAATATTTGGATCTTGCCGGAAACTTACGATCGTTAGCGTCAGGGTTTAAAGGGACGATGGTGCAATAAAGCCCACCGGAGAGCATTTCGAGTAACAGCGTCAATAAGAGAACGACGCACTTAGCTTCTATTGCTGCATCTACTCCTCTTGGACGAATACTGCGCCCAAAGAATCATCATATAATCCCGTAATAATTTCTCGTCGAGTTTGAGTGATATTGCAATTAATGTAGTACCCCTCGTTTTTCTGAGATATTTCGTCCGTGTTGTCCTTCACAAAGTGAACTAATACCAATGCGGCTTAAAATATTAGTAAAGCAAAAGCACCGAATAATACGTAAAAAAATTGGTCAGTAACAGACCAATAACATATTATTTATAGTCTTACTAGAATTAAGACTTAGTTTATATAAAACGTCAAAAGTTCCACGTGTGTTTGCGTGAGATAAACTTTATGTATTTATTGCCTCAAAATGAGAGTTCGCGTGTTGTTAGCAGAAAAGTAATTTAGATTTGTTTGATTAACAGTAGACGACGCAATATAAATGAAAGAGAGAAATGGAAGAAAATCTGTCATGAATTACTTCAGTACGATCATACACAAACATCTATGATGGACATTACTTCTAAGGTCACACTGATTAATTAGAACCGCGTTTAATAACACAGATTAATTTAAAGCGCGGAACACAGATAAATCAGAAGCGTGTTGGTAGGCATAAATGTTCAAAATAAATTCGGAAAATTGAAATAAAATGTATTTCTTCTGTTATGAGTATCTTATTATTAAATATAATTATGTGAAAAGGGTCCTATTTATATTTATAGACAGTCAAATAATTGTGGGTAAGAAATTGGTAAAATAAAGGAAAATATTTTCCATATTATCAAACGTTTCGATTTTTATAATGAAATTTTTGCAGTAAAAACCGCAACGACGTGTTAATAAAGAAAATATTTTGGGTGATTTTCCCAATTTCTTACCCACGGTAATTTGACTGTGTATAAATAAACATAGAACCATATTTACAAAATTACGTGAAACAAAATATAACTTTCTGCTCTCCCACAGATAAAAAACGTTCTTCTCTCTTTCCCAAGCTAAAGTTTGACTTCCAACCGCGACGGCGATGGAGGCGGCGCCGCGCCGCGACGTGACCTGGGGCCCATCAGCAGCCTGCAGGAGTCCTCTGGGGTGACGCGCGGCCGCGGCCGCCGTCGCCGCCGGAGCAGCGCCGTCAATGGGGTTAGCGACGGTCGCCGTGGGCGGCGTGGGCGGCGCGCGCGGAGGCGTGGCGCTGGGCTTAGCGGCGGGGTTGGGAACCACCGCGCGGGAGAACAGTATTAACCCACTGGTTTTATTGGAAGTAAAGGCGCGGAGGCTCTGATTCCAAAGTTGATTAAATTGAGGGATATGAAGGAAAACAAGGAAAGAACCACTTACTTGTCTACTGGTAACATAATTTTAAATGACTCAAATTTCGAGAGTTACAATATAAATTGTAAACACAGAAAAAGAGTGGTAAGTGAAAAGAGTGGTAGTCAATGCTTTGCATCATAATATATTTACAATACATTACCGCTACACGATAGATATACCGGCAGGTTGACAAGTGATGTCTATCCAAGAGTTGACCTTGGAACCAAGTACAGTGAAGTGCGAAGTGGAAGAGGATGTCCATAAAATGATCAGATCGTACCTTTCATCGAGGAAGTACAACTTCCAACTGCGATGAATGAGAACATGAATTCAAATTCGCATCCAATTAATAATGTAATTAATGTTGAGAGTTTCTTAAAAGTGAATTACATGTATTTCTTCAAAATAATCAAGATTATTAAAGTCTGAAACAAGTTTTGAACACACACACAAATCCCTTAGATTTATAGTATCTGATTAATACCACAACCCAACACGAAGTCGCAAAATTGGCACTTATATCTCACTGCTGTGTCGTCGTCTTCCTAATCTACTACCGTCTCCTTTTGTCCAGATTTCACGACCGTCTCAAGTAGCTATTGCTGCAAATGCGCTACTGCACCAATCTGTTTCTCATGCATTAAATGCATATTCATGAGGATCTATATCTTGCTCAAAACAAGCACAATCTGTTTTATTGATCGCTGAAACTTGAAACTTTAAGAGATTAATTATATTGCGTGGGTGTCTGGAGGGTAAAGTATATAATCTGACGCAAAGCCCTGACCTTCAAACTTATCTGTTAAACCCTGAATAAAGATAGTTAACTCCTAGAAATGGCATGATACCCTAACAACTGAGAAATCAAATTGATCAGTTTATTAAATAATTAAATGTCAATAGGGTTGCAAAATGATGTAGAAGTTAAGGCAGACTGTTAATCCCAAGTTTAAATGTTCAATGTACTATTAAACTACGACGAATAATTTGCTTTTAAATAGTTTTAGGTTAAGTCACAGAATAAATAAAGTGTATGTTAATTCCTGAAATATAAGGAATGAATGAATTGACGCAATAATTATAATAACGAATGATGTTGGAAAATACTGAAATCGTTGTCTGAGCGCCTGCTTGACGCAACCCGCTTGTGCGTACTAATGAGTTACACGCTCCGTGCAATCCTGATCCGTGATGCTGCATTAATATTAACTGGGATGTCGATCAGAAAAAAGAACGAAGGAATGAAAACAATAAAGACAGATGGAGTAGAGAGAAGAAAAGAAAAGCAGAAGAAAGAGTAAAAAAGGGAGACGGAGACGAAGAGAGAAGAAGAAAGAGAAGGTAGAAGAAGAAAGAGAACACAAAGTCATCCTAAAGAGGCTGAATTAATTTCTAAGAAAGTCCAAGATTATTCCTTATCATCAATTTGGTTTTGTTTCTAAACATTCTTCTTGCCATCAACTCCTCAGATTAACAGAATTCATTCATTCTGGATTTCAAAAACAGCATTGCACCAAAGCAACCTTTCTCGATGTGAGTCAAGCATTTGACATAATTTGGCATAATGACCTACTCTATAAATTACGGAAGCTTAGTATCCCACTCTACCTCCTTTCAACCATCCAAAGTGTCTTGTCAGATCGTTCATTACCAGTAAAAATTCTGAGACACCTTTCAAACCCTCGTCCCATTTTAGGAGACGTTACTCAAGGCTCCCCTCTTTCCACAACTCTCTTCAACATTTTCACCGCCAACATATCCACATCCCGATTCATAAACACAGCCAAATTTGCAGATGACACTTCCTTATTTCTTTGTGGTCTCGAAATAAACGCACTGACTCACCTACTTCAGAGACATCTGCACCTAATTGAACAATGGACCAAATGAAAAATCATGCTCAATCCCTCAAAATTGCTTGCATAAATGTTCACTCTCCGACACCCTTAGCATCCTCGGCCACTCCTGCTAAATGACTCTCTCATTCCTTGGTCCCCATCAAATTCATCTGTCAAATAACTAGGCCTCTATTTAGACTCAAA
Organism: Acheta domesticus; assembly: GCA_031308135.1. NCBI lineage: Eukaryota > Metazoa > Arthropoda > Insecta > Orthoptera > Gryllidae > Acheta > Acheta domesticus. Next base: position 82,830,908 of record JAHLJT010000631.1, on the reverse strand, counting down.
ATGAATCTGAAAACATCATATAGAAACCAAATTGAAGCAAGCCCATCAGAAACTTCATCAACTTCGATCCATTATAAAGCATAAAAGTAGCCTCAGCCTCGAAAATACAGTGCTCCTATACAAATCCATTCTCCGATCACTCCTTCTTTACGCATGCCCCATCTGGTGTAATTCTGCAGCAACCCACATAAACAAGATCCAAGTCTTCTAAAACAGAATTCTCCGCATTGCAACCAAAGCTATAAGATTTGTCAGAAACTCAACCCACCATTCGGATTTCAACCTAAAATCAATAAAAGAGCAAATCATTCACATAACCCACAATTTCTTCTTCCACCTACCTATCACAACCGGGCCATCCTTTTACAACCTCGGCATAGATAACTCTCCCTTCCCGAGAATAAAAACAAATATCCCCTTGATCCATTCTTAAACTGCTTGTCCACCTTTGACTAGAAATAAATAACTTCAGCAATTAATATTATCTCTAGTGACGTTCCGGCGAAAGTATGAGTTTCCCACTCGTACTTTTTAAGGTTAGTATAAGACACCATCTGTCAAGCCGAAAGGTTTATAATTTATTTATTTATTTACAAATGCGCATCGCAGTATGATTAAACTATTTGTACAATTATTCTGACTATTTTATTTGTAATTACGAAATACGTTCGGCTCATATGAGCCTATAATTCCTAGAAATACACGCAATGGCGCGATCGCCTGATCATGCTATTTCAGGAACAGTTAGAATGATCCAGACCATTTGCAACTTCAAAAATAGAACTGTACAATATATGCCATAAATCTCACAATTCAAAATACTTTATTAACACACAATCTATTAATATGTTATTTGCAATTTGCTTAATTTCAATCTAAAAAATTATCCAGCCGCATGGTTGTATTGGTCCAGCGCGCTGTATGCGCCCGAAATATTACCCCCACTGCCGCTGGCAAATCACCGGCAGACAGTCGAGCCAACGCGCGGACGTGCAGTTGTACAAAGCTGAGCTCCTTGCATTTCTTTTTTCTGCATTACAATTTTAAATGCGCAAATGCAAGTTTTCTTTCCTATAAACTGCTAATCTATGCAGTGTGTTTAAAGTGTACTGTAACCAGTTACTGCCAGCCTAATTGTTCATCATGAACGTATAACGTAACAACTTTGTACTTCTCACCAGCGATGGCAAGTATAATTTCAATGCCCGCTGCTTCTGTGCCACATATTGTTACAACATTCAATTACATGGAGAGCTGACTTTGATTCATTTCTACACGGGTGAGTGAATTCAAATATAAACAGTTTCTAAACTGCCAGCCTGTCGTGTTGCGCAATCTCGTGCAAATCCTCACTGACTTCCGTGTTTGCTACGCGAGTGCATACAGCCTGCGCGTCAAAATGTATTTGTGCTGTCAACTGTGCTTCACAAAACTGTACTTCTGCTCCAGCAATGTCGCCTGTGTGATTCCGTGCAGGTGGTAACATTCTCAACCTTGACTGTGACCAACTATTAACAAGCGGTGGAACTTGTTTGTGCTTCATCAATCATCTTCGTCACTTATAACGATACACATCACATCGACTTAATGTAATGTGTTATTTTTGTGTAGTTCTCTTCAGCTTCATCCTAATCACTAAATGTTCTCAACAATAAATATGTACTGCCACCTTTTTTATGTTTTCAGTAATTTAATGTATACATTAACTTCATAAATTTACTTATTACTTCTGAGTGATAGTGACAGCACCTGTAAACTTAATTTTCAGGAATGCAAGACTAGTGACTTCCTCAAATTCCACTAGTGGTCCTCCAAGGTAAGTTGGGTTTCCAGAGGACGTCCGAGTGGTGTATAAAATGGGTCACGCCCTAATTAATTCACAGTCCACTAATTACAAACACACCTCTCCGACACAAGGATCGTTATTTTCTATGCATTATTTCCTCCTCACGAACCTCGGTGGAGGGCTCTCGACAGTTAGTTTCATAATTTAGGAAATATATTCTTTCCTCCGATAACATTATAAAATAACGAGAGAGGGATGGACATGAAAAGAGCCTACCTCACTCACCGCCCTGATCCACGATTTTCACGATGTAACAGGAGCTACAGGGGAAATGTGAGAGGTGAAGATTCATGGGAGGCGGTGAGAGGGAATAAAGAACGACAAGGGGTGGCGACCTGAACGTCGGCCCTCTTGGGGGCGAAACGGGGTCGGCAGGGTCAGTAGGTGATAAGACCAGCAGATGCTGCAGCGGCAGGCTGGACTATGGAGGTGTCCGGGGCCGTCGGAGCCATCGGCCGAGTGACGGGGCAGTGCGGCAGATAACAAAAGAGGGCGGGCGGGTCCGGGGGCGGGGGGCGGCAGGAAGGCGCGGCGGGGGCGTGGCTGGCGCAACCGGCTGCGCGGTGCGCCAGACGTCTGCCCAGGAAGCGGAGTTGCAGGGGCTTCTGCTCCATCGGCTTACGCAACCCGAGGGCGCGGGCGGCGCGACGCGGCGGCGTGGGCGGACGAGAGCGATCGCGGCTGTTCCGGCAGCCGCGACCTGGAAGCGCTAGTGCAGGCGAAGGGCGGACGTCGGAAGCCACGCTCGGCGTGGATGAGTCAAAGGGTGTTTATCGCCAAAATAATAATAATAACTAGCGTACCCATGCGAGAACTCTCGCATGTTGAAGCCCACTTTTTCCCTATCCATTTGTATATCCTTTCCATTAAGAAGGAAAGTTATTAATGAAAAGTGTTTATTTGTTTTAAAAATGTATAAATGTAACTTCTAATGCACTTATGGAATATCAAACAAAAATAACAATGCAATTGATGTTGGAAACGAATGTTCAATAAAGATTTATTCAACATTGTAGAGAGATGTTTTTAAAATAATTCACACTTCTTTAAAAACAACATTTGAAAAAATATTCAATCTTATTTGCGGGTTAGCTTTTTGCTTTCTTTGATAGTCACAAAAATAATAGAAAAGTTTTTACTCTTGAGAAAGCAAAGTAAAGTAGTGCGAAAATACAGTTGTGTACGAACTTGGCTAAACTCCCAGGTCGTGCAAAACTCTGGGAAGTGCAAGAAATTGCTTTATTGGGAACAGATCACATTTTGCGCGAAGTATTGCAGAGACACCGACAGTACCTAGATCAGCTCCTCAGGAAGCAGGTTGCAACCTGGAGTTGACTTTATAATCAACCGACTCATGGCATCTTTAGTCGTGAATTTGAGGAATAATTTATGATATAATAATAATAATAACAATAATAATAATAATTTCATTACCATTGCGCACAGCTTGCTGCTTAGAGCCGTAAAGAGAGCCAATGCCAAAATGTAAAAGAAAACTTATTCTGGTCATTTAGCGACAAATATAAAATGAAAGGCGGGTGAAGAAAACTTGTAAGACCTGCGTAAAGTGACGAAGAAAAACATTAAATAACAAAATGAATGACACTGGATTATACACTTAAACAAAAATAAAAATGAATGGAAAGTTACCTAATAGTGCGTAAATTTACAAAGATACAAAGCAAATAATGATTTTGTCGGAGTCCTTTCACAAGAAGTGATGAAGTGAGTTGTCATCTGCACACTTTTGCAGATATTGAGATAATGATACAAAACAACAAGAAATATTTAATAGGAATATCTGAATGAAATTTCATGAAAGACCTTTTGTTTCACTCGATGCCAAAAGGAAAATTAATCTACAAGAGACATTCGGATATCTCTCCTTGAAAATACATGATAAAATATGAAGAGAAATTCTTTAATGAAAAACCGGACCAAATAATTTTATATTGTTGTTTATTTCATCATGGAACATATATTAGGCGAGGAAAATGATGACAAAACTTTATATATAAGTTAATGAACGAGAGGTTCTGAAGAAAATTAGGGAGAAGAAGTATGCAAAACGCAAAAAACGAAAACATTCCACATTGATTCCAGATTAAATTTTGCCTCCAAAAATTGATCACAGACAAATAGATGGAGAAAAGGGAAAGAAAGAATAAGAAGTAAAATACTGAATCTATTTTGAATGCGAGTCGTTACGGAGAGTCGAAGAGGATCTAATTAACGAAGTGGTTGGAGATCCTGGTTCGAACTGTCTTAGGTCTTATTGAGTGAAGAAGAAGGAGAAGGAATGGGAGAAAAATAGCGAGGAGGAAGAGAATATGATGATGACGATTACGATTAAATTTACATTAAAAATCCTTTTCGCTTGAGCATCACAAAAAAGCTCGTGTGATATGTACTCTCTTGGTATGACTCGGATGCAAAGTGAGGCGATGTATGGGCAGGAGGAAGTGTCGGCGGAAGTGTCAGGGCGAAAGCGTGGAACGGAGCGCCACGACCAAGGGGGATTAGCGCCCGCCTGATAACCATGGAAAGCAACGTCCGGAGCGAAAGGCTACATTCGTACCTTTCACTACCGTACGTCATTTTATCCAACCAGAAGTTCATACACGAACACAATGTTCAAAAAATAAAGTGTTATCACTGTAATAAATTCTTTTATAATTTGGATAGCCCTGCATGTTTAAAATTCTCGACTATTGCAGCTTATTGGTTACTAATTGCTCAATAATTCAATGTTATTTCAGAATTAGAAGTTTGAATATTTGTGTTTTTTCGTACTTTAGACGAAAGAATGATGCCATATTAATAACTTTTTAGTGTTAAAAATGTTTCAGTTGTCTCTGCAATCCTGCATCGACCATTCATGTAATAATGTGTGACTGACCTTGGAGATTTATTTTAGGAGGGATAATTTGTTGCGTATGTATGAGTAATAATAATAATACATAAAAAGGACAATTGATTTAGTTCGAGAGGATGATGAAATGTTTACATTTGTGATGCACATCTTAACAAATATGTTATAATTAATGTAATACATTTAAGATTGGCGAAAAGAATGCGGAAATTCCGAGAAAAAGGTGAAACTTGAAATCGAACTCAGTTCCATAAGTTTTTCCAGATTTCTCTATGATTCCAAGAGCGAACGTAGAGTGCAGAAAATTGCTTACAAAAATAAAATTGAAAACGTATTGCGACGTGAAAATAATAAGTTTCATATTTTCTCATTGTAAAGTATCAATGAAATCTACGTACCATTAAAAATCAGATGAAAGTAAGTTTTACAAAATTCAAATCTTTGAAATATTCAGAATTTTTATGCTCAAATAGTACTTTTAAAATTGAGAATTTGAATGTTTGAATTTAAATTTAATTAAGTATAACAAAAAAATATCTTTCAATCTCAAAAGCTAAAGAAATATTATTACTACAGACCGGATTTCAGTGCAAATGCGTATTTTCCTCCCGTAGTCAGAAAGTGTGTTCAGTTTATATGTGCAATAAACACCCAGATTCTAATTTTTAAACATGTTTAGATGAACCATTTCTTGCATATTTTGTCTGTTTTCTCAATAAGCATAGATTTCTGCAAATTGCTAATTATTCTGAACATTTCGCTTAAAAACGTTTCTCGTTACTCGTATTTATATACTTTATTTATATTAATACATTTAACATTGAACTCTGAAATATGTTTCTGTATACATTGTTAATTATGGCGAGTATCCATTTCCTGTATCTGAATTATTCATGATATTTAAGAGGAAAATTTCAATCTTTCTAGCTATTGCGTGCCTTCAAGTCCATCTTCAAAATCGATAATGGTGATGAATTAACACACGTGACTTGAACTCTCACGACTTCACCTAAAAATTTGAGCGAAATAGGATGCGGAAAAAGAAAGAAATTTCCTTTTTCATGACATGAAAGTGACTACTAAGGCGTTCTTGGAAATGTGCCAAGTGTGTTTCCAATGACGTATCTTTGGATTTAATTACACATTGGTATCCTAATTTACAACAAGAAGCTAAACACTTGTAGTCTAGTTGTATCTTTAGGATATTTAATGACAACCAAAATACTTTTATTTGCAACAGAAATATGATACTATAATCAAATGAACTAAAACCACAAGGTTTCGCGAAACAGTATGGCAGCATAAGCGACTCGGCTTTCCGGAAAACGCCTCTTCTTAGGCACAGGCGCCAACGTTTCGGCAGCCAGTCTGCGACCTTCCTCAGGGCGCAATGGGCTTTTGGACATCGGACGCGGCGTCTTCCGGTCAGGCAAGGAGCTACTGACTCCCGCCGCGAAAGCCAACGCTCTTAGCATTCTCGCTGCGACAGCGGAACAGAGCAGTTCGCTGCCCAGTGCGCTCCGCTATCAGCGACAGTTATCGCTCCGCGCTGGAAACGGTTCGACCCCCAGTATCGGCGCAGACCTCAGTGTTTTTGTGTTCGTCTATGTGGTGAAGTGATTTTCACGAATAGTATTTATTGTTTGTGTACAGTATTCGTTAAGAGTATTGAAAATAGATAAAAGTGATTTACCGTGCTCTGCCCTCGGACAGAGCATCAAAGAAGCGATGGAGGCCGTGAACAACACTACGCCTGATCCCATGCAATATTCAGTAGAGTATAAGCAACAACTCATCATATATCAACAACAGCAGCAAATACAGGCGCAGCAGCATCAACTCCAGGAACAGCACCAACAACTACTACAACTGCAACAGCAACTACAGGAACTTCAAACGCAAGTACAAAATAGCCAACGCTCTAGTTGGCCGCCCTTGCAACATAGTGCGCTTGCCCCAACTGATCAAAGTGACCCCAAAAGGCAGAAAACTGGTACTGTTTCTCGTTATGCTATTCCCACGCAAAATATGTTCGAAACATTATACAATGAAAATGAAGAAGAAGAACACATCAGTTCCGCGGAAACAGTGACTAAAATTCCTCCAATAATCATACACAAAGCTGAAAATTTTCAATTATTAATAAAAGACATTAAAAGTGTAGTTAAACAAGATTTCACAACAAAATTAGAAGCAGACAAAGTGAAAGTTAATCTTAATTCAGTAGACGATTTCAGAGATCTTCGTAAATTTTGCAATGAGAACAACATTGAATACCACACATTTCGTGATCCAAGCTTAAAAACATTTTCAATTGTAATAAAAGATATTCACACATTGTATAGTGAAACAAAAATCTTTCAGGAACTAGTAAAAAATATCCAGTTATCAAAGTAACTCGCCTTCACGGAAAAGATAGGAAACCATTAACAACTTGTGCTGTAGATCTAGAGGATAATATCAAAGGAAGGAGTATTCTATCTTTAGATAGATTTATATACAGTGTTATTAAAGTGTATCCTAGAGTCAACAACATATTACCAATTCAATGTAAAAATTGTCAAAGGTTTGATCACACCCAAGCTAACTGTGGGCGCCCTCCAAGATGCGTTAGGTGTTTAGGTAACCACCATTATTCTAAATGCACGGAACCTAAAACGGAAACAACTCGGAAATGCGTTAACTGCAAAAAGACCACACTGCCAATTGGAAAGGATGTGAAGTTTATCAAAATTTGCTAAAAAATCAAGCAGAGAGGTATAACCAAAGACAGCAGACATTTAGCACTAGAAAATTTCAGGAGGTAAAAAACCTTGACCAAAAACATTTCCCTCAAAAACATCTACAACAAACAAATCCAACGCAGCATTCTCCCAAAAATGCATGGAGTTCAAATTCCTTAAGACTTAGTTTCCAAAACCCTCCTCATACGAACTCCAACCTCACTTCACAACAAGGGCAGCTAATAACAACAATCACTAACCAAGTATTAAATGCACTCATTCCACAAATTCAAATATTAATACAATCAGCCCTAGAAAATGGACATAAATAAATATCCAGAAACAAACATTCTCAACTGGAACGCAAACGGAATAAAAAGGCAAGAAAATCAATTGCGATTCTTTATAGCGAAACACAACATAAAAATAGCATGTATTTCAGAAACTCATCTGTTACCACAAATCAAGTTTTCAGTACCAGGCTTTATTACCTATCGCAACGACCGTCTGTCAGCGACGGCTGCTGGAGGAGTAGCCATACTAGTGCACAAAGATATAAAACATACGTTAATTAACAGTCCTACGAGCATCAACCTAGAAACTATAGCAATAAACACGAAAATAAATAACAAAGATACAATCATAATAGCGGCATATAAACCTCCTAATAAAATATTTCCTAGAAAAATATACACAGACATTTTTGGGAACAATAATAATACAATATTAATAGGTGACCTTAACAGTAAAAACAGAGCTTGGGGATGCAACACAACAACACCTCAAGGAATAAATCTACTAAATCTAGCTACCACCCTCAATTTATGTATTCTGGCCCCAATAGAACCCACTCACTACCCATACAATAATAATATAATTCCAGACATATTGGATATCCTCATAACAAAAAACATTGATTTCCCGTTGTATCAAAAAGTACTTCCTGAACTCGACTCGGATCACAACCCAATAATCATATCACTTCATCCTCTATATCTTTCTTCTTTTTATAAACAGCAAAAAGGTAAAATTAACTGGTTTAAATTCAGGGAAAATCTAAAAATCAACTACTGTCATCCTCTAAACATTCAATCCACCAATGACCTAGATAATGAAGTCAAACGATTAGTCGACAACATCCAAGGAGCTCTCACGAACTCTACCACATATTTCAAAAGGTCAAATTCGATAAACAAACAATTAATTCCATTAAAAATTTTAAACCTGATAAAAAGTAAGCACAATCTGAGACGCTATTGGCAAATGACACGACGACCAGACTTAAAAAGAAAATTAAACAAACTGACGAGACTAGTTAAAACAAAACTAGACCAACATAGATATGCAAGTTTCCAGACTTTTATAAAAGAAATTCACCCATCATCTAGGCATATGTGGTCCACCATACAGAGAATCAAAAGGCAAAAACAAGAATTTCCTCAAATTAAACTAGGTTCAGTAATGGCTAATTCCGATATTGAGAAAGCATCCCTTACAGCTAACTACCTTGAAAAGTCGTTCAATCCAAACCCAGTCGAGAACGAACATTTTAATAAACAAGTAGAAGAATTTAATAAGAAACCACTATTTACAGTTCCAGTTAATATAAAGTATATATCTCCATCTGAAATTAAACTTGAAATCAAAAAATCAAAAACTAAAAAATCAGCAGGATACGATAATATTTCGAATAAAGTTCTAAAAGAATTAAATAACAACCTGATAGCTGGTATTACAGCAATATTTAACGCAGCGCTCAGACTAGGCTACTTTCCCAACGATTGGAAAATTGCAACAGTGCTGCCCTTCCGCAAACCAGGAAAAAATCCTATAGAACCAGCGAACTATAGACCGATAAGCCTACTTCCTACATTGTCAAAACTATTGGAAAAACTTATATTAAAGCGATTAATAAAATTTCTGACGAACACACACGTAATCCCAGACACACAATTTGGATTTCGATCTAACCACTCCACAACACATCAAATACTACGGTTATCCGAATACATAGCGCAAGGTTTTCACACCAGACAACACACCATTGCACTATTTCTGGATATAACCAAAGCCTTCGACAAAATATGGCATGAAGACCTGCTCTACAAATTAAGACAAATAGGCACTCCCGAGTATTTATACCAAATTCTTCAAAGTTTCTTAAATCAAAGAAGGTTCCAAGTTAAAATTAATAATGTCATATCACCCTTACATCACATTTCAGCAGGATTGCCTCAAAGTTCCACATTATCCCCAGTATTATTCAACATATATGTATCCGATTATCCACACCTAATTGACTCACAAATAGCGCTTTACGCAGATGACACTGTAATTTTTACAAACCACGAGGAGATTAAGACAGCGAGGAATAACTTACAAGATGACCTCGACATATTCAATAGATGGGCAAAAAATTGGAGAATCAAAATAAATCCAAACAAAACGCAGGCAAAAATTTTCACACTAAGACATCCCATCACCCCTCCACAGTTAATCATGCACAACGAACTTATTCCTTGGGTTTCAAATAATACAGCAGCAAAGTATCTAGGAATGACACTAAACTAAATTGGAAAGCACACATTCACACAACAGCAATAAAAACTCAAGCCAAAATTTCCCAACTGTACGCACTAATTAACAAAAAGTCCTCCCTTAAAACCGAGACCGGAATGCTAATTTATAAATCGGTAATTAGACCAACGATGACGTACGCTTGCCCGATATGGGGTAATGCAGCCAAATCTAATATAAAAATTCTCCAAACCGTACAAAACAAAGCACTAAGAATTATTATTAAAGCCCCATGGTTCATCTCAAATCAGCAAATCCATCATGAACGGCAAATTTCATCAATAAAAGAGCATATTTCTAAACTGTCCGAAGACTTCTTTTCTACACTTTCCACATCTCCCTGCACCCCCATATTCAACCTTGGTCGCACTGCAGAACCGAACCTACGCATAAACTCACGCTTCGCAAAAGACAGATTCAGACCACCATAAAATATACCTCAAAAGTTGACCTCTATCAATAACGACCATTCTCATTTTTTGTAGTATCATTTTCAAGAATATTTTAAAATAATTGAACTGAACCAAAAACATTTAACGCGCCCATTCAGGGCACCCACAGTTAGAATTACCAAATGTTATGAAAGTGTATATTCACAACCCTGAAAAACATGTATGTTGAACAGGAAGACAATAAATTAAAAAAAACGCTCTTAGCATGACAGCATCATCGGGTAGTCTCAGATAAAAACAAAAATATTTTCAAGAAAAGAACACAAATGTTAAGAAAGTCACAAACTGGAAACAAAGTCACGTAAAACAAAAGTATAGGCCCAGATCAGAGTCATGTCTAAAGGTTGACCTCCGTCGAAATCAAAAAGCTACAATAGCTTTGAGACTACCTGATGAAGCGACCATATTCTATCGCGAAACGTTGTGGTTTTAGTGCGTTTGATTGTGATAACATATTTCTGTTTGAAATATTTTGATTGACTTTAAATATTCTGAAGATACCATTGTCATATAACATATTATATAGATAATCAGTGATTGGTTTTAATTAAGCTAAACAATGTTGTAAATACAAATAAATCTTCAAGAAAGCCTACATAACAGGATTAATACAAGTTTTGGTCATACAATACGCTACGATTTGCGAATTCATAGGACTCAATGCGAACCAACGACTAAGCTGCGGTGGATCCTATGTGCTGGGGTGACTTTCGTTTTTTACCCCCTACGCTACAACCTAGAAACGGGATAATGAAATAACTTATAAGAATTTCCACAAAACTGGTGTCACTATTTTAAAAGTACATTTTTAAAAGATAGTATGAATATCTGAAACTGAGAAAGTAAACTGATCGGAGAAAACCCCGCTAGCCGACGGTCAGGTCGGCGCGGAATCTGCATTTACGGGACTAATGACTTTAGCCGTTGACGTGCCTGGAATCACTAGTCAATCAATCAAACTGAGGTAAAATACTCACGCTCGTGTTTTTTGTTTAGAAATCTAACGATTTTAAAATGTTCGATTATTAAGCGTCAACCCGATCAGGGTCATTTATTTTCATAAGTAATATCACGAGAAGTGCTGTGCTAGCCGGTAAATTCACGACTCGCGTAGCGAGGAGTGAATTTACCGGCTAGCACAGCACTTCGACTGATATTTAGTGTGACTATTTCACGAATAAACACATTACATGATTTGAAAGGATAATTTAAATCACAGGAATTACGAAAAAGGGAAATATTACTCAAAATTATAACCGAAAAATAAAAGCCTTTCATTAAGCTCCGACTTATCACTGCCTCCTAGAATAACTTATAATCAAGTAACATTTGAATAACAGTGTAAGGCAGAAAATGATTTTAAATACGTTTCAATTTTATGGTAATAAAACTTTCGAAAAGCAATGATAACAAGGCTACTTAAAATAACATTTATTGAAAGCACAATCATTAAAGTTGTAGGAAGTTGGTTTCCAAGTCTTGGTCTTCCATAGAAGTATTTGAAATGGAAGATGTACAAGATGAATTAGCAGCGGAATTCGTCAATTTCGAATGGATTGAACGCACGTGTGTACTCATTAAAATATTTTCCTGAATAATTTTGGTTGTAACGCATAGTTTCATCCACATAGTTTTAATAGCATATTCTTTGTACTCTTCACAATCTAATCTTCGTATATAATTGCCTAAAACATGTGCAATTTCTTCATTTGTAGTTTGTGCTGTCCATTTGTATTTTCTGTCTTGACAAAATTCTTGAAATTTCTTTTGCACACTTTTTCTGTTCCTTTTGCTGTTTTTCGGCACTGGATCTTTAATAATAGATTCTATTTCAGAGTTTTAAAAATTACCAAAACCACACATTTTAATATTATATTGATGCACAAGAGCTATTTTGGAGGTGAAACAATTGTTATCGTTATCTTAAAAAGGTAAACAAAGGTTTTACAGCGATAAAAAAAGGTAAACAAGCTGATGGCGATAAACATCTGGGATTGGTTTAATTTGAATATATCCAGGCTTACCATTGGCTACTTACGACGCGGACAGACATGAGTGAAATAGTCACTGAGATACACTTTGCAAATGTAAAAAGATATTTTTCCTCGGCCCACGAATGTATCGGTCAGCAATATTTCAAGTTTTTGTTTCTCGTAAAACTGGAATTAATTCTGCAATGAATCGTAGGGAAGTTAATTTCTACATGCACATTTTTTGGCCGCATCTTTCCCGTACGTCTCTGATTGTTTAGACTACTTCATGCAAAAATAAGTGCGGCAGCAACAATGAGTAATAATTTTTTCACTTTTAGATAAATTGATGATTCCGAACGTATCAACTGCTATGGCCAATAGTCCCGTACGTGTTGCGCCTGTACAGTGTACATCCAGGTGGCAGTGTTCCTACCCAGCTGGTAGAAGAGATCCGGCGCCGACATACACACCGGCTTGTGGCGTTTCCTTCCCCAGGTATCTCCCACAAGAATGTTACCACTACAGACAGTAGAAGCTCTAAGCGTTCAACTGGTCTCCCAAGAAGTGCGGTAGTGTTGTGCGTGTAAGTGTGTGTATGTGCGTGTGTATGATTAATGGGAGAGGATAGGATAAAGAAAAGGAAGGAAACACCACGTGTGGTCCATGGCGAGTTCGTTAGGGTGCTCTGGCACTTCCCTGGTATAAATCGGAAAAAACACAGAAAACCGATCAGAACAGCTCAGCTCGGCACTACATTTTTTCTCCAGACAGCAGCTGAACTCGATCTAGTTATTTAGCTCGCGTCGACAATTACAGTACTGTCAAGAGTCGAACCCTAGAATCTTTCAATCAGAGACGTTACAGAGGCAACAGTCTCCTGAGCTAACTCTGTCAGTTTTTGGATAGACATTCCGTTTCTCATCACATCGTCATTAACTGTTGTCTGTTTAAATGCTTTTGATAACACGGAAACTTTTTTAAATTCACATCATGAGATGTACGATTCTTGGAATGTCAGAAAGAAATATTCTTTACAAAAGAGCATTTCGGTGGAGACGAGGCTTTTGGACCTCCAGAAAATGGACTATAGAATGTATTTTTCTTCTTTACTTAGAGAAAATGCTATTAATATAACGAGTAGATTTGTTACTTTTACATTTAGTATAATTATATGAATTGTTAAGTATATTGTATCCGAAAGTTGAACAAAGTTATTTTAAAATATTCAAATATTTCTGGAACTGTTTGTAAAAGTAGCTTACTTCGTTTTCAGAAAATGTCTTACGTTGATCGACTGTGTTCCGTCAACGACGTACAGGTACTTTACAACTCAATGTGAAAATAATTTAAGCACATTCTCTTTAACGATTTAATTTTACAAATGCGATTATTCAAATTTGGAACTCTCTGTAACTTAACTAAATTATCATTCTGTGAACAATGTTTCTTCAAAATTCAGTGCACAAGAAAATATTCATTTTATAGATTCAGCCTAGTCCAGTCATATACCTCGACAGACCACTAAACTCGTCGTAAATTGGTATAACAGTGCCTTATTTTGTCGTAAAGTCTTAAAATGTTGGCAGAACTCGGAGCAACATGTATAAAATATGGTAGAGCATATTCCCCACTCGCGGTTAAAGCTTTACAGAGAAATCAGCCGAAAATAAGACCAATACCACAATGTCCATTTATGATGAAGCAGTGCGACGTATCTGCATTATATCCCACTACGCACTCCGAAAATAATTTGCGAGCCATAACTTCAACAAATACAGTTTACAAAAGTTTTCCATTCGACTAGCCATTCGTCTGCAATGATTTGCCATAAACTAATACAAACTGTACACGAAGTTCAGTCGAATACGGCGACTGAAAAGTTTTGTGCGTTTTCGCCTTTATTTGATGTATTCTTTCATATACTACAAAATTTTACGAACATAGGGACACCTATATAAGGATGAAGAATAAACTTGGTTTCCTGAAAGAATTTGCATTTGAATTTGCTACATGACATCTTCAACGCTTTTCCTTTCCTATTTCAAGTCATCAAACTGGGAGAGATAGCCCAGGGCATCAAATGAAGTCACTGCATTGCCTCTGACTGGGAGCTCCTAGGTTCGACAATGGCGGGATTTGCGACACTAGCTTACAGATAGCTAGGTCGAGTTCAATTGCTGTCTGGCGGAGAATTCTAGAGGCCAGGTGCTCTGATCGGCATTTTTACATGTTTTTTTCTGATCAACACCTGGCGAATACCGCAGCAGAACCCTCACAAACGTGTCATGGACAACGCACGATCTTACCTTCCTCTTCCTTGTCCTATCCTCACCCTTACCCTCACTTACACACACACACACATACATACAACACACACACAGCCACACACACTTACATGCATTTCACTGCCACACACGCCGGGAGACCGGTCGGGAGCCTAGAGCATCTCGGGTTGAGGCGGTTCTCCACGTGTGAGAGATGGTTGGGGAAAACTCCGCCAGTCCACGGTAGGTCCATCCAGATCTCAAAATCCATGGGGGAAGATCACAGTCATCTCATGAAGAAAACACACGCACTACACTTACCGGACTAATGATGCGCGATTCACGCGCCATAAACACTAATCAATCAATTAAATCAAGTCACCAAACCTGATGATTCCGTGGAAGTGTAATTATCGACAAATTATATTTTAAATGTTTAATTAAGATTTAAAATTACTTAACCTAACAGAAAATGTATTAAGGAGGACACGTATCACCTAATCATTCATACAACTTCAATAAATTGTTTGATTTGATTTCAACTTACTTCAGATATCGTAATAGTTCATCAACGAATTGCCACAGGACATTTGAACTTTCACTGTTCAAAAATGTCTTCTTCAAGTTTCATAATTAATCATCATTTTAAAACAGGGTTAAACGATGTTCTGCATTCTGTCTATTTCCATGTAAAAGATGTGTTCCCTTCCCAGGCACGATTTGTGGAAAAGGTTTGATTTAGCAGAATTCTCCTGCATCACCCACCCATTCCCCAATTAACGAAAGTGTTGCTTGCTGTGTGGTGCTTTGTGGAAATATCCGGTTCTGGGAAGCGATGCGCAAGAAGACGTGATCCGTATAACGACGCTTTTAACATTAATCGCAACGAACCTGCTTAAGTCGGCCATCTTTTCATCAGAATGAAAACGCGATTGGGACTGTCCTACGCTGTAATATTATCTCTTCCTAGCGGCACAAATGAAATAGATTAAAAGTAAGTTTATTTAATCAGATTTATAGTTTTATGATTATTTATTCAATCAGTACATTTTGTGAACTATTCATGTGTCACATCAAAATAAATTTAAAGTTTTATTTTAAATTTTTGTTCGTTTTACGATTCCATATTTCAACTCAGAGACGCGTGAATTATGACTGCTTATCTCTACAGCTTTGCCAAAATTATAAAACCAGCAATTGACGGTTTTAGACACTATATTACTTCGTGTGCTTAATTATATTTTTAATAATGCACGTTCTCATTTTACCTAAGTTTAAATAATTGAAATCACTGAGAATTTTCACGTCAATAGGCATTTCTGGTACTCATATGATCGTCAATTAAAAATTATGACCACAAACAATTTTTCCTTTACACAACAATATTGCTTATCTTTCAAGATAATTTTAGTTTACAAATCTCCGAAATTAAAAAAAATAACATATACCCTAATTAAAGTAATAAGGTAACCTGTGTCAGGCCGGCCGGCAGGCCGTCACTCAAGGTGAGACGGTTATCCCCTTCCAATACACCAATCGGAGCAAATGAGGTATCATTTAACACTTCTAACTCTCCTAGTGGGAAACTAACCAATTTTTAGACCAATCAAAAAACTTCTAAGACATTTATTTAAAAAACTGTTTTTTGGATTAAGCGTGATTTTAAGGAACTAAAACGCATGTTGGAACTAAAACTTAAGGCACCTTCAGAGATGATTAATGGCTCATTTGATTCCTTTCAATCCCTCCAGTATATTCTGAAACAATTCTAAAAGCACCCATGTTTTGTATTTTTTCAATGCACTCTACCTACTTTTGGTAGAGGCAACGACTGTACCACTGTACATACTGTACTGCCTTTTTGCATGACAAATTTTTGAATAACATGAATTGTCACCACTTGATTCATTTGATTGAGATAATTAAACCTAATTTTGAAATGAGACGCACGCATTTGAAAACATTACAAACGATATTTCTTCATTTAACGTTCTTAGCACTTTTTAACATGAAAACACATGTTGGATGTGTTGTGCCAAGTCTTTCATCATTACTAAAATTTAACCAATCCCACAATAATCACAAGAGACCTCAACGCTAAGCACCACTCATGGGCAAGCCAAGCAACCAAAACAGTAGACGATTTCGTACGTAAAATTTATAAAATCGCAAATCACATTCTTCATTATTGCTTCTTCGGAGCCCAGATACTTCCCTATGGATCCCTAGAAAAAATCGGACACCCTGAACACAACGCTAATAAATTTTATTCACAACTTAAGTCACTAACGTACTACAACGAATTAGATCCAGATCACGTCGCAGTAATAATCTCAACCCATTTCCCAGTCCCCTCTCATCTTCATATAAATGGGAAACATTATATTCCATAAGAACTCCCAATTTATCTATTAAGCTGTTAATGATTCGACGCAAAATGAATGGGAAAACCGTCACCCTGAATATTCTTGGGATACTGGCATTCGACGTCAGTCTGTTAACGTACGGTAAATCGAAGTAGAAGTTCAGACCTCTATGATAAAAGGCTTGACATCCAACTCCTCTTCCATGATGTCGACCGAGAACCATGGGAGCACTTTGTTAAGATCAACGTACAGTTAGTGGGACAGTAGAGCTTGAGCCTCTTCCGGAGCTGAATTTAAATTTTTCTCCCTTTCCTAAAAAGGCGACCTTGATATTCTAATAACTCGTAACCAAAAATGGAAAATATTTTTCCACATTCTAGAGGACCAAATTAATATTGTGGGACTGTTAAATAACCCGTCTACTGTCATCGTCGTTAATTCTAAATTAATTTAATATACATATAACAAATTACAACAGTAAGGAAGATAAGATTTAAAAATCATCCCTTTGAACCACAATGCTACTCTCTGAATACGATATCCTAGGGCTCCACAGGAGTCCCGACGCGAATTTTCGGCACTAGTTAGGTGAAATTCAGACGTGTCAGGAGAAGAAACCTAGCAGCCAGCTACTTTGATCGACATAGTTCCGCTCCTCTTTCGATCTAAATGAGGAAAATATCCGAGCAGTTCCTTAACAAACGGGCCACGAATTGCACTCTCTCCCTTTACACACACTTATACACACAACACCACCATACAGGTCGAGAGAACATACGGGAGCTTCGAGGTTGTCCTGACTGGGAGCGGGACTCCGCTGACAGAGATATCGGGAGGGAGAATCTCCGTAAGCTGCCATGCTGCATCTCACATTCTACAGGAGGAACAACGGCACCACTCGGGACATAACTTTCACTATACTTGCTCGACTAATGATAATATCAGTTGACCCTGGAAAGATCAGTCATTCAATCAAACAAACCATAGTTCTATTGACCGATGTTACCCTCCAAAACCAAGTGACCTTTGCCCAGGTTCAATGGTTTCAGATGTAAATCTGACACTGACATTATTGCAGCATTACAGGACTCCAAAGGTTGTGTGTGCACGTTGCTGTGCGGGCCCTCCAACGAAAATACGCCGCACCAGCCAACCCCATCTCTTCCTGTTAACTGAGGCCCCGGCTAAGGTCAGGCGGTGGGAGAGTCCATCCCCTTTACGACGGCAGATCCCCCGCCCACGCACTTAATCGGTGCGAATGACGTCGACGCGTCGCGTCATCCGCTGCGCCGCGCGCTCCCTGGCGACGGCCGCGGAGGCGCCTTGCCGGGAATCAATTACATTAACACGCCGTTCCTCCGCCTGCGCCTCCGCCTCCGCCCGCCCCATGGCCTCCGCAACCGCACGGCCTCCTCTTGCATTGGCTCTTGCATTGGCGGGCCATGCCCCCCCCAAGGCCTAGATTTTTCGTTTATCTTCCTCTATTTGGCAAAGTTGATGGAAATATTTATGATCGAATTATATAATTATTTAAACAATAATACTGTATAGTATCATACATAAATAATATACAGTATAATAACTAATATGTTTATTATTTAACAAAAATCTGCGAAGGTCTCCCCAAAATGATCGGCTGGATCCGCCCCTGCGTCTTTCAACTTTCTGGAGCAGGGGTTCCAACCTTATTTGGACCACAGCCCCCTGCAGAAAAAAAAAACAACTTCCAACGCACCGTCTGACCGAGAGGTCATAGGATTCGAGTCCTGACGGTGGCAGGATTTTCGACATTACAGATAGATAGCTGGGTAGAGATCAGCCACTGTCGGGAGGAGAATTCTTGCGGCCGGCTACTCTGATTGGCAGTTTCTTGTGGTTTCTTCGATCAACACCAGGCGAATGCCGAAGCAATACCTTAATAAATGAGTTACGAACAGCACGCGAACTTTCCTTTCTCTTCCTTGTCCTATTATCCCCCTTACTTACACACACATGCACTACGTTGCCACACATGCCGGGAGATCAGACGGGAGCTTAGTGCTTGACCCGGCCGGGGCGTTGTTCTGCTGATGGGAGATACCTGGTTGGGAACCCCCCCCGCAAGCCGACGTCGGTAGGTCGGCGTCCCATCTGGCATTCAGCGGTGTTTGATTCTTGATCGCCTCCCACGTTTAAAACATGCACTACGGGAATAATGACCTTAGAAGATACCGAGCCCGGAAATACCAATCAATCAGTACAACGCCCCGTAGCCCATAGCAGTTGACTTTATATGAAATATCAAATGTTTTTGCATATTCTCTCTTGCTAATTTATCTATTTGTTCATTTACTAAAAATCATGATGTAGAAATTAATAAAACGACAACTAAATGTATAACGATTTACTTAGCCGGCCCGGTGGCCGAGATTACTTAAGGCAATAGTAGGGATTAAGTGCCGCAGGGATCTCGGACCGAAGTGGCGCGGGTTCCAGTCACGCTTCTGGCATGGTTGTCTGAGTTCGTCCTTTCATCATCCCCTGACATCATCACGTCGTTTCATTCTCTTAGATACCATAACGTTTAAATCCAATACTGGTCGCTAATGACCAAGATGTTAATACGACCTTAACGCTTGAATCTCGCGGACAGCGATGTGGCTGCAGAGCAGGTGAGCCACCGCAGTCGGCAGGTATCGTGATGATCGCCACAACCTCTTTTCAGTACAGTCGACTCCGGTTGTGATGAACTCGCGTGTAGTGAACCCTCGGTTATAGTGAACCTACCTCACTGGTTCCGTTTCACTTCCAGTACAAATAAGCATAAGAAGATTTGGTTATAGTGAACACAAACTCGGCTATGCTGAACCTAGGAAATAAGACCTGGAAATTAATTCCCTTCTAAAAAAATATATCGCCTGAGTACCACAAATTCCAACACCAGGCAGTTTGGAAAAAATATCCAGAAGGTAATAATCCAAAAAATCTTCTCTGAGACGGAAAAAGCGGTCCCGTAATGTTTCATTCAGCGATCAGTTTCATTAGCCGCTTGCGCCATGTCGTTACCGAAAGCATCTCGTATGTTATTAGGCGAGTAAATGGGAACTTCGGAGAGTGAGACGGTGTTCTAACAGCGCAAGAGGCATTGAAGGGTGTCAAGACTGCACTACAATCCTGAGAGACAGTGGACAATGCATAATCAAGTATTGATAACGTACGAACTCGAAAAGTATCTAGAGAAATTACTAATAAAAAATGTACTAAGCAAACAACTGAAAGTAATTTATTTTTTAAGATCAAATAAAATTATTGAAATTTTCAATTTGTGCTATTAATGTATTTTGCCGTATCTGTGTATTAA
Source organism: Acheta domesticus (assembly GCA_031308135.1). Lineage (NCBI taxonomy): Eukaryota > Metazoa > Arthropoda > Insecta > Orthoptera > Gryllidae > Acheta > Acheta domesticus. The sequence goes on along the minus strand of JAHLJT010000631.1, from coordinate 82,810,495 downwards.
TAAAACTGATAATTGTGGAGAAATTCTATTTAATTTTGACGTCATCGGGTATAGTGAACTTTTGATATAGTGCACCAAATATTTTAGTCCCCAGAAGTTCACTTTAACCGACGTCAATTGTACTCTCATCGTATCGCCTCCCGTACCATCACGGATCATCGAAAAATCAGTGGATATGCTTAGTCAAATTACGTCCATAAAACCTTTCGATATTCCCCATTTTTTCCCCCAGCATCGAATTCTAGATCTTCCATCTCATCTGCAACTCAGTTATAGTATATACGTGCTGTCAGCAGTTCTCAACATCGTAGTGTTACCCTCAGGAGTCGCAACCACCGACGTCGGTTCCATCTGGTCACCGTGTTATGTCGTAATCATATCCGTCATTCTCTCACGTAACAGTAATCATCGTCTTCCTCCTTATTTGTTCATTTTTCAATTCTCCTTGTTCTCTGTCTTACTCGTTACTCTTTACTAATGCTGTCGCTGTAGATGTCACAGTTGACTCATCTTAGAGCTCAGTCGAAGCTGTTTTTCCCCTTCTTAGTGTCTTTTCACTGTATGGTCAAAGCTTTTTCGCAACGTGCAACACAGCTAGTTATCAGCATATCAGCATTCTTCGACTTATTCCTCGCAAGACATAGATTGCATATCCATTGTACGTTAAAAACCATCTTATAGCCTTTTGAGGCACACCAGCATCATTAAGATAATTTTGATTTTCATTTTCAGTGAGTTATTACCCTTTATTGGTATATTTACAATACTGATCAAAACTTCAGAATTGTAGAAATTATTGTATCTATCTTTCTATACATCTA
>JAHLJT010000631.1:82121335-82161174 GCA_031308135.1 Acheta domesticus | reverse complement strand
GAGGAGACAGATAAGATCGCGCACTGTTCGTGGCCTATTTATCAGGGTTGACATTCGCCTTCTTTGACATTCGCCTGGTATTGGTCGGAAAACCACGGAACCGAAAAACTACCGATCAGGCCATTCGAGCGCTAGAATTCTCCTCTAGGCAGCTACTAAATTCGATCTAGCTAGTTGCGAAAATCCACCACTCGAACCGTAGGTCTTCTAAGTCAGAACTGACGGCAATTCAGTCAGTAAAAACAAGCATTGAATACTGAGCATTTGAACACCTTCCGAGGTTTACAAATGCTGAAGAACATAAATATAATCACAATATTTCGCTTTAGTGCTACACGTTCTCCACATCCTTCGATAATGTTGTTCAATTTTTCTCGCTGAACTAATTTGAAATTAGAAAACTTGAATATATTTCGAGTACGTAATAAATAATATTAAATCAGAACCAACATTTTATTGAATTGAACGATTGTTTGAACTTTGATTGTTGAAATTTTGGATGAAGCTAGTTCATCTGAAAACAATCCTACTATACATGTAAACAACCATGCCATCAGTCCTAAAGGCAGCATATCAAAGTTGACCAATTCTCACGTTGACCAATTTTCCTCATATAAACCAGGTTTTAATGTTATGATACGTAATTTTTTTTCTTTATTTCTTTATTTTTTCCTTGATAAATGACTCATAAGATCGTCTAAAATTATAATGAATATTGGACGGAATAATCTACGTATTAAGTGCATATTAACCTGAGCCTTGTTCATTATCTTCGCTGCTCGAGATGCGTCCACTGAAATGACGTCATTTCCGCAGTGTTACCAGATTTCTTTCGCTACAGTCAGCATAACGAATTTCGGTTGACGAACATCAATGTGAAGCAATATGACGATGGCTGCCGTATATTGTGTGTAACATTAAAACTCTTTTAAAACCACCATATTCCAATTATGGTACAGCTATCAAATGAAGGAAACCACATGTTGCAATCTCATTAGCTACTGAAAGCGATACACACATTAATTTTGACTCCTTGATAATTCCTGGCAGTGGAAGTACAGTTATAGGGTAAAATATTAATTTCCTATTTTAAATTATTATATCTAATGATTATTTTAGCGGAAACAATACAATAATAATGCAAGAGATTCACTATACATGCAATATAAATATAAAAAGGATGCATATGTATCTGAACATTCATGCATGTAGGCATAGACTTTGATACTTTATCCATTGCTAGATTTCAATCCCACCACATTCAAACATTTTTTTTCTGCCAATTGGAGTTTATTTACTCCAATAAACATGTGTTACATATAATCCTCTGACTTATGTAAATATTTATTTTTATTGTTAATAATGAATAATATTAAATTTTGTCATTTGTCATTATGATACCATAATTTTCGTATTCATATATTAACTTAGATCGTTAATATAAATAGTTAGTATATTTAACCAAAGAATGAACCCATGAATTCACATAATCTTACATAAAATGGATCAAAGTGTAGACATGTGGATATTGTTCAATTACCAAAGAATGGAAACCATGAGTTCACTATTTTAGGATCTCTTTCAGCCGGGAAGTAAGTAGGCAGGGTTGATAGATTTCTTTTGCCACATCATCATACATCAGTAGAACGAATTACGGTTGATGAAACCAATGTGAAGCAATATAACAATTGCTGCTGCGTATTTTTGCAGTGTAACATTTAAACTAATTCTTTGAACCCGCTATAGTCCGATCATTGTACAATTATGCAATGAAGGAAATCACATGTTACAATTTCATTAGCTATAGAAAGTGATACACATATTAATTTTGACTCCTTGATAATTCCTGGCAATGGAATTACAGAGATGGGGTAAAATCTTCATTTCCTATTTTAAATGATTACATCTAATGACTACTTTAGCGAAAACAATACAATAATAATGCAAGAGATTCACTATACATGCAATATACAAATATAAAAGGGATGCATATGTATCTGAACTTGCATGTACGTAGGCATAGACTTATAATCTTCAGACTTATATATTAATCCTTATCGTTAAATAATGATAAATATTAAATTTTGTCATTTGTCATTTTGACACCATAATTCCCATATTCATATATTAATTCAGATCGCTAATAATTAATATGTGAAATGTTTGTCACAATGCTTCCAGAATAATCATACGTAGAATTGATCAAAGTGTAGACATGTGGATGCGTTACAAGACCAAAGAACGGAGCCATGGGTTCACTACTTTAGGATCGCATGAACAGGGTGGCGCATCGAAACCTACCACTTGTAGATAATTGTCAGCAGAAAATCCGTGTTCAGTTGAAAAACAGTTCAATAATATTCACATTTTCTTGATAACCAGCATTTCGACTGAGGATTCAGTAGATCTGGCAGCACTGTTCGTCGGCCACTAGGTCTCCATCCCCCCCAACCGCTAGCCGCGATTCGAGATTGCCAGTCATGACACCGAGTGGGGAGCGACTTGACACTCGCGTCTTACGCAATAGTGGAGGAAATCCTATAGCGGCGCCACCAGAAGCTCCAATGAAGATGCCGGATGTGATATGCTACCCCGCTCCCAACCACACCGACGAACACTGTACAAGAACCATTTGTCTAAACCGCCGTAATCGTTCCGTGCAACAATCACCGCTGTGAAGTCTAATAGCATTAGCCCGCACCGCACTGAGCATATAAAACGCACCTGCGCTACGCACCTCGCCCTGCCGTGAGCCCGCCCCGCTCCCGTTCTCCTGCCGGGGGCGGCTATGGTCGTCTTCCCGCAGCCTCCGCCCTCACTGCCGCCGCCTACTTCCCGCGCTGGCCGACTCTCCAGAAGAAACCGAAAGAAACAACCCGCCAGTGTGACAACTAGCATTTGTGTTGAACTGTGAACAAACATTTGTGAGACTCTGCCGATAAATGACTATTCCCTCTGTCGTGACCCGATATTGTGTGCCACTGTCTTTTTGTGCATTGTGTTCTCCCTACCTTGAAAATGGCTAGGCTTCTGCGAAAGCGACCCCGCTTGACAAGTAGCGGCTCTGACGATGAAGATGCGTTTCCGACCAGCCCCAATAGCACTCGACATTCACCTCCGCTAAATTCGATGGAGAGAGCCCATAACGAAGTAATAAACATGTCCCCGCTTCCTGACGAAACACGGGCCCGTACTCAACTTCCACTTGAACTACGCCGCCTTCTGCCGGCACAAGGGAAGTCAAAAAAGAAATCACCCCTTCTAAACACTACTTCGGAACCACAAGAGGCTCCGCAAGAGGATGAAATCCTACCGCCCTCTGAAATATGTGAATGTCCACCATGCCCCCGCACGATGTCCCCCAAAGCCACAGCAGGAGACATCCGCACTGGGAAGGGTAACATCACTCGTAAGGTAAGAAGACAACCGGTGAAGAAAGTAGCAGGAACTGCGCGTCCCACTCCAAGCACCCGAGCCCCGACCACACGCTCGCGCTCCGCCCCTCCAGAATACCCACTTAAACAGCCACGAAAAGCGGTGAAGACCGCCACCAAACCCATGGGACCAGCCCGGAAGAGGAGGACGCAGCCTAAGGCCGACAGGACGCGAGAGCGTGGCAGGTGCGATGACACCGCCAAAGTCAACGATGTGACAACCCCAGCATCAGCCAGCGCCCCGCCCCCGCAATCGAGTGAGAACGCCCACCAGGACGCCATCGTGGAAAATAGGCAAGAAGATGATGAGCTCGTGAAAACGTGGACGGGAGGGACAACCACCACCCCAATGGAAAACCTGGAGGAGGAGGAAGACCACGTTACACGTTGTCAAGTAGAACCAGAGCAATGCGCTAGCAAGTCACCGGACGCGCGACCCGCCCCCTCATCAAGTGAGGATGTAGGCGAAGCGCAGAGCGCCGCACCTACACGAGCGCCGACGCTCTCGACAACGCTGGAGCCGTACCAGATCGCGGAGGCGTGCCTACTACCGCCCACGCCAATCTGCTCGGAGGCGGGCCCAAGCCCGCCTGCTGATCGGCCAGATGGCCAACCCCCATCTGCAGCTGCACAGGTGGAGCCGCCCGAAACTGCCGCAAGAGATGGCCTACCGGAGGAGCCTACTGACGGGTCGCACGAGGAGGGCGAAGCCTCCCACCCACGTACGGCGGCCCCCGTGAGGCCTGAGGCGCCTATGATAGCGGAGCAGCCCGGAACGCCTTGCAGAGGTCAGGACGCCACGCCCGGCCGAGCGGATAAGGTACGCCCAAACACGCTCAGTTCGTCCCCTACCGCATCCCCATCTACACCACCCCTCAATACTTGCACCAGTCCAGTTGAAGTAGTAATTGCCGCCCCCCTTCATGAGGACCACACGGTCAGCACGGAAAGAGAGATAATCAGTATCACTCCAATAATGACAAAGAAGGGGGCGATGTATAAAGTAGTAAGAAGATTCCGGCATACGATCAGTCGCAAGAACGCCCCCGGGTATGTGTTAACTGGTGTGAGTCATGACTTAGTGCCCCTCCACTGTGATCCATACACGACGCCGCCTGACCCGCCACCAAAGGACCCGACTTCCCTGGAAGACTTGGTAGGGCAGCGATTCACGAAAGAACAAGATGACGTGGAGTTTATCCCCACTCCGACGTCTACCCGCTGGAACCCACGACCGACACGCCCCCCTCCACCGATGAAGCCGACGCAGCCGCCAATTGTAAATCTAGCTAGCCCCGAGCCAAGCGCCACGCACGCTGATATTCGTGCCCCCGTAATTAACCTTGAGAGCCCGGAGCAGCGCCCCAACCACGCAACTGCCCCAGCCACAGCAGACGCGTGGAACAACTCCGCGAATGCGAGTGAGCAGGGACATAGCACGAGCCGGGAGACGAATGCGAGTCGATCTGGGCACAACCGCGTCCAAGCACGAGACGAGACAAGCATGAGCCAGCCACCAGTTATTAACCTAGCTAGCCCCGAGCCAGGCCCTCCGCAAGCTGGTAACCTGGACCCCATAATTGACCTTGAAAGCTTAGAGCTGCGATCCACCCATGCAACTTCCCCGCCCACAGCAGACGAGCGGAATAACCCCGCGAGTGATAGTGAGCAGAGACCGAGCACGAGCCGGGAGAACGCGACGCCGTCACCGGGCAACCTCCCTCATGCGAAGCAACAAAAGGGGGGGGGAGCTACCACAAGTCCTCCCACAGGGCCCGGCCCTGCTGGGATACATTGCTCCCGACGAGAAGGACAGAAAGTAGTAGTTTACCTTCCGGCCCCGCCCGAAATCCGCTGCCCGTGCTGCCCACACGAAACCCCGCCCATCTCCACCAGACGCAGCCTTGGCGAGCGAGTGAGGGCAATGCAGGAGCATGTTAAGGACCGGCACCGGAAACAATGCACACTTCGCTGCCTAGGGTGTGGTGGAAGCGACATCGGAAGCCGCAAGCACATTAATCAGTGCAGATACCTGCGGGACAGGGCGACCGCGTACACACACAGGCCTGCCCGGTGGGCGACGGCCCAGGGCCCCGCCCACGATCCCTCCGGGCGACTAATGCGACCAGCCTTAGACGGACAAAACAATATCCTCGTCCCGGTCCCAATCAACGAAGTAGCGGTCTGTCCGGTATGCGACATAACCGTCACGAGTGCTCAGGATGAGTCAGTTCGGCGCGCCTCATTCAAAGCCCACGTGAAGCGTGTCCACGGACTTAATTCGCTTCTCATATGCGGCGGATGTAACCGCAGCTGCGGAAAGTGGGCCGCGCATCGGAGGGCGTGCCCACAGGCCGCGGAAGTTCAACCCCCGCCCACACCCCGCGAGCTCCTTGCCGCCGCCTGTGCCTATCCAGGGTGCCACTGCCGATTCCCGACTGCCAAGCAGGCTGGCACCCACTACAGGGTGCATGCACAGAGGGCCCGAAAAGAAAGTTTGGACTCTAAAAGAATCCTACCGAACACGAAATACGCAGAAAGGGAGCGGATCCGAAGAATAATTAACCCAGGAATACAACGCAAGAACCACGAGAGCAACAAGACCCACCCTACCGATGCGCCTAACAATCAGGAAACGCCCAGTGCTACCACCTCTCAACGCGAGAGCCAGAGTTCTGACACTAGAGCAAGGAGGTCGCGTAGCGCGCCCCCCGCAAAGCTCCACACCCGAGCGCGAAGAGTATGACAGACCCCCCGGCAATGCAATCCAGCGATTCCCACGGGCAGAGCTACCACACAACGGAAAAGGCGAAGGTGACGGAGCCGCGGCCGAGGAAACTGAACGGCCAGCTGACCTGACCGTTGGAAGGCGGGATTGCGTGTCGGAGAGGAAGAAACGGGGGAGGCCTCGTGGCCGACGCGAGAGAATAAGGGGAAATGCACGCGTGACGAGGAACCTGCCCCCCACGACAGAGAATGCTGAGAGTCCACATGAAGAAGGAAGAGAGACAGAGGGCGACCCGACGACCACCCAACGCCACACCACTGCGGCGCGAGCGGGAGGCGCGCGGGAAGACGCCAGGGCACACCTCCCAGCTGAGTCTGCCCCTGCATCTGGCCAATCACACGCGCGGAGTGCGTCGCCTGCGCCCCCCCCAGGAAGCGACCCGCCAGCACATTGAGGGAGGCTCTACTAGACCAGACCCCGAGCACGGTCCACTGCGGCGGCCCACAGGCCCCCGAGCACGAATGAGTGGCCGGAAACCCTCACCTCTGCATTCAATGAAATCTGCCTTGCCCTGAGGAGTGGCGAAAGCACCGAGCCCGCTGCTTTAGAAGATATATACGAGAGATGCGTGACGGGCCTTCAGGAGGCAGTAAATATAAAGACGCGACCAGTGACAGTGGCGCCAGATGAGGCGCGGCCACGAAAGCTCGCCGCGAGGCCGCCTCCAGCTGCCGACAAGCAACGAATACGTACTACGTACATGAATCAGCGACGCCGGGCAATGCGCTGGATCACAGGAAAGGAACGGGAGAGGTGCCAGATCCAGCTAGAAGAAATTGAAGAGTACTTCCGGTGCGAGACAGATGCGAATCGAAACCCCTCAGCCTACGACGAGTCCGTCTTTCCCCATATCATGGACCGGGAGCCTCTCGACTGCGGCGAATTCTCGGCCCGTGAAGTACAGCGGCGACTCATGAACGCCGAGAATACCGCCCCGGGGGAAGACCGCTTAACCTACAAACATATTAGGGCAACGGACCCAGAGGCGAAGTTAACCACAGCTCTAATGAACTTAATACGGAAGGCAGGACGAATCCCGCAGGCCTGGCGGCGGTCACAGACCGTCCTGATATATAAGAAAGGCGAGCTAGACAACATTAAGAACTGGCGCCCGATTGCCCTCGGACCCACACTTTGTAAATTATATACAGGGCTGTGGGCAACACGCTTAAACAAGTGGGTCGAAGAGAACGGAGCCCTGTCAAAGGCCCAAAAAGGTTTCCGCCCCTTCGATGGCGTGCTGGAGCACAACTACACGCTCCTACGCCATATCGAGCGGGCCAGAGCCGGCAAAGAGGACATGGCTCTAGCACTTCTCGACCTACAAAACGCGTTTGGGTCTATGCCTCATAGAGCGCTGCAGGATGCCCTTCTTGCGATCGGGGCTGGGGAAGCATTCACCAATATCGTGACCGACGTATATAACAACACGACAAGGGTGCTCACATCCCGCGGCCCGACTGGTGAAATCCCCATCACGCGCGGGATCCGGCAGGGGTGCCCACTTAGCGGGACCCTCTTCAACATCGTCATCGATGCGACCGTGCGAGCCGCGGAGCAGGCCGCGACCGGGCACGCGAAAGTCTTAGCCTATGCGGATGACCTCGCCCTAATCGCGAGCGGAGAACAGGAGCTACAGGCAATGGCGGACGCGACGCAACGGGCCCTAAGTATGACAGACGTGAAAGTTAACCCCCACAAATGTGTCACCCTCGCCGTTCACCGAAGAAGACATGCGGTTGTAGGCATCAAGATAGATGGGCATTTATTACGAGCTCTTGGCGCGAATGATCGCACAGACTATCTGGGACGGCCAGTAGGCTTCTCCCTGGTGAAGGACTGGAAGGGGCTTTTTGAACAAGAAAGCATTGCTGGTAAGATAGCTGAGTCGGGGCTCTATGACTGGCAAAAGATTGACGCCCTGACTCAGTTCGTCTTGCCAGCGCTCACCTTCCCCCTCCGAATGGGAAGATACACGAGGAAGCAGCTGCTCACAATGGACAGCGCCCTGCGAGCGCATGTGAAAGACATCCTCTCCCTCCCAGAGCGCGCTTCCTCCTCCTTTCTCTACGGACACCGCGAGGACGGGGCGATCGGCCTCACGAAGGTGAGAGAGGAGGCCGATTTTTGGGCGATAGATTCTGCCTTCAAAATTTTAACGAGCCCAGACATTAGCCTCAGAAATGCCGCCATGGAAGACCTCGCCGCGGAAGCAAGTCACTGTGCCAGATCACAACCTGCTCCCAACGTGAGTGCGGATTACCTCAACAACCGCCCCTTCCCCCGCAGATACGGTCTAGAGACTTTTTGGTCGCGCGCGCGTAACGCCACGGGCAGAGTGGGAGTACACTGGGAGATAGGAGAGAACAACGGCACCCTCGTCCCCTCCCTCACCCTCCCCTCCTCTTACTGCCTCCCACGGGACTATCCTGTCACCCGGCTGGAGCCAGCGCCCGCCGATGCAGAGGCCATGGGCGGCGAAGGCCGCGACCCCACTGCCACCGAGGATGACACCCCAGTAGCCGCCGGGGGCAACGCCCCGGAGCTGACGTCGAACGGGCAGAGCGGAGGAGTAGGCGCCGCCGCACCACCAACACCGGCCGTGCAGGACGGCGCGCGGGCCGATTGGACCGCCGCCCAGATGCAGCCACAGGACGCCGCTCCAAACGCCGACGCCGAGAGTGGTAGCCAGGACTTACACAGGGTAGAGCTGGCCGCCACTCAGCGAGTCGACGCCGACGGCATCCCAGTACTGGCCACAATTAACCGAACCAACGGCCTGAGAGCTTCGTCTGCGCAGCCAGCTTCCGTGCGCAGCGACGAGCCACGTGGCCCCGGCGTCGCCCTAGCGCCTCCACCCTCAGTTGTGCCAGCGGCTAGAAGGGACACCCCGGAGCAGAGATCGGGCCCTCCACGACCGGACACGGGCGCCCAGCAGGAGCAGCCGCCGGACACCCGGGACCCTGACAACTACCAGGCACGCATGGAGGACAACAGTGCGGAGGTGGTCACCATCGGGCCCTCGGGGAGGTCGTCATTGGTGAGGCGTCTACGAGATTTATTTCAGAAGGCGCACTCGCGGCGATGGCAGTCCCAAAAGGCCCAAGGGATCTACGCGGGCGCTCTGGCGGGGGTGGGCAAGGAGTCAGGTTTCTTCACGCGGACCGGGGAGCACATGAGAATACCCGTGTACAAGTTTCTCTTCCTGGCCCGCCTCAACTCCGCTCCCGCCTTAAACCACTGCCCTGGTAACAAGAACAAGGCTTGCCGGAAGGGCTGCACCCGCCCAGACGGCACAGCCGCGTTCGAAACCATAGGACATGTGACCAACGAGTGCCGATTCAATTCGGCACTGTGGCACGCTCGCCACAACAACATCTGCGAGCATTACAAAGAGGCCGCAGTGGCGAGCGGATGGAAGGTCCTTAAGGAAAACCAGGTAGTGGTGGATAGTGAGCGCCCGGATCTCGTTCTCGTGCGGGGGCTACACTCCATCATCGTAGATGCAACGGTAGTGGCGGCGCGCGCCGGTAAGCTGCAGGAGAGATACGAGGAAAAGAAGAGTAAGTACAGTGCCTCCCGCGCAGCTCTCCTCAGCGCCGGCTACGCCTCCGCCGAAATGATACCGCTAGTGGTGGGTGCCCTGGGCGAATGGTACCCCGGAAGCGACGCTGCGCTCCTAAAGGTCTCGAATGGCTATCAGCTGAGAAAACTAAGACAGCGTATCATAGCTGAAGCCATCACCGGGAGCGCGGCGTGCTACTTCGCCCACACAGCCAGGCCCTACCTCGCCCCGCGCGAGTAGAGAGAGACTGTTGACAAGATCTGTGCCCCCCGCCCTCACCGCACCAACGGCAGCAGCAGCAGCAGTACCGGCGATGCACTCGCGTCACAGGCGCCACACTCGTCCCTCACGGACTAGAACTTTTTTCCTCAATATTTAAACTTTTCTTTAGCTAGTAACTCTTTTCTCTCTCTCTCTCTCTCTTCTTGAACCTTTAACTTTTTGTTATTTTATTTTATTTTATTTTATTTTATTTTAATATTTCTCTTTAATTCCTAACTGTTGTATTAGAAATTGTATTTGAAAAAGTCTGAATAAAAATATCTCTGAAAACAGTGGGACGTCGGGATCTTGTACCCGGAATGGAATTACTTTAAGCAGACCACCCAGTATAACAACAGATTTGATTGTAAAAGAATATAGTAAGTAAAACCCTTTTCGGGAGCGTTTCGTCCCAGAGGTCAATTTCAAAATATATTTTAGTAGTGCAATAATTTTGAAGCAAAGGAGCTCGTGACATCCCCCCGAACGTACGTGTTCGAACTTCAACTCTGTTGAAAATCTTTTATATGAGGAGAAATATCTCGAAAACCGTACATTTGAACGAGGAGATTCAATATTTTTCTGACGATTCTCTTTCTTGCTCGTTGGGTGGACTATCTGAAAACGGTACTTTTCTCGAGAGCGTAACGAGGCTGTGATATCCGCCCCAGCGCACCGAAATTGATAGCCACAAGGAAGAACTCTTTTCCCATCCTGTTACTGGCGACAATCTATAGTAACAATCTCTTTTGTGCTTCCCGGGGCTCTTAAGAAGGAAACAAGTATTATTAAGTGGTCATTACTCAAAATGTCACTACTAAAATCCCATCGCTGAAATTGAGAAGAACACAGCATGAACCGAACGCAATCGTGCAATTTGCCTGCAGTGTCGCTTAGTGGGTCGTGTCGCCTACAGCCGCGAGGCAAAATACAGTTATTCCCTAGTGGATCAGGACTGAGGGTCGTGAACGAGAGGACGTAAGTGGAGTGGATGCCAGTGATGGAGTCACGGAGACAGATAAGATGTTCGAGAGTCTCAAAACGACCTGAAAAATTGATGGAGAGATCTTCATAACTCTGTAATAAATTCCGAAAGATATACATCTCAAATGGTATCATTTGAATCGGCCTTATTTGACAATTGGAAGTTCGTAATAATTACTGAAACCAAAAAACAATATTTTCCACAAACGGGGAGGCAATGGGGCAAAGAATATCTTCTGAGTTTATACAATTTAAAATCATTAAATTTCTATTTTTATTTTATACTAAAACAATGCATTTGAAACGTATCCCGTTCATTTGAATCAATAATTTGCAACGTTTTCACAATTTTCACATTAGCAGTATTACTCAATATGATCTTATATTTTAACGGCAACATAAATGTAACTTCATTATTTGTGCACGGGTTCCAAATTTCAGTGGGAAATATAGTGATTCAAATTATCGTTTTCCATATTGTCGCGGCAAAAAGTAATATTCTTTCCCAAAGAGCATGATGAGGGTTTAGGGCATAAATTTATAGCTAATTTACTTTTGAAAACATATTTTATTATAGAGGAGCCGAATTTTTTTGTCAACAAAACTTGAAAAAAAAACGCTATTTTTTCTGTATTCAAAATTCGAATATAGTAGAATATGGTTTAGGATAGAGGTCAAGAATTATGAAAACGTGGACAAATTTCACTTTTCCCCATAGCTCGTCACATAGTTTTTAACTGTTTTTGACGTAAATAAATAAATAAATAAACGGCATTTGTATTTTTGTGGTCATGCTACTTAAGTGAACATTAGAAGAACACAGCCCTAAAATTCGATAATGCCAAATTACAGTAATTAGAGATTCGAAAAATGAAGTAAAAAACTGAAAGAATGAATTATTCCTGAAACAATATTTTGAAGTTGAACTTACTTGTCGGCACATCATCTAGCAATTAAAAAACTTAGGCTTTTTTACTCGCAGTTGAACTAATTCGCCATTCTAGTGCTTGAGTGATAAAACCGGTAAAATGAAACATGAGTTGCGGGAGGGCAGGAGAAATCAGAATAAAAACAGAGAAGTCTTTGAAAGTGAGAAGACTGAGAATGTACCAATAACATAAGATTGGTTGCTCCATAAAAATCGAAACAAGACGTAAAGCGCACGATGATAAAAAAATGTGATAGTGAGTCTGTTTCGTATTATAAATAAAATGAAGATAAAAGAATTCATATTTTTACAATAATATTATTAATCAATTATTTGACGAAACTTATATCTGCAGATTTCTATGATCTAAAATTTCAACAATACACTATATTCTTATCCGACTCAAACTCGTCACTGAAAATGTAACGCAAAAATACCCAAACGTTATGAACAAACTTTAATATGCATTTGTTTATTATTATAATTTTGGTATGCGTAAATGTTTTAGTCTTATATTCTGAAGTATTATTTCATTGAAAGTGTCACACATTATTACATTATTACTTAATAAGTTTTTGTAGAAAAATACTTGAATCACAGTCACAATTCAAAATTATTTTTACTGCAATTATTCAGCTATCAGTGCTGTTCTTCCCACCGATTTATAGAGCAAGAAAATTTTATTTGTACATTTGTACAAACGTACTGAAACGTCATAATGAGACACAACTAAAAATAAAACTGCAACAAAATGCACACGGCAAGGGAATTTTTTTTGCGACATCGCCTTCTTTCTCGCCGACAAATGAGAAGGATTAATCGTCGTATACGATGTCCTGACTAAGAAAACTTCTAAAAAGTGCTTCATGAGACATGGTAAACATGTTTGATAGGTATTATTTGTCCAAAATATTTTCGCAATGTATTTTTCAGTGCTCTCCCATGCAAACTATTACTTCCCTTCTCTGCTTATTGATTAGGGTACTTAGCGGTACCTCAAATAAGTAATGGCCACATAAAAGAATTGAGAACTGAAAAATACACAAAACTCTGGTGTGACATGAATCAACATAGCTCGCGTCTCTTATGTTAAGAATGATCTGAAGATTATGTTATTGTAACATTTCGTGAATACGTACTAAAAAATAATGTTCCCTACTTATACGACAGTCTCTGTGTAGTACTCATTTAAAAATAGCAAAACGGCAACATTCCATTCGTACATCAAAGATTCACTTCCTGTATTCGTTCCTTAAATAACTACTGTGAAATGTGCAAAGTAGCTGTTCTAAATATGACTGAAAATATACTTTGATGCTATTTCTTGGCCAAAATACTTCCTATTATTTTAATCGTTTATTCTTGAGACGAAGGGCACCTAAATCGAGGTCACAAAATCCAATTTATTGCGTCACAAAAAGTAACAGTCCTAAAAAATTCCAGATTTGTGCTAGTCGAAATAACAGTGGAAGTTAACATACGATTATTTAGATTTGAGAGCCAACGCTTCGAAGTGTACGATGTTATTCCTAGTTTGCTGCGTGGTATTTCATCGCGCCGCAGACTCCCTATCCAACGTCGCGGCGCGTGAGCAAACGAGCGAGTGGTGAACGGCGCTCTGCCCCCGTTTCGAGCAATGTCTGCTCCCATCGACATCACGGACGCCATCACCCACGTCTCCGCAGCCCCTGCAGATTCGCTCCTTTCACCGCACATTCATTTCATCATCACGAAGATCATGCACAAACGTGAGGGTCAGCTTGCCCGAAACTGTAGCTTTACGTGCTTGGAAAAGGAGAACACCTTTCAGAGAAGGCAACCTTTCTGTATTATCACAGTTTGTACTAGATCTTGACGTTTCCCAAAATATATGATGTCGTATATGCCCGAACGACATAGAGCTAAATTGAACATCAGGCTTCGGCACTTATCTGCATCGCATCTTATACCCTCAAATTTGCACTTAACGTAAGGTGCTAGTTCCAGTGGTAGGTTGTTGAGTCAAACAATGAAGATAATTAGATTGCCAAACGATATATTTTAGCCAGCGCCATCTCAACCTATCCCCTTCTACAGATTTTAATTAACCTCCTTTGGTTTTCTTGGATGGCTAGTCGTCTGAGAAACTAGGATGGCGCTTAGTGTTTTGGCACATGCTTTCATGAAGCATAAATGGTGAGATAAATATTATAAGTAGTCTTTTGTGAAATGAGAACAAAAATCTAATCAACGCTTGAATAGTACGCGTACGATGCAGAACATTATCGTATTCAACCTCAAGAAATTGGGTATACGTTCTTGCAGTGACTACAATCAAAAGGATCGTGAGAAGAATTACCGTTTACTACGCAGCAACGGTATAAGCAACGGTATCTGGACTACTGCAACAGTAATGCTGCAACAATAATAAATAATAACCTTTTCCAATTTCCGCGAAGCACTCGGCCACAAAACCACAATATATCGATTCGTTGATATCAATCAACTGATTATGAAATTTATAGCACCTGCCTTCCACAACAGAGTTTTCATCACTGGAAGGGAAAGCAACCTTGCCGATCGGGACATGACACGCCGACCTTCTATCACTCACCGTGAATTTTACAATGTTGACTTCACCATGTAAATGACGTCTGACTGTCGATATCACATTGTTTTACGTATATTCTGATCTCGTTTTTACTTTCTCGCATTGCTTCGTAAAAAGAGAAAGTATTGTAATCGTGCGCCGTAAATCGGAATTTTTCAATAGAAAAACTCCCACTGCCGCACACTGGTAACAAAAAAAGTGGATAAATCTTGTTCCTACATGTAGTAAAGTACTTCTCTAATACGTGTTGTCAAAATCATAATTTGTGGGTAGTTGATAACCGAAAATCGACTGACAACAAAACGACTGCATCTGTGGTGAACCTACACTGATTCAGACGATTTTCTCCAAAATTGATATTTTCCGATCGTTCGGAACGAACTGCCAGTTTGAAACTGAAACCTTGATTTTGGACATGCTCTGGACAGATTTAGTCTTAACAATAATTTTCAAAAATATCTGAATTTTTTAATTTTAAGCTGTGTCCTCGGATAGCGTAAAGAACTAAAAAATAGCGTCAGTCTTATTTTCTTTGATTCGCTGATTTTTCAAAAATGGCAAAAGTTCAATTTTTTTCGGCGCCTTTCTACAACTACAATATTAAAGACAAAAGTTTGTTTCGTAAATGAGCACTATACACATTAAAGCAGGTACAAAAACTGACAGTAACAATGAGTGAGCAGAGAAATAAATAATTTACATTTATAGTCTTCTTCTATAGTGCACTTCTTCTATTATACTATAGATATAAGCAATTATTTATAAACATTTATGGTTTACGTTTTTTGTTATATTAATAAAACACATTTATGATATTTTGATGAACAGTGACAGGATTTTGATTACAAAAGTCTTCAATTTAACTTCAGGGCCTAGTGATTTTATTCTTTTTTAATTTGATGTAATGTGAAATGTGTAATGTGAAAACTTCTGTGCGCGATGTAGCATCCAAGAAATTTTACAAAATGATACCTCAGCTCTTTCACATGCGTAATTCTCTACGACAATGCAAAAATCACATAAAACATGCATTGTCTAAACTAGCCATGGGAGTGGCACAGTCGGCGCCGCATTAAAGAGTTGTCTTTTTGGAGCCACGAACTCTCAATACTCTGATTTAAACATAGCTGCACTTCAAGGTCACGAGCTGAAAGGAGAGGGGATATTGTTATCCAAACGGGTACTCCAATTCCAATATCAAAATGAAAATCCTAAGCTCCCGATTGGATGACGGCGTTTCCCTCTCCTTCCAGCTCGTCACCTTTTTTTTAATTTGCCCCCCCCTCTAGTTGCCCTTGAGTGGCGCAAATTTATTCAGTTTAGGGACACACATGATCTCCAGCCGATTTGGCTTATGGAGAAAAGAGGAAGGCTATAACTTAAATAAACTATCTAAAAATTATCTTATAACTAAACTATTACAGCATAGCCGCTTTGGGTTCGTCAGCTAGCTCGTCACCTTGCCGTGCAGCTTTGTTTATATCGGAGTGTAACAGCGTTTCGATTCGTCGCGCGGCGCGCACAGAGTCGAGTTGCGCGCTTCGTGAAGGGCGTGCATATGCGTCGGCGTCGGCGTCGCGGCGACCGGCGCGGCTCCCAGGCGGCGCGCGCCATCTAATAAAGCGGCGTCGCCGTCGTTAGCCGTCGGTGCGTCGCAGCGCGGCGCGGCGCGCGACGCCGTTAGCGCGTAATTGGGCGACGACGCGACGCGACGCGAGGCAGCGCTCCCTCGGGGAGGCAGGCGGGGCGCTGGCGCCGAAGGTGGAGGCGGAGGCGAGATCGGCAGCGCTGTCACCTTTTCATCTCTAACGAACTCGTTTAGAGATTTTCTCTCACTTGCCCATTCATTAAAACAACTCATGTACTCTTCACTCTCCTGATTTTTACTTTTAGAAAGTTATATAATGCAGTGGAAAACTGACTTTTAATGATGACAATGGATGACAATGGAAATACACGTTTTGGGAGCCTGATACGGAACAAGTGGGTGTTTGTTTTTCAACACGTCTGTCCGTCAGTCATTCCCTGAACAACATTAGCGCCTAAACTATTCGAAGGAAGTTTGCCAAAATTCCTTATTCCACGATCCATCCGGCCAGACTAAAAACTCGACGATTTTGAAAATAAATCTTTGTAGTTTGAAGTATTTTATTACATTTAGCCCCTGGGAAAGTATCCCAGGGATACTTCCAAAATTTTCTGAATAATGGCTGCAATTTTTTTACTTTAAATTTCTTGGAAGCATACAGAGAAATATACTTGTAAAAATCTCATAGGTTCGATATTTCCTGTTAAATCTAAATTTCCGAAAATTGTAGAGGTTTCAATTTTTTTGGATCCCCTCGTATACTTACAATACTGAACTTTGAGATTTTTTCGTCAAAAGGAATTTGTTTTCCACGATTAGTTATTTGTTTATTTAACGTCATTACAGTTGTTTTTTTTGAGAATACAAGTCGTTTTCTCGAATTTTAAATGTAATAGAGCAATATTGAAAACAAAACTTTGAGAAACGGCTCCAATTTTTACTTTCTCGCCTATTGCTTAGGAAGTATAGAGAAATTACTCTAATGTTGTAAAAAACTGATTTTTCGGTAGAAAAGCTCTTATTGCCGGGACCTGGTATCGAAAATGAGGATAAATCTTGAACCTATATGTACATTAAATAACGTCATGAACAATTGTTTGAAAATATAATTTTTTCTTTCATTTTTTGAATTGATAGAGCTGATACACTAAATTACATGACAAAACGTTGTTTTGATGTAGGCTTTTATTTTTTTCGAATTACACAAATGAATGTTCAAGTGTCGTTAAGTAATCGTTACAACTAATGCCAGAAAGTACGTTCTGTTGAAACACTGCTATTTTATTGATAAAAAGCATTGTAATTCATATAGTTAAAAGTTATTTCTCCTTTTAAGTGAGATATTAGTAACAGTAATAATAAAAATTATTACATTAATATAAAAATAACATTATTATTATTAATATTTCGGAATTACTGAGCCAAAAACGGTAATTTAGAAATCAATTATGCGAAGAGGAAATTAATTTTAATATATTTTAGTAGATATTGTTTCGTAAAAGTGTAAATAATGATTGTTTAGTTTTTAAGAATAATTTATTTTTGACAATATTTGACGTGTCTCAACGATGAAGTCACAATTTGGCGTGTCTCAAAGGTTTAGTTCTTCGCGATCATTACGATAATAAGGATTTAAAGAATTCATGCGACACATTATTCACAATGACGTAACGTTTCCTAGTAATTTAGCAACTAATGAATTTAATTGTATGTTTACTACTGGAATAGAGCATTTCTTCAAGATATATGCCAAGGTTATCACTGATTATCAAGGCATGCCATCGTCTTCAAGAAAATCGAGAAAGGAAAGATAAATGCGTGAGAAAGGATCATTAGAAATAGTTTAACGCAAATGAATTGTATGTATGTACTTTGGCGCAACAGCCACTGACGAAGCATGGGCCGACCAGCGGCGTCCCGACCTTGCGGCCATGGGTTACGGGTTACATGTGGTTAGCACATGGACATCCCGTGGCCGTCTTCTGGTTTTCTCAACCTGAGAAGTGAGTTTTCTCATCGTCACACAGCAACTTATACTGGGACATTTCAAGGAAAACCCTCACTATAATCTTGCGCGACCGGGAATCGAACACGAGGTCGCTCATGGAAAGTAAGCAAGCTGAGCAATGAGCTACCCGTTAGGGCGCAAATGTATTGTACTTAGTTGATGGCGGTGATATGTGTGGACGTAATTGTAATTATGCAATGAAGATTACTTAACCAACAGTTCATTAAAGTTAAAAAAAAGGAATCTTTTAAATATATTAATGAAAAATTCAAATAGTGGATAATTATCAAATGTTAACCTTTTTCCCTGTTCACAACAGAAATCACCTTTTCAGAAGGGAAGAAAACTTTGCAAGAAACAACGAAAACTCAAGAAAAATTTGGAATCGGATGATATATCGTGTAAGACGATCAGATAAATTTCTCAGAATGTCTTTTCTCATAATTTAGCAATGTATTTATCGATAATAATCTTTACCACACTTCCATAGAAAGTTTTAGATAGGTTAGATAAAATGCAGTTCATTAATTTTATAACGTCATATACAGTTTTTACTGTTTTTTGACAAATAAATAAACTCTAAATCGTCCGTCTTATCTTCAGCACTATCTTTTATGTCCAATGCGGCAAGGGGCATCTTTTATGTCCTATCTTCTATGTCCAATGCGGCAAGGGCCGAGTGGTTACATTCCACAACATATCACGTCATTAACGTTAAACATAACTCAACTTCAAAGCCACTTCAAAGTCGCAAGAAAACCGTGTGTCTCATTCTTTCCTATTTAAAGAATTCAACGTGTCGTATCCTCGGCGATACACATTTCCTTTGATAGTTCTCACAAGATATCACTTAAACGCATATTCTTCTCGTAATGTGGTTCAGCATTTCTGAAGTCTCTGAAATTTCAGAAAACGTACCTAATGGGACATCACGGAAGAAGTGTTAAAGATCATTAAGGAAGACAGAATTGCTGCGTGGGTAAAGCGTACAAGAAAAAAAATGGATACTGAAGTCTTAAGATAATAGGTCGTATAGGACCTCCATCTGCGTGAACGTGCCACAGTTACTCTCGCGCCAAAGTCATGTGCCCTCTTTCCGAGATACGTGGGCGTACAGAGAATTTGTTTTCATCTTTACGGTCACGCAGGTCAGGCGGTGATTCTGCTTGACATTTTCTTTCTCATACGCACACAGCACGATGCACTCCATGCATTCAGGATGAGGGTGCTGGGGATGAAAAGAGCTAAAAGCCCAACTGATCCTCGACTTTTATTTATGATTCAGTTCAAGTTTTAAATTGTGCTCTCTGGGCCTGAGCGTACATTCCGCACTCTGTAAATCAATGTTTCGGAAAATTTCTTCATACTGGATCCCAACTTCAAACATCTAGTCCTTGAACTGCACGTTAAAGCACTATAGGTCCCTCAAGACGGATGTAATGATGCTACAATTTAATTTTTAATAGATTTTGAGGTAGCTCTTACTTGTTTCTGTCTACCAATCAAATAAGTCTAATTTCCAGAATACTGCTTCCAAAAATACTCCTTTGTTGGATTCCATTTTCCCTCCGCATGTTCCCCTACATTATCCTCACAAGCCACTCTGGAAATTAAACTGGAAAAACAAAATTTAATTTCAGTGCTTTCATTGGAAAATATTTTATAAACGTTATATCGGTGGGAAGTGGCTCCTCTGGTGTTTTTTTTAGCAAAAATGCAATTTACAAAAAAATCAACACTTTTTAAATAATTGTCTTCAAAGTGAAAGTAGTTTAACATGGGAAACTCTCTTCTAGTCTTTCTGGCAACCTGTACTGCGGGACGAGGGAACATTTCAAAAGTGTAATCGAAAATCCAAAAATATATCAATTTGGAGAATATTGCACAGAAAATGTAACGACTCTAGGACGTGTCGTTTCCCTGTTATAGACAATGGTAAAAAAGAGTGTTGCACCTAATGTGTGTTGCGGGTGGTTTTACGCCTGATTTCCCGCCTAAGCCATCTGCTTAATTCTGTAGTTCGTCACAAATATGTTTAATGCAGCACTTAGAGGTAAATTTGTTAACCAACAGTAGCATAATTATGGGATTTTATGTGGATAGTTTTGTATAAATTGTTTAAAACCGCCAACTTTCCTTAGCGTTTAAGGATTTTGGACTCCCTTAAGCCCCGTGGTATTTATTTATTGCCAAAAAATAACTGTGGGTGACATCTGAGAGAAACTATAAATTGAACATGTTTTCTAGAGCTCGGGAATTCCTACCTTACTCTTTTAATATACATTGCTGAATTATAAATAAATGCACCAACAAGCGATTGAAAACTTTAGTTTCCGAGGAATAAAATTTTGGAATTCAAACTACAGATTCGATTGTATAGTCTTGCAGACAAAAACACAGTCCCCTGACCTTACTTTTTCTACAATTAGCAAACAGAGCTAAATAAATGTAGCTTCACTGTGCGTATATATTACGTCCACAAGCAAAACAAGGGATCATCTCAGCATTTGCTCAATGGATCAAGTACGCTTCCATTCACTTTAGGTTGTAAAAGCATTTGCATACTCATTTTATAGTGACAACAAAACACGGTTCGAGGTCTACTATTTCTTTCTCTACAAAGAAACGCTCAGTTCTGTCGGTAAAATAAAAATAAGAACTGGTGGTGCTAGTTTCATGTATCACATTTTGTGTTTTTGTTCCTTGGGGGGCAGCCTCAAGTTTTTCTTTCCACAACTTTTCCATTAGAGAATACTAGACGAGATTATGTTCTTTAGAGAACAGAAAAACTGAATGGAAAATCGAAAAATAGAAAAGACTCCTCAAAAATGGTGACGCCAACAAGGTCAGATGATTTCGAAAAGAAATCTTGTGCCTTCCAGAGAAAACTATTTTAGCGTTGTTCTGAAATGACAAGTTAATACTTTGCACCTACGAGTCAAGATCATCGTAAGCTTTGATCGTCACAAGGTTCGTTGTTTTGGCGAACATCGGTGGCCAGGCAGGTGCTGCAGGACACCGATTGGCGAAGAGGCCTTCTTCATCTGCTTCTGTTACTACTTTCCACTTGACCGGTCGGAGCGGTCGACCTGTAGAGCGCTCCGGAGCGGGCAGCCGGAAACGGGCTGCGCGCGGGAGAAAGCTGTCGCGTCGCGACGCGGCCGGGGGCCGGTCCACACGCCGCGCGCCGACGGCCACGAGGCGCGGAGGAGGAGGGGGATGGACCAGCTCGTGGGCACGCACGCGGGTGACGCGACATGCCTTCGAGACGCGCGCGTGGATGACAGTGGAAACAGTCCGATCATTTCCACTGTCGGTCGGAAGGACAGGCTGACGTTCTTCCAGGAAACCTAACCTAAAAAGGATACTGTGTATATGTGTCATAGTGAAAGTGGAAGTTTGGGTGAAGAAAACACGCAATGCCTGTTTATGGTACATCTTCACTGACCCATTCAGGAAAAGTAGATTTATTAATCGCCAGTGTTCAAAATTAGTCAGATTTACGAAAGATAGAGTTTTATCGTTAGCAAGTTTATACCACCTGTACTTGAAGTGAGTGTTTTACTGGTTATTTAACGTTTACAGCTGCAACAATTACTTTGATACTTAGTAGGAGTAGTGCATGTTATATCCAGGAACGTCCCAATGTTGCTCTCCTGCTAGAACGGAAGACCCGGCGTCAACATACACGTCAGTCTGCTGTTTTTTTCCTTCCCTGTTTTCTCCCCTAGTGGGTCACCGCTCAAGTAGGAACAAGTTCTAAGCTTTCAACCAGTTCTATTGGCGTGGGATTCTTAGACATTCGCCTGATATTGATAGGAGAACGCACGGAACACTACCGTTCAGAGCAGCCACCTGCCAGAATTATCTTCCACACAATGGTCGGATTCGGCCTATCCGGATACGGCCGAAAACCCGCCATTATTGGGGCTCAAATCCTAGGACCTCTTGATCAGCGATTCTGCTAGCGAGTCCTTGCAGACGATTAGTACCTCGTGATTGGGATAACGAACAAAGGAGTTTCAATAATTGTGATATTTAGTTGTTTCACATAATTTGTTATTTTATTCAAGTGTATATTGGTTGTAGTAAGAGCAGTAATGGAAATGGAGATGTTTGGGGGAGAGTACCCGAAGTAAAATATTATTTTATTTAAATTAAATTATGGTACAATGTGGAGACTTGAATATATCCCAGAGCGGCAAAATTCCCAGCCATATCGCGCCAACGAGGCCGTAAGGCCACCGCGAGCACAAGTTGAATCCGTCTGGTTGGTAGCGTCGGGTTATTCCTTGTAAGCTCAGTTGTACGAGTAGGTAGTGTCTCGGAGATTTACTCCGGATTCCGCCAAAGTTCAATTTAATCCAGCACCTCTATCACATCAATAAATGTCATATCATTTCATTTTTGGCCCATTAGACTCATAAGAGCTCCAAAGATCCTTGAAAACAATTAGTGTCATTTCTAACCCCATTATGGATTACTGCCACGTGACATCAAGTCGTCGCAAGCAGCATTCGTATTTTTTATCTTCTTTACAACAGTTTCATTATTCCACCACTTCTTTATTTTAATTATTCTACTGTAAGTTGTAAAATTTTAGCAGTAAAATACTTACACTTTTGAGCTGATCGTAAGGAAAGCGTTGCTCTGCCCGTGTCGAATACGACAGATCGCTTCAACATCTCCACACTTTCACATTCTCCGACACACATACTCTGATATTTCGCGGCAGATTGAAGCGTGATGTGTGCAGTGCATCATCACCACTTCTTAAAATATCGACTATCTGCGCATGTAGGCTTCTGCTATCATTATATCTCTTGAGCCTTCTACTCTAAGAGTATACAAATCTTCTGACGTCTGCCAGGGATTTTCCAGCACTCAGGTCACTGTATCAAAAATGTTTAAGACGAGAAAAACGAACGAAAAAACAACAGCACATATTTTCTCACATTGCTTCTAACTAAAGCAAATTACGAACATTCGGAGTGTTCGATCGAAATGAGACTTGCGCCATTATTTTAAGCTTCCCTTGTTCTATCCGTGGAAAACATGTGGAGCGGTTTTGAGAAAATGCTTTTTTATAATTTGTTTTAACTTCAAGCAGAAATTACGCGAAAAGTACTCGTGTTTTTCAAAACATTTTACGTGATATTCTTTTAATCTCTTTTTGGGAGACATTTCATTTAAAACACAAGTCTCCACATTCAAATTGGTATTTTTACACTGTCAATTTGCTTACAGGTGTTTTTCGCTAATTCTTGTGTGACACCATAAAATTTAAATAAACAAAATGTCAATTTATTCTAATTTGACGAATAAGACAATCGTTGCAGATACTTCAATTTGCTTTAGATGCTACTTTCGATTGGGTGTGCATGGGGGAAATAGAGTACCGTAACCCTATATTCTTGACATTGTCTTCTGGTGATAAAGTTCTTCTACCAAAAAGTTTTTATTTTAACGTTCTGGGCAATCTTTTGTCTCTAAAGTTCGTACAAGAGCAAACCGTAAAGTTTAAAAAAAGGTACCGGAGAGCGGCATTTCGCCGGAATCTTACTATTCCCTTTCAGCAACACCTGTCATCAAGGGTAATTTGCGCATCTCTCCAATGTCATCTGCTTGGCTACTTCGCGAATCACCTCAGTTGATTGAAGACTTCCGTGATGTCCTGCATCTTCTTTTATTACATTCTCTGTACGGATTAGAGCAGTTTCTCCAGGCAGACTGCTGTTAAGAGCAACCACAGTGACGTGACGGTTCACGAGTATCAGATTCGCTCCTGACCATTACAAGCTAATGAACAAGAGGTACTGTTCCCCACAACAGGCCGTTCACCTCCTCAGCACTCTGTTTCGGTGGTTGGGATCAGTCAACACGATGCCAAATGAATACAGGGTGGGGGAAAATGCAAGGAATCTCCCTTAAACAGTGGAATGTCCTCTTCGAGAGAAGTATTAATTTCTGAATGCCAGGGGTACAATTAATACACATTAGGTGCCACATTTGTGATTTTCACATTCTGAAATGTTTAAATGAAGGAATCCATGAAGGAATGATCTAAATTGGATAAAAATCGTTACCGAGAGAATAATTAGGATTCATTCAAATCGATTGACATAAGCGAAGGTGGTCGACACAAGCGAAGGTATCAATCGTCTTTTCCTGAAGTTTAGAATGGAGAAAATTGCAAATTCCCATCATGTAAGTCAGCCTAATATGGGCTGGAGAACTCAAAACAATTAATGTTTTCAATGAAAAATATAACATATGAATATATCCACACAAATATGCAAGAAATGTTCCGACAATATTACAAGAAAGTATTGAACTGAAGGGAACATGGACCCGATTATTTGCAATGTACACCAATATGTAATCTCCATATTTGTGGTTGAGCGAAGTCCAAAATAGCTAGATGTAGTGATCAAAACACTGTGCGTAATTATTAAGATAGTTATACACTTACACACATAGTTGTTGAATTAATAAACATTTACGATCACTGAGAAAAAAGTTACGAACGTGATGGGGTACGCACCCAACAAATACGGTTGTACGAAACCCAAACCGAGGCAGCAAGAACGAGAACGACAACTGCTGCAGTCGGATGAGCGCGGTGAAGGTAACGACGAGGCGGCGGTAGCGTCCACAATAGGCGCGGCAAACGGCGGAAGTGAGAGTGTTTGGATGCGGAGGATGCGAAGGCGATGGACCTATGACGACGGGAGGCGCGGTGGGGCTGGGCGGGAGGACACAGAGGCGGCCGGGGAGAATAAAGGAAAAGCGCTGGCTCACGGCGGCGCGACGCAGCGGCGAGGCGGGGAGACGACCGGAAATTACTCGGCAGGCGGGCGGGAGAGCGAGCGAGTGGCGGGGAGGCGGTGCGCCCGTGGCCCCGCGTGGCGCCAGGCGCCCACGAAGGACAAGGCCGCGCGGCCACGCCGGTGCAGCGCGTGGCGGCGGCGGCGGCGGCGGCGACGGCGGGAAGCGCAGGCCTGCGCCGGCCCCACGGGGCTCGCGTCTTCCGCTCTGATAAGGCACGGGCTCTCGCAGCGCCGCCCGATAAAAAGGTGCTCCCGCGCACTGACTAAGAAGCGGACGAGATACGACGCGCACGCTGGCCGCGTTCTAATGAACGTCAATTCCATTCATTTCTTCTCTCACACAACGAAAATAGAGAACTACGATATATTATCGTTTGAGAAGTTCGGTTGTAAATAATGGAATCTGACATTTCTCATTTCGTAGGAAAATGCAATGTAGGTAATATTAGTCTTTACACGAAAAGAGCTGTGAAAACTACTTATAACGTACGGGTACATTATCATTTGGATTTGTTTGTTTGAACTTGAATCCATTTGAAATGGTATGTAGTGTTACTACTCCTTCATGATAAACAAACATCTCGATTTTGCCAAAATATCATATCTATTATTCGCGACCCATCACCTCAGTTAATAATAATAATAATAATAATAATAATAATAATAATAATAATAACAACAACAACTCCGCCTAGGGAGTATACGATATCTCAGTCGGTGATGGAGCTTGAGTACCCCCATGAGCCTGAGAGCTGTCAGTGGTAGCCAAGCTGCTGGTAGGGCCTTCCTTGCTGAGTAGGTTGAAGGGGAGGGGTCCGACGAAGAAGCACTCCATTTTGAGGAGAGTGGGAAGTAAGTAGAGAGGGAAGGGTCATGAACCTTTGGACCTCCTGTTATCGGCCCACCGAGGGTAAAGGAGAGAAACTGGGTTGGCATTCCACGCCACTAATTAGTAGAGACCGGAAAAATATGTAGTATGAAACGTCAAAATATGTACGTAAATATGTAATAAAAATGGTACGAATATGTAATAAATATGAAAAATCGGATATAATATGTAATTTTAAAATACTCTAATTATAAAATTCATTTACATAATACAAACTTACATTTATAAAAAAATTCCTATGCAAATTTTAAAAACAATGCAAACGTTTTAAAAATCATTTGGAAAGCACAGGTTGATGTACACTTGCACTATACAACTTTCCCATCAGTAATACAATCTTCACAAATTGTTGTCCAGGAATGTAGTTTAGCAGACTAGACGCCATAGAATCCATACAAACTGGCGAAATTTACGACCAAAAAACAATCCTCGCAGCATGGAATATTCTGAGCCAAGTGTTACATGACAGCGTAAAGGTCGCCAAACGCGGCGTCAATGATACTTCTCACACCTAAAGGTGAGAATGATTTGTCGCTAACACGCATTTTCCGCCACTGAGGTAACTGAAGCAGGCATGTCGGACTGTGAGAATACTCGACCGCGTCTTCATGAAGCGTACCTCGAGTAGAGTACGCAGTAGCATGCAGTAATAATAGTAGGAGAAAGTGCTGAATTTTTTTCAAAATACTTTTTTCATAAAAAATATGCAAGAAAATTCATAAAATTTTTAAAAAATGTTAAAAATATAACAAAATATGTAAAATATGTAATATAGTACCAAATATGTACAAAAACGTAACGAAAAAATTGGATGTGTTAGAAGAGCGACAAATTCGTCAAGAATAAAATTTTGAGAACGGTAAGTAGTAAGACAACAAATTATGTAATTGCATAAAAATCCGGTCTCCACTGATTAGAGTGGAGGCCCGAACCTTGCATTAGCCAGCGAAGGAGGCTGCCTTCAGCAGTCAGTGAAAATCCCGTAGGGTTTAGTAATGCCAACTTGCGTTCTGAGGGACCACTTGCTGGGTCCTGCGGGGGACTGTCCCGAGACCACTTATGGGTCGCAGTAACGGATGGCCGGGAACAACACAAGAGTTAAGTGTGATCTGTGAACTCGAACTTGCTACCTGAAAATCTTCACTTGAAACCAATGAGCAAAATGTATAGAACCAGAAATGTAATGAATCTTTTCGTGCCTTGTTCTACCAATGTCCCATACCTGCTCAGAGACCGAGCAATGTCACCTTGACATTTGGCCATCCCACGGATGTTCGTCCCAGGGACCCAGAGTCAGCAGTAGGTCAAAGCCGTCAGAGATGGACCCGGGATGAAGTGAAGGAGGTGATGTGGTGCTTTTACTATGCAAAAGCGAAAAATGGTGGCTCAGAAATAGAAGTTTTGAAGATATGGAGAGAGCGGAACCCAGATATGAGACCAATCCTAGACTCAAAGAAGTTTGCCAGTCAACGAAGAGACATACTCAGCAGTGAAATATTCACAGCAGAACAACTTGCAGCTCCGTACCCCCATGGGCAAAAAGAATTATGGAACGGATAGCCGACACACGGCGTGAAATATCACTCCTAGGTGAAGCATCTTCTAAATCAAATCACTCTTCTAATGTTCAACAAAAAATACCCTATGTTGAACAAAAAGACCTAAATGACAATGACACAACAAGGCTAATAGTAGTTGAGGAGCTAAAAGAGAAAATCCAAGAATGGGCTCAACGAATCAGACGTTACAAACGTAGAGAAGATTCTATCGCAGTCTGACCCAAAAACCGAAGGGCAATGCTGCCCCTACTTCAAAAGATGATGTCGAAACATTTTGGGCTGGAATCAGGTAGGAAACCAGATCCTACAACAAAGATTCATCTTGGCTCCAATCTGCCGATGGACTCGTTCATGCTGCCGATGGACTCGTGGAAACAGTGGAACATGTTCACGAATTCTCGGAAGAGGGCCTCCACAAAGCTATTAAGAACATGGGAAACTGGAAATACCCCCGGATTGATAGTATCCAGACTTACTGGATTAAAAAATTAACCGCATTACATCCTCATCTAGCAAAGGCTTTTAGTAAAATTTTAGAAACCCTTAAGGAACTCCCTGAATGGCTCACTCGCGGCATCACATATTTGCTACCCAAAGCGGGAGACAGCTCTTTGGCTCACCTGCCTGCCAGTATTGTACAAAGTTATAACTGCAACCATAGCTCACAAAATGTATAGACACCTAGAGAAGAACCATCTATTGCTAGTTGTACAGAAAGGATGTCGTAAAGGTTCTTATGGCTGTAAGGAAATCTTGCTACTGAATAATATCATCCTGAAATAGAGGCATTGTAAGTGTAGCAAGAAGCATTGCAACGAAGCATTGCATATGCAAGACACGCAGAATGACAGAGACACTGAACTTCTGATGCTACTTAATATGAAATGTGAGACACAAAAAATGTTAAAGAAATTGTGGAGAGACAAACCACTCTACTGACAATATTTGACACGAATGGACAGAGCACAGATCAATAAAGATCAATCACTTATGTGGCTTACAAGGGGAAGATGAAGCCAGAGTCGGAAGCACTTATAATAGCTGCCCAAGATCAGGCCTTGAGAACACATTATGATAAAGCGGTTCTCAAAATTTCCCAAGATGTAAATGCCGCATTTGCCAGGAACACGTAGAAATCATTGATCATATTGTCTCAGCTTGTCCAATCCTAGCAAAGACTGGATACTTGAAAAGACACGACAGGGTGTGTAGCTACCTCCACCTGCAGATCTGTACCGCTCTCGAAGTTCCAAACACATGCTCGAAGTGGTACGAAAACTCACCAAAACCGGTGACGTCTGTTGGATTGTGTACAATATTGTACGACCAACAAATCCAAACTGATCGCACGATAACGGCAAACAAACCGGATATAGTTATCCGGGATTTAGAGAAACAATCGTGTCTACTTGTCGATATTGCTGTACCTTGCGATCAAAACGATATTACCAAGGAGGCAGAGAAACGTCTTAAATACAAGAGTTTGGAAATCGAGATCAGCCGAATGTGGGGCGTAAAAGCACAGGTCGTCCCGATAGTCATCGGATCTCTGGGATTTGTTCCTCAAAATTTGTGTAAGAACTTGTCTTAACTCCCAGATAATTCAAGAGACTGAGAAGTGCAAGAAATCACTTTATTTGGAACAGGCCACATTTGGCGCAAAGTATTATAGAGGCACCGAAATCCCTAGATCTGCTCCTTAGGTAGCTGGTTGCAACCTGGAGTAGATTTTACTTTCAGCCGACTCATAACATCGTAAGTCGTGATGTAGTAATATTTGTGTAAGAACTTGGTCAAACTCCCACGTCATTCATAAGACTGGGAAGTGCAAGATATTGCTTTAATGGGAACAGCCTACATTTTACGCTAAGTATTGTAGAGGCACTGATAGTCCCTAGATCTGCTTCTTCGGAAGCCGCATACAACCCGGAGTACACTTTATTAGCAACCGACTCGTAACATCCTTTAGTGGTGAATTAGAGGAATAGTAACATCAATATTTATTGTTGTATTATTATTTAATTACGATAGATCAGTCTCAGAGATCCGATAACTATCGGTAACGATTCCTGTTTTCACGCAACTTTTTTAAAAATTTTCTTGGTTTGTAAAAAACTATTGTACTTTGTATTCGAATATATTTTATTGCATTATTGCCGAATTAGGGAAGCCAGTTTTTGTTAAAATATTTAATTTATTGTAGTGTTACATGAGAGTATTCTATATTACATCATGTATTCATTTATATTTATACTATTACTCGAGAGAATCTCTTGACCAGAGCATTTCTTCCTTTTTACTACACCAAAACATAATGAGTGTTTTTGTCCAACGGCATTTTTGCTTCTGCAGGACGCTAGAATAATTTATTTTCTGAACGTTCTATTTCAGTAAATCCGTTGAATGAACTTAGTATTTTAAAATAATAAAAACTCTATTAATTTTTACACGTATTTGTTACTGATAATGGATGCTGATTAGGAAGTAAAGGAGTTTAATTCAATTGCGCTGGAACTTCGATTTCAGTGGTTAGGCACTGTCGGCAAGCAAACGTAACAAGGTTCTATAGTTGATGTACTATTTTCAGAGAGAAAAGTCTGTTCAAAAATACACACAAGATAACTTTTACGCTTCTACAGCAAGTCGCTCAGTCTCGATAAAATGCAATTATAATAACGAAATCTGACATTTGATGCATTTCCATTTCCTTCGAAATGTTTGTGTATCGTTGCGTTCTGCCAGGAAATAGTACGAACATGCATATTCACTTTTTTCAATTACTCTCCGCCAAGTATACAATTTTGCATGACCTTTCTTAACTGGAGCTTCTCAGAAACACGCCTCAGTGTTATATTCCAACTTTCTCGTTAACTTTATTTCCCCTGCAACTCATTGCCGGGTCCTGTTAGGGTGATGTGCACTGCTCCTCGTCGACCAGGAAGTTCTTAACGGAAAGCAGTGTATTACAGGTTGTCTGGCCGCACGATGAACGTTCTGCCTGGAAGTAACTGCCAGTATACGTATAATTGGTCAGAGTATTCCTATAAATCTGTTTCCTTTCGAAAACGAAACACATGCATAAGTGCCTCGAGGAAGATGATGGTAAATCAAGGCAGACTTAATTTCCTCAAACTGCATATGCCGATTGCCACATCAATCCTTTCACCTTTGAAGATCCTAAATGTCAAATTTCTACATATTCAATAAATACAAGCTTTTTCTTAAAAATTAAATTTAAGAATGGTAATGACCTACACATTTAACGTCGCTAAGGATCCAAATCCATCCTCACATAAGTAGTATAGATATGCGGGTTCTGCATCACTTCTCAAAAATCACAATTTTTAATCAAAAAGCATAGGTAGTACCCTTAGGCCATCTTCAAAAAATCATCAAAAATCGATTAAAGTTAATTTTGATAAAATGAATGCATACAAATCAAAATCAAATTTCCAAGATCATACACACTTTTTTCATAAAAATCAAGCAATTTTATACCATTTTCAACAATCTAATTCATCCCAAAATCAAATTTCAAAGATCATGCACACTCCTTCCAAGATCATACACACTCGTTCCAAGATCATACGCACCATAAGACAGACACAATAAAAATAACAAAAATGTTGAAAAAATTAAGAAAATCCATAGGGTACTACATTTGACCCACAAAAATGGCCGAAAATGATTTAAAAAATTCTGTTGAAAATAAAAATTGATAAGATATAAATATGAGTATTGAAACGATGTCGAAAAATAATTTTTCTTCTAAAATAAATAGGATGAATACTACTAGTGAAGAAAGTTTAGAGAGTGAGACTAGAAATAGTCAAGCTAATATTTGTCCTGACTTTAACACCATGTCAGTTCGTAAATTACAAAAATTATGTGAAGCAAATAACATCTATGGCTGCACAACTCGAAACAAGGAAAAACTAATTTCATGATTAACTGATTACTTTAACACACCATACGAATCAAGAAACCTATATTCAATGTCACTTTTACAACTTCAATCGTTCTGCAAAGCAAATAAAATTAAAGGTTACGCAAAATATTCGAGAGACGCTCTAATTAAACACATGATTCAATCAGAGGTTAAACCATATCTACTTACACAATTACCTTTTTACTATAAAGATGATGAGAATACATTCATCAAACCATCAACACGAGACAAATTAAATGTGGTTAAGAAAGAAGAATCCTTTAAAAGTAGACTTGAAACATGGACATTTGAACAAACAGAAATGAAACCTTCTGATGATCCTGTTATAACATTTTTAAAACGAATAAGTAATGGTATGATTAAGAAAATTGAAAGTTCTCTTTACAAACGCAATGGTCTTAAGACTAATGTACTATTAACATGTGATTATAAGAAGGGAAATGAAATACAAGAGTTCAACTTTAAAACTAAAAATGAAATAATCTTTGAATCGACTAATTTAAAAAGATATATGAAACGAATTAGAACACAATTACTACGAGAGATGAGTGAGTTCCAAGGAAGAGGTTCTGGCTGGTCTCTTCATAAAATTAATATGCTTGAATTAAGACTTAACCAATTCAGACCTTATGGAGGTAGTTCCTACTTTGATCTTCCAAACTTTATTAAATCGAAAAAAGCCGTACTTAATATCAAAAATAAAGACAACAAATGTTTTTTGTATTGTTTAAAAGCTTATTTACATCCTGTTCCACGCGATCAAAATCCTCATAGAGTTTCTAAATATATTAACATACAAGATGATATTGATAAGGCGTTTGAAGATATAACATTCCCAGTAGCACTAAAAGATATTCGAAAGATTGAAAGAAGAACAGGATTACAAATAAACGTGTTTGGTTATGATTCGAAAGAAAATATTTATCCTCTATATCCATCCAAAGCAAGAAAACCTTCTGAAAAATCTGTTGATCTCTTACTAGCAACTAAAGGACCAAAAAGACATTATTGTTTGATTCGAAACCTTTCTCGTTTAGTAGCTTCTCAAATAAACAAACATAAAGGTGAAATTTACATTTGCAGAGGTTGTATGCTCCACTTTAACAACGAAACTAAATTTAATAATCATATACAAGACTGTTCTAATAATGAAGCTGTAAAAATAATAATGCCAGAAGAGGGTTCAACCATTTACTTTAAAAACATTCAAAATACAATGAGACTTCCTTATGTGATCTATGCCGACTTTGAATGTCTAAATTGTAAAATCGAATCTAATAATCAAGATTCAACTAAACAAACAATAAAATGTCAAAAACATGAACCATGTAGTTTCGCTTACTGTGTTATTAAAAATGGATCATTGACCGAATTTAAACAATATAGAGGCTCTGATGCTCCCAAACATTTCATTGAAAACCTTATAAACGAATCGAAAAAAATGAAACAAGAATATGAACAAAACATTCCTTTAAATATGACTGAAGAAGATGAAGCTTTATTTGATTGTTCAGAAAGATGTACTTACTGTAAGCAAACATATACAAGCAAAAATCATAAGACTAGGCACCACGATCATCTTACAGGCGAGCTTATAGCACCAGCTTGTAATAACTGTAATCTTAAACTTCAACTACCAACATTTGTCCCAGTGTTTATGCATAATCTTAGTGGTTATGATTCTCACTTGTTTATTAAAGAATTAGGATGTACAAATGAAGATATAGATCTTATTCCAAACAATGAAGAAAAATATATAACGTTTACTAAACATGTTAAAGAAGGTGTTAATTTAAGGTTTGTTGACTCATTTAGATTTATGTCCAAATCACTTGCCTCTTTAGCTAAGAATCTTAAACCAGAACAAATAACACATACAAGAACATTCTTTGAGGATGAATCATTAAAACTTGTAAGCAGAAAAGGTGTTTACCCTTATGATTATATGGATTCATGGGATAAGTTTAATGACACACAACTTCCAAATATTCAACATTTTTTCAACAGTCTTGAACAAGAAAACATAACAAAAGAAGACTATGAACATGCGAAGAAAGTTTGGAATCATTTTAAGATGAAAACTATGGGTGACTATCACGATTTGTATTTGAAAACTGATGTGTTACTATTAGCTGATGTATTTGAATGCTTTAGAACTACGTGTATGAAAGCTTATGATTTGGATCCTGCATGGTATTATACAAGTCCTGGGTTAGCTTGGGATGCAATGTTAAAAATGACTCGAATAAACTTAGACATGTTAACGGACTATGATATGATTCTAATGATTGAAAAAGGTATAAGAGGCGGAATTTCTCAATGTTGTCAAAGATATGCTAAAGCTAACAATAAGTATATGAAAGACTATGATCCAAATGAAGAAAGTACTTACCTAGCCTACTTAGATGCGAATAATCTTTATGGTTGGGGAATGAGTCAGTTTTTACCTTACAAAGACTTTAAATGGCTAACTAAACAACAAATAAATGAACTTGATATTAAAAACATACCCAAGAATAGTAAAACCGGCTTCATTTTAGAAGTAGACTTAGAATATTCTCAAAAGTTACATAATAAACATAAAGACTTTCCATTAGCTTTAGAAAACATGTGTCCGCCAGATACTAATCAACCCAAACTACTAGGAACTCTATACAACAAAGAAAAGTATGTTATCCACTATAGAAACCTTCAGCAGTGCTTAAAACTAGGATTAAAGTTAAAGAAAATCCATAGAGTAATTCAGTTTAAACAATCAGATTGGCTAAAGAAATATATCGACTTAAATACACAAATGAGAACCGAAGCAACTAATGATTTTGAAAAAGACTTTTATAAACTAATGAACAATAGCGTATTTGGAAAAACTATGGAAAACATTCGAAACCGAGTTGACATTAGAATTGTTTCTGATGCTAAGAAGTGTCTTAAACTAATATCAAAACCTAATTTTAATCATCGAACTATACTTACTAAGTCATTAGCTATAATTCACATGAACAAAACCAAAGTATTCTTTAACAAACCAATATATGTAGGTATGAGTATTCTAGAATTATCCAAAGAACTTATGTATGATTTCCACTACAACATAATGAAACTAAAATATGGAGAAAACATTAACATTTGCTATAAAGATACTGATAGTTTAATTTATCACATTAAAACACAAGACTTTTACCAAGATATGAAAAAAATGATTGAACACTTTGATACAAGTGAATATCCCAAAAATAATGAATACAAAATACCATTAGTTAATAAGAAAGTCTTAGGTAAAATGAAAGATGAATTAGCAGGCAAAATCATGACAGAGTTTATTGGATTAAGATCAAAAATGTATGCAATTAAATATGATAATAAAGAAACTAAGAAAGCTAAAGGAGTCAAAACAAGCACTGTTAAGAAAGAGTTAAACTTCGATGACTATAAAAACTGCTTAACACATCAACAAGAAATCTATAAGTCAATGAAACTAATTCGAAGCAAACAACATGAAGTTTTTACAATCGAATTAAACAAGCTCGCCCTTAGCTATAAAGATGATAAACGATACATACTACCAAATGGAATAAACACATTACCTTGGGGACATTATAAAATTGAACAAGAAGAATAAATCAAAAAAGAATGAAAAATAAAGATATGCAAATGGTACTACAAATAAAACAAATAAAACAATAAAGACAAATAAAACAAATAAGACAAATAAGATAAATAAAACAAATAAAAACAAATAAAAACAAATAAGACAAATAAAAACAAATAAGACAAATAAGACAAGGCAAAGACCTGAATTTGAAGATGAAATACGTGTTAGAACTCAATATGAATCTGATTCTGACTAACAAAAAATCATTTTTTAAAAAAATATTTTTATTGTATAATAAATAGGATCATGGAGTCCATTATTAATAAACTCAATCAAATCAACAAGCCCAATGTTCAATTCAAGAGTCTAAACGAAATATCAAAAAACAAAACACTATTAATAAAAAAGATCGAATTAGAAGAAACTAAACTTGGAAATAAGATTGTTGTTTTCATCCGTGACTATAAGATGTTTTTACCAGATCGTTATATTGAACTATTTGATGATGAAACTCTAAATATAATTAACGCAGGTAAAGAGCAACTATATCTAGTTTATCAAGGTAAAATCAAATTGAGTGGCGGTAGAAGTTTCCATAAGATTGGATTTACAAATAAATCAGATGAAAAACAATTAGAACCAAAAACTAGTGACAGTGAAGATGATGAATAAATGTTTTTTGTTTTAAGTTTGTATTATGCTTTTATGGCTATTAACCATCAAAGCTATTTAAACAACTACACTTGCTTTATTAATCCATGAGTTATGAGAACTATCAAAACCTAACCATTTAACAAACACTTTATCACCTTTCTTTTTCAATACCTTTTCAACTAAATAAACATCTGAATATTTTGTCTTAAGTAATTCAGGTTCATAAAACAAACCTTCAACATGATCTCCGTTTAAATCCTTGATCCTATAAGTTGGCGGATTAGATGGTATGGTTTCATAAACCTCAAATATTTCTGTTGACCAGTTAGGAGTATAACCTTTTTCAAACAAACCTTTAGACTTGCTTATTCTTATACATAATAGAGAAAGATATATTGATTATGAACCAGGACTTTTAGAACAAATAGATAATGTTAAAATGGATGATATATTAGGAACTATTAAAGTTACTGATTGTAAAAGATTAGAAGAATTAGACTCTGGAATAGAATTATTAATAACCGCTTTAAAACTATACAATATAGAAACATAGAAAGATACATTCTTAAATTTGAAAACATACAAGATTTATTCGTTTCTAATTATTGGTTACAAAAAGAAATAACAGATAGAGGTTTAGACCTTAGCATTAAGTTTAAAATTAAATTAGATAGAATAAAAACCACACCTACGAAGAAAAGTGAAAGATTAGTTTTCTGTATGTAATTTGATTTAATTGTTATGTTTAGATTTAGTTATTAAAAGCTTTAATGGTTATTAGCCATTAAAACACAAATAAACAAATGTAATCAATTAAATACCGCTTGGAAACTCTACTGGATATAAACGAACTAAAGGATGATGTAAAGGATTGTTTTCTGAGTATAAGCTTAAATTAGGCCGATCTATTACTTTACCTCTTTTTAAGTCTATTTGTCATTTAACATATTCCCATCCTACTTCTATCCAATTAAATAAACGACCATCATCATATATTGCTTCTTTTAATCTATACTCAAATTTATATTCGTGACTGTTATCAAATCTTCTATAGGCATTTATTAGTTCTACATTTTTTCTTTTTAATTCGCTCTTAGATAAAAATTCATCATAGACATATTTTTCTTCTAATTCGTCTGTGTCGTGTATGATTATTTCTTCTTTTGCATGTTGATAAACTTTATAACCTAAATAACTAAATAAATATAATAGATCTAATTCCGTTTCTTTTTCGTATGGTAACATCTTTCTAGTAATGTAAAGTTTAAAGTCTAGGTCTTTGTACTGAGGACCACAATAATACCAAGGAATACTTATAGCTTCTAATTCCATATTTATTTTAGTTTTAATTTTTTTAACACGTTCATTTTTAAATAACTAGCACAGAGACAATATATTAAAGAATAAGTAAAAACAATAAGCTCAATTTTTAAATAAACAATCAATGTAAAGAGAATAGTTAGATCATTATTCTTATCGTTGTTATTATGTTAGATTTATTAAAGAGTGGTTTGTTCTAATTGATTATTCCAACGTAAACATAAAACAACGTAAACATAACATAACATCAACGTAAACGTAGTTACGTTGTCATCATAAAACAACGTAAACATAACATAACATCAAAGTAAACTACGTTGTTTACGTTGGAATAATCAATTAGAACAAACCACTCTTTAATAAATCTAACATAAATACAACGATAAGAATAATGATCTAACTATTCTCTTTACATTGATTGTTTATTTAAAAATTGAGCTTATTGTTTTTACTTATTCTTTAATATATTGTCTCTGTGCTAGTTATTTAAAAATGAACGTGTTTAAAAAAATTAAAACTAAAATAAATATGGAATTAGAAGCTATAAGTATTCCTTGGTATTATTGTGGTCCTCAGTACAAAGACCTAGACTTTAAACTTTACATTACTAGAAAGATGTTACCATACGAAAAAGAAACGGAATTAGATCTATTATATTTATTTAGTTATTTAGGTTATAAAGTTTATCAACATGCAAAAGAAGAAATAATCATACACGACACAGACGAATTAGAAGAAGAATATGTCTATGATGAATTTTTATCTAAGAGCGAATTAAAAAGAAAAAATGTAGAACTAATAAATGCCTATAGAAGATTTGATAACAGTCACGAATATAAATTTGAGTATAGATTAAAAGAAGCAATATATGATGATGGTCGTTTATTTAATTGGATAGAAGTAGGATGGGAATATGTTAAATGACAAATAGACTTAAAAAGAGGTAAAGTAATAGATCGGCCTAATTTAAGCTTATACTCAGAAAACAATCCTTTACATCATCCTTTAGTTCGTTTATATCCAGTAGAGTTTCCAAGCGGTATTTAATTGATTACATTTGTTTATTTGTGTTTTAATGGCTAATAACCATTAAAGCTTTTAATAACTAAATCTAAACATAACAATTAAATCAAATTACATACAGAAAACTAATCTTTCACTTTTCTTCGTAGGTGTGGTTTTTATTCTATCTAATTTAATTTTAAACTTAATGCTAAGGTCTAAACCTCTATCTGTTATTTCTTTTTGTAACCAATAATTAGAAACGAATAAATCTTGTATGTTTTCAAATTTAAGAATGTATCTTTCTATGTTTCTATATTGTATAGTTTTTAAAGCGGTTATTAATAATTCTATTCCAGAGTCTAATTCTTCTAATCTTTTACAATCAGTAACTTTAATAGTTCCTAATATATCATCCATTTTAACATTATCTATTTGTTCTAAAAGTCCTGGTTCATAATCAATATATCTTTCTCTATTATGTATAAGAATAAGCAAGTCTAAAGGTTTGTTTGAAAAAGGTTATACTCCTAACTGGTCAACAGAAATATTTGAGGTTTATGAAACCATACCATCTAATCCGCCAACTTATAGGATCAAGGATTTAAACGGAGATCATGTTGAAGGTTTGTTTTATGAACCTGAATTACTTAAGACAAAATATTCAGATGTTTATTTAGTTGAAAAGGTATTGAAAAAGAAAGGTGATAAAGTGTTTGTTAAATGGTTAGGTTTTGATAGTTCTCATAACTCATGGATTAATAAAGCAAGTGTAGTTGTTTAAATAGCTTTGATGGTTAATAGCCATAAAAGCATAATACAAACTTAAAACAAAAAACATTTATTCATCATCTTCACTGTCACTAGTTTTGGTTCTAATTGTTTTTCATCTGATTTATTTGTAAATCCAATCTTATGGAAACTTCTACCGCCACTCAATTTGATTTTACCTTGATAAACTAGATATAGTTGCTCTTTACCTGCGTTAATTATATTTAGAGTTTCATCATCAAATAGTTCAATATAACGATCTGGTAAAAACATCTTATAGTCACGGATGAAAACAACAATCTTATTTCCAAGTTTAGTTTCTTCTAATTCGATCTTTTTTATTAATAGTGTTTGTTTTTTGATATTTCGTTTAGACTCTTGAATTGAACATTGGGCTTGTTGATTTGATTGAGTTTATTAATAATGGACTCCATGATCCTATTTATTATACAATAAAAATATTTTTTTAAAAAATGATTTTTTGTTAGTCAGAATCAGATTCATATTGAGTTCTAACACGTATTTCATCTTCAAATTCAGGTCTTTGCCTTGTCTTATTTGTCTTATTTGTTTTTATTTGTCTTATTTGTTTTTATTTGTTTTTATTTGTTTTATTTATCTTATTTGTCTTATTTGTTTTATTTGTCTTTATTGTTTTATTTGTTTTATTTGTAGTACCATTTGCATATCTTTATTTTTCATTCTTTTTTGATTTATTCTTCTTGTTCAATTTTATAATGTCCCCAAGGTAATGTGTTTATTCCATTTGGTAGTATGTATCGTTTATCATCTTTATAGCTAAGGGCGAGCTTGTTTAATTCGATTGTAAAAACTTCATGTTGTTTGCTTCGAATTAGTTTCATTGACTTATAGATTTCTTGTTGATGTGTTAAGCAGTTTTTATAGTCATCGAAGTTTAACTCTTTCTTAACAGTGCTTGTTTTGACTCCTTTAGCTTTCTTAGTTTCTTTATTATCATATTTAATTGCATACATTTTTGATCTTAATCCAATAAACTCTGTCATGATTTTGCCTGCTAATTCATCTTTCATTTTACCTAAGACTTTCTTATTAACTAATGGTATTTTGTATTCATTATTTTTTGGGATATTCACTTGTATCAAGTG
>JAHLJT010000631.1:82095483-82120335 GCA_031308135.1 Acheta domesticus | reverse complement strand
GTAAACATAACATAACATCAAAGTAAACTACGTTGTTTACGTTGGAATAATCAATTAGAACAAACCACTCTTTAATAAATCTAACATAAATACAACGATAAGAATAATGATCTAACTATTCTCTTTACATTGATTGTTTATTTAAAAATTGAGCTTATTGTTTTTACTTATTCTTTAATATATTGTCTCTGTGCTAGTTATTTAAAAATGAACGTGTTAAAAAAATTAAAACTAAATAAATATGGAATTAGAAGCTATAAGTATTCCTTGGTATTATTGTGGTCCTCAGTACAAAGACCTAGACTTTAAACTTTACATTACTAGAAAGATGTTACCATACGAAAAAGAAACGGAATTAGATCTATTATATTTATTTAGTTATTTAGGTTATAAAGTTTATCAACATGCAAAAGAAGAAATAATCATACACGACACAGACGAATTAGAAGAAGAATATGTCTATGATGAATTTTTATCTAAGAGCGAATTAAAAAGAAAAAATGTAGAACTAATAAATGCCTATAGAAGATTTGATAACAGTCACGAATATAAATTTGAGTATAGATTAAAAGAAGCAATATATGATGATGGTCGTTTATTTAATTGGATAGAAGTAGGATGGGAATATGTTAAATGACAAATAGACTTAAAAAGAGGTAAAGTAATAGATCGGCCTAATTTAAGCTTATACTCAGAAAACAATCCTTTACATCATCCTTTAGTTCGTTTATATCCAGTAGAGTTTCCAAGCGGTATTTAATTGATTACATTTGTTTATTTGTGTTTTAATGGCTAATAACCATTAAAGCTTTTAATAACTAAATCTAAACATAACAATTAAATCAAATTACATACAGAAAACTAATCTTTCACTTTTCTTCGTAGGTGTGGTTTTTATTCTATCTAATTTAATTTAAACTTAATGCTAAGGTCTAAACCTCTATCTGTTATTTCTTTTTGTAACCAATAATTAGAAACGAATAAATCTTGTATGTTTTCAAATTTAAGAATGTATCTTTCTATGTTTCTATATTGTATAGTTTTTTAAAGCGGGTATTAATAATTCTATTCCAGAGTCTAATTCTTCTAATCTTTTACAATCAGTAACTTTAATAGTTCCTAATATATCATCCATTTTTAACATTATCTATTTGTTCTAAAAGTCCTGGTTCATAATCAATATATCTTTCTCTATTATGTATAAGAATAAGCAAGTCTAAAGGTTTGTTTGAAAAAGGTTATACTCCTAACTGGTCAACAGAAATATTTGAGGTTTATGAAACCATACCATCTAATCCGCCAACTTATAGGATCAAGGATTTAAACGGAGATCATGTTGAAGGTTTGTTTATGAACCTGAATTACTTAAGACAAAATATTCAGATGTTTATTTAGTTGAAAAGGTATTGAAAAAGAAAGGTGATAAAGTGTTTGTTAAATGGTTAGGTTTTGATAGTTCTCATAATCATGGATTAATAAAGCAAGTGTAGTTGTTTAAATAGCTTTGATGGTTAATAGCCATAAAAGCATAATACAAACTTAAAACAAAAAACATTTATTCATCATCTTCACTGTCACTAGTTTTTGGTTCTAATTGTTTTTCATCTGATTTATTTGTAAATCCAATCTTATGGAAACTTCTACCGCCACTCAATTTGATTTTACCTTGATAAACTAGATATAGTTGCTCTTTACCTGCGTTAATTATATTTAGAGTTTCATCATCAAATAGTTCAATATAACGATCTGGTAAAAACATCTTATAGTCACGGATGAAAACAACAATCTTATTTCCAAGTTTAGTTTCTTCTAATTCGATCTTTTTTATTAATAGTGTTTTGTTTTTTTGATATTTCGTTTAGACTCTTGAATTGAACATTGGGCTTGTTGATTTGATTGAGTTTATTAATAATGGACTCCATGATCCTATTTATTATACAATAAAAATATTTTTTTAAAAAATGATTTTTTGTTAGTCAGAATCAGATTCATATTGAGTTCTAACACGTATTTCATCTTCAATTCAGGTCTTTGCCTTGTCTTATTTGTCTTATTTGTTTTTATTTGTCTTATTTGTTTTATTTGTTTTTATTTGTTTTATTTATCTTATTTGTCTTATTTGTTTTATTTGTCTTTATTGTTTTATTTGTTTATTTGTAGTACCATTTGCATATCTTTATTTTTCATTCTTTTTTGATTTATTCTTCTTGTTCATTTTATAATGTCCCCAAGGTAATGTGTTTATTCCATTTGGTAGTATGTATCGTTTATCATCTTATAGCTAAGGGCGAGCTTGTTTAATTCGATTGTAAAAACTTCATGTTGTTTGCTTCGAATTAGTTTCATTGACTTATAGATTTCTTGTTGATGTGTTAAGCAGTTTTTATAGTCATCGAAGTTTAACTCTTTCTTAACAGTGCTTGTTTTGACTCCTTTAGCTTTCTTAGTTTCTTTATTATCATATTTAATTGCATACATTTTTGATCTTAATCCAATAAACTCTGTCATGATTTTGCCTGCTAATTCATCTTTCATTTTACCTAAGACTTTCTTATTAACTAATGGTATTTTGTATTCATTATTTTTGGGATATTCACTTGTATCAAAGTGTTCAATCATTTTTTTCATATCTTGGTAAAAGTCTTGTGTTTTAATGTGATAAATTAAACTATCAGTATCTTTATAGCAAATGTTAATGTTTTCTCCATATTTTAGTTTCATTATGTTGTAGTGGAAATCATACATAAGTTCTTTGGATAATTCTAGAATACTCATACCTACATATATTGGTTTGTTAAAGAATACTTTGGTTTTGTTCATGTGAATTATAGCTAATGACTTAGTAAGTATAGTTCGATGATTAAAATTAGGTTTTGATATTAGTTTAAGACACTTCTTAGCATCAGAAACAATTCTAATGTCAACTCGGTTTCGAATGTTTTCCATAGTTTTTCCAAATACGCTATTGTTCATTAGTTTATAAAAGTCTTTTTCAAAATCATTAGTTGCTTCGGTCTCATTTGTGTATTTAAGTCGATATATTTCTTTAGCCAATCTGATTGTTTAAACTGAATTACTCTATGGATTTTCTTTAACTTTAATCCTAGTTTTAAGCACTGCTGAAGGTTTCTATAGTGGATAACATACTTTTCTTTGTTGTATAGAGTTCCTAGTAGTTTGGGTTGATTAGTATCTGGCGGACACATGTTTCTAAAGCTAATGGAAAGTCTTTATGTTTATTATGTAACTTTTGAGAATATTCTAAGTCTACTTCTAAAATGAAGCCGGTTTTACTATTCTTGGGTATGTTTTTAATATCAAGTTCATTTATTTGTTGTTTAGTTAGCCATTTAAAGTCTTTGTAAGGTAAAAACTGACTCATTCCCCAACCATAAAGATTATTCGCATCTAAGTAGGCTAGGTAAGTACTTTCTTCATTTGGATCATAGTCTTTCATATACTTATTGTTAGCTTTAGCATATCTTTGACAACATTGAGAAATTCCGCCTCTTATACCTTTTTCAATCATTAGAATCATATCATAGTCCGTTAACATGTCTAAGTTTATTCGAGTCATTTTTAACATTGCATCCCAAGCTAACCCAGGACTTGTATAATACCATGCAGGATCCAAATCATAAGCTTTCATACACGTAGTTCTAAAGCATTCAAATACATCAGCTAATAGTAACACATCAGTTTTCAAATACAAATCGTGATAGTCACCCATAGTTTTCATCTTAAAATGATTCCAAACTTTCTTCGCATGTTCATAGTCTTCTTTTGTTATGTTTTCTTGTTCAAGACTGTTGAAAAAATGTTGAATATTTGGAAGTTGTGTGTCATTAAACTTATCCCATGAATCCATATAATCATAAGGGTAAACACCTTTTCTGCTTACAAGTTTTAATGATTCATCCTCAAAGAATGTTCTTGTATGTGTTATTTGTTCTGGTTTAAGATTCTTAGCTAAAGAGGCAAGTGATTTGGACATAAATCTAAATGAGTCAACAAACCTTAAATTAACACCTTCTTTAACATGTTTAGTAAACGTTATATATTTTTCTTCATTGTTTGGAATAAGATCTATATCTTCATTTGTACATCCTAATTCTTTAATAAACAAGTGAGAATCATAACCACTAAGATTATGCATAAACACTGGGACAAATGTTGGTAGTTGAAGTTTAAGATTACAGTTATTACAAGCTGGTGCTATAAGCTCGCCTGTAA
Organism: Acheta domesticus; assembly: GCA_031308135.1. Taxonomy (NCBI): domain Eukaryota; kingdom Metazoa; phylum Arthropoda; class Insecta; order Orthoptera; family Gryllidae; genus Acheta; species Acheta domesticus. The sequence goes on along the minus strand of JAHLJT010000631.1, from coordinate 82,116,102 downwards.
GATGATCGTGGTGCCTAGTCTTATGATTTTTGCTTGTATATGTTTGCTTACAGTAAGTACATCTTCTGAACAATCAAATAAAGCTTCATCTTCTTCAGTCATATTTAAAGGAATGTTTTGTTCATATTCTTGTTTCATTTTTTTCGATTCGTTTATAAGGTTTTCAATGAAATGTTTGGGAGCATCAGAGCCTCCATATTGTTTAAATTCGGTCAATGATCCATTTTTAATAACACAGTAAGCGAAACTACATGGTTCATGTTTTGACATTTTATTGTTTGTTTAGTTGAATCTTGATTATTAGATTCGATTTTACAATTTAGACATTCAAAGTCGGCATAGATCACATAAGGAAGTCTCATTGTATTTTGAATGTTTTTAAAGTAAATGGTTGAACCCTCTTCTGGCATTATTATTTTTACAGCTTCATTATTAGAACAGTCTTGTATATGATTATTAAATTTAGTTTCGTTGTTAAAGTGGAGCATACAACCTCTGCAAATGTAAATTCACCTTTATGTTTGTTTATTTGAGAAGCTACTAAACGAGAAAGGTTTCGAATCAAACAATAATGTCTTTTTGGTCCTTTAGTTGCTAGTAAGAGATCAACAGATTTTTCAGAAGGTTTTCTTGCTTTGGATGGATATAGAGGATAAATATTTTCTTTCGAATCATAACCAACACGTTTATTTGTAATCCTGTTCTTCTTTCAATCTTACGTATATCTTTTAGTGCTACTGGGAATGTTATATCTTCAAACGCCTTATCAATATCATCTTGTATGTTAATATATTTAGAAACTCTATGAGGATTTTGATCGCGTGGAACAGGATGTAAATAAGCTTTTAAACAATACAAAAAACATTTGTTGTCTTTATTTTTGATATTAAGTACGGCTTTTTTCGATTTAATAAAGTTTGGAAGATCAAAGTAGGAACTACCTCCATAAGGTCTGAATTGGTTAAGTCTTAATTCAAGCATATTAATTTTATGAAGAGACCAGCCAGAACCTCTTCCTTGGAACTCACTCATCTCTCGTAGTAATTGTGTTCTAATTCGTTTCATATATCTTTTTAAATTAGTCGATTCAAAGATTATTTCATTTTTAGTTTTAAAGTTGAACTCTTGTATTTCATTTCCCTTCTTATAATCACATGTTAATAGTACATTAGTCTTAAGACCATTGCGTTTTGTAAAGAGAACTTTCAATTTTCTTAATCATACCATTACTTATTCGTTTTAAAAATGTTATAACAGGATCATCAGAAGGTTTCATTTCTGTTTGTTCAAATGTCCATGTTTCAAGTCTACTTTTAAAGGATTCTTCTTTCTTAACCACATTTAATTTGTCTCGTGTTGATGGTTTGATGAATGTATTCTCATCATCTTTATAGTAAAAAGGTAATTGTGTAAGTAGATATGGTTTAACCTCTGATTGAATCATGTGTTTAATTAGAGCGTCTCTCGAATATTTTGCGTAACCTTTAATTTTATTTGCTTTGCAGAACGATTGAAGTTGTAAAAGTGACATTGAATATAGGTTTCTTGATTCGTATGGTGTGTTAAAGTAATCAGTTAATCATGAAATTAGTTTTTCCTTGTTTCGAGTTGTGCAGCCATAGATGTTATTTGCTTCACATAATTTTGTAATTTACGAACTGACATGGTGTTAAAGTCAGGACAAATATTAGCTTGACTATTTCTAGTCTCACTCTCTAAACTTTCTTCACTAGTAGTATTCATCCTATTTATTTTAGAAGAAAAATTATTTTTCGACATCGTTTCAATACTCATATTTATATCTTATCAATTTTTATTTTCAACAGAATTTTTTAAATCATTTTCGGCCATTTTTGTGGGTCAAATGTAGTACCCTATGGATTTTCTTAATTTTTTCAACATTTTTGTTATTTTATTGTGTCTGTCTTATGGTGCGTATGATCTTGGAACGAGTGTGTATGATCTTGGAAGGAGTGTGCATGATCTTTGAAATTTGATTTTGGGATGAATTAGATTGTTGAAAATGGTATAAAATTGCTTGATTTTTATGAAAAAAGTGTGTATGATCTTGGAAATTTGATTTTGATTTGTATGCATTCATTTTATCAAAATTAACTTTAATCGATTTTGATGATTTTTTGAAGATGGCCTAAGGGTACTACCTATGCTTTTGATTAAAAATTGTGATTTTTGAGAAGTGATGCAGAACCCGCATATCTATACTACTCACATACCGTCATAAAAACAGGAAGCGTAATACATTTCTATAAGATTTAAAATATTTGAAATGTACATAAAATATCGCAAGGGAATTATAGAAGATTAGACATCAGCTTTTATCTTAACGTCATCCAAAATTATTTCCCTGGTGGTCTATAGTAGTTTTGTAGCATCTTCCACGTTCATCATTATATTGAATCAACTCACCTTACAATTCACACATCACGCCTTACCCAGAGGAGATTGCAAATGTCAGAGTAGAAATTACGTAACGCTATTCTAGTTTCCTGGCCTGGACCAGAGGTAACATAAGAAAGCGCTTCAAAGGCGCAGCGGACACACATTAGAGCCTGACCTCGTCCACAATGGGCGGCGGGAGAGCAGGTCCTTCGCCGGACGCCTCCTTCCCCCGTCCGCCCAGATGTGGAGCGAACGCGCGAGCAGCTAACGCAACTGCGGTGCGCTCTGGGCCGGAAGCCTTCCGGGAGCAAAAAGCGACCGGACGCCAAGTCCGCCCGGCACACTCGCCCGCGTCCTCACGATCCCCATTCTCTTGGCTGTCAGGCCCTCACACATACGGCACCTCAGACCTCGATACAGCAAATGTATAAATTACGAAACATTCTGTCTAAAAATACACCGTAATATAAAAACAGGTTGCAAGGAAATGAATATCTTCTTTAAAGAATATTATTCTAGAATGGTTTTTAGGGATTGTAAATACAATTTTCTTTTAACAATAATATTTTGGAACGATCTTTTGGTCACTAATGCTAGTAACCTTCATGTATGATAAATGTAATGCTAAAAGAAAATACTCAATATTGAATCTCATTTCTCTATGTTAATTTATACTAGGTGGACCAATGCAAAAACTTCTCTCATTGTAAACAAGAATTGTTAAAAAACTGAGATTGTTTCCCAGTAGAACTCAACTTTGAACTGCTAGCTTCTGGACTGAGCGTTACAGCAATACGTGCCCTGTTATTTGCGAGGAAAAATATTCTTATGTTGCTAGAAGTCGAGATGGAATTACACAGAAAATGAAATACTCTCTTTAATTGTTTGTCAACGATTACCATTTCCTTTTCCTTGAATTTCATTTTACATTGAATTGGAGTTTCTGCACATTTTTGCCCACCCATGCTATGTATTGGAGGCCACCCAAAAAGCTAAATTTCCAAAAATGTATCAAAAAGCTCAAACAGGTTTCATTTTGTAGGTTACTGCTTAAGAAATATTAAATATTAATTTTCAAAACAGAAGCACGAAGATTTTTCAAAAGTTTGCAGAACTAGTTGTGCTACAGAATGGCAAAGACTTTCTAGCAATAGTTAGTTTTCTAATCTCTTTAATCTTGGCTATGTTTTCGTTATTGTACCCCCCCCATCTCAGTTACTACCTATCGGCGCCAAAACATTATTTCATTTCACACAGTCTTATAATCATTCATTACAAATCAAGAGCTAGAGACACTGTTTACTTTACAACGGCCTCATCCTCCGACGTAACCACAGGAACACAGAAGCTAAGCAAGGGTTTAGATGAAGATTCGAACCTACGCAAGGCATGACATACATCCTGGCCAGGATCTTACAATGTTTTAGCGATTTCGGTTAAATCGAGATTTGGCAATCAGGAATACCCAAACTTTCTTTTATGATTCATTTAGGATATCTGTCTATTGAAGAAATAAAATAATCAAATTAATGCAAAAGATGCAAATGAGAGTTAACCAGAAACGTGTTTACACATACACTACGCAACACAGCGCATTAAAGGGTTAAAAAAAGACTTTGGAAATTGGATGCTTATCGATCTGCATGTCACCGGAACTCTGGGCCCATAGTCAAGACTCGAAGCTTTTTTGTAGTCTCGAAGGTCATTGGCGTCATTTAGGAACAGCGAGTGTTCTGCAATTCTAACGGCCGACTAACGCGGTCTGTTACGACCTCAGAGCCGTGCGCGAAATAGGACCTTAGAATTATGCACTCCAATTCTGCTAATTGGCAAATTTGCGTTTTCATAGTTTGTATCCAAAAAATAAAGATTTTTTCGGCAATACTTAGAAAAAACTTCAGCGCATCGATTAACATTTAGCCCTACCTAGTGGACGTTACTGAAGAAGAGAAATCGTCTGGAAACTGCAGAACGAAGATTTCTCAGCAGAATTGTATAAGAACATTTGTTCATCAGAATGAGGCGAAGACGTTTGTTTTTATTTATTTTTCACCTGAAATGAATCACCGTGTGGCGACGTGTTAATGTTTCACTTGTCATTACGACGTAGGTATTCTCACCCTGACAAAACTGTGACTTGTTGCTCGATTTCTGAAATCTGAATGCCCGCTCTTTTGGGAAGTATGTAGTGGATTACTTTACCTACTTAGTTGTCGAATAAACGTTTATTAAAAATTTGTTCCCCTGTTGCGTTATTTCAGCATCTCCTATCCTCATGCCTCCGCTCACTCGCTCCCCCTCTTCTCCCTTGCCTCCCGCCATCTCGCGTCTCCGTTTGCCATATTTACGCGTGTCCTATCCTCGGCTCTTTGTCCCCGCACTTCTTCCAGATCTCTGTTCATTCCCTTCTCATCTTAGGCGCGCGCACACGAAACCCTACGCCCCTGAAAGTTTTAGAAGGGATCCCATACTTTATGTAATAAAGCATTTCATTTCCGTAAAAACGTCTAATTCCTGTATTATTATTGTAAGCCTACGCTCTCGTCTAATTCCTGATTTTCTTTCTACCTGACAATTTGAGGAATTGTTTTACATTTAGGGAAAAGGCTCTCCAATCCATCAAGTAACTCTGTAAATGGTTCAACATGAACTCAATTGCATTTTTTAAAGCTGCCATTAAACGTTTACTTCCACTTTCCTTGTATGTTTTTTTTTACAGTAAAGTAAATCATGTGTATGTAAAAGAGTTTAAAGGAAAAGGGGGCACAGAAATGAACTTGCCTCCTCTGTTGGTTCAGGCTGCGGACGCCTATGATGCTAATAGTTTCCTTCGTCCGGCTCAGACCATTTCTTCACCCACCTCTCCTCACTGTCGACCTGCCCCGTCCGTCACTCCGGTCACTGGATGTGGGTGGTATGCGTCAGCCGCCCCGAGCGCCGCGGCCGCTGCGCCGTTCACTCAGCCTCAGCCCCCGTCGTCCGCCGTTCTCCGGAAGCGCCGCCGCGTTTCACAACGCAAATTATATCCCACCCGGTCATTCAGAGCACATCCGCAGGCGGAACAATAAAACCTCTATGAATAAATAAATCACCGCCACGGTGGCGTGATGAGAACCTCTATGGAGACCTGTCAACGTTTCTGCTCTGTGACATTTAATGTATGTGTATATTGTTTAACTAAATATAGAATCTGGCATGAGCACACACATTTTAACGCACATTACATTAAAATGAAACATGTAATGAAATCACGTAAACAACTAGCATTTTCTAAAAGTTTACATGATGAGAGTTTGTAGGTCAATAATATTTAATAGAACCAATTCTCCTGCTATGTGAAGCAAGTGGCGAGATGAAACTATCTGTACAAGTAAGTTCATTACTTGAACTTTTTTATTTCATTGTAGAGTTCATTATATAAATAACTTTATAGGAAAAAACACTACACAATCTACAAACTGCGCGTGACATAAAGTATCTCAACCATAATATTAATATCTTAATTCTGGTAATACAATTCCCAAATACTTTTTGGCAATAGAATTTTTTGATCTGAAAGACTTCAAAAAACGTATGATTCACTTATCCTGTTGATGCAAAGTAAATTTTTAAATTCGATTCTTAATAACAGAAAAGAAACGGATACAAATTCCTTGAAGAAACGTGGCTTTGTTGTTGAAACTTCATCGTGCGAAAAGAGAATAAACTATTCTGAATTTCACCCTCAAACATCTCATTAACATTTATACGCGAGAAGAACTGTACTTATGAAGGAGCGCACGTGAAGAACAAATATTGATTAATCGATGGCTACAGGACATCCTTAGGAAAACCAGTTTACTGAGCAAAGAGGGAAAGCAGACTGACATCCAAATTAGAAGGTCAGTAGTATAGAATTAAGATAAAAAGATGGGCGAGCGACTTTTGCTTCAACACCGGTTTTCAACTAACGAGTCTTTGGAAATCGTTTTAGAGAAATTGCATCTAGGATCGCCAAACTGCATAGAACTTCTTTCTTTCGAAAAGGGAAAGCAACCTAAAAACCAAATTAGAGCAATTACCCCCACACAATTAACTAAGAAATGCTACGGAAGTTGCCATTCTTTAAATCTCCTCAGACTCAAACAGCTCTTGTGTATAACAAGGCTAACATGAAAAAAAACATGTCTTCAAAAATAAAAATAAAAAATAGAAAACTAGACAGGTTCACTGGAAAAAATATTTCCTTCACGAAGTCGAAGCATTTTCAGATCACTTTGAACAACATTCACATTTCATAACACTCCAGCCCATACAGAACATAAAAATTGAAAATTCGGTTTCCTCCCCGAACTATAACATCCCTTCCCCCCCCAAGAAAATAATTTCGCTAAACGAAGTGAGGAATGTAATAAACAAACTCCCCTCAGAAAAAGCCCATCGATATGACAATATCAACAATAAAATTCTAAAAAATCTTCCCACATCAACAATAGTCTACATAAATAGTATCTAAAATTCAATATTATCTCTCTTTGGTTAACAGCCATATGGCTGATTGGCAGTCCAGAAGCCCCTAGCGCCTGCTTGCAAGTCTGATCCTGGGCAAGTGTACCTAGGGTAATTTGCCATTGCTTTCTCTAGGGGCACTAATGTACCAATTTTGACGTTTGATTTAAATGCCAGATAGCGCAGTCCTAGATACAATATCAGAAATCTTATCCAGTAGTCAAATCGAAACTCTGATTGGGGCTAAATTGCTACAGGATTTAGTTTTGCAAGGATCAGCTAAGTGCCTTTTCTGAGATCTTACAGGCCGAAAAGCGTCGATTTTTGACACCTCAAAAATCCCCCTACTTTGACAGGGATTGAGGCCGCGAACTTGTGATCAGTAGTCGGGCGTGATAACCACCATACTATCAAAGCAGGTTATTCAACATTAAGAAACGGTTATTAATTATTAGATATACTATTATTAATTTGGTTGTCATGCTTTGACAGTTCATATCTGGTGAGCTTTGCTTATGAAACAGTGAACCGAGCATTATTAGATATTATTATTATTATTATTATTATTATTATTATTATTATTCCATTACATCACGACTGAAGATCTTATCAGTCGGCTGAATATAAAATCTACTCCAGGTTGCAACCAGCTACCTAAGGAACAGATTCGGTGACTATCAGTGCCTCTACAATACTTTACGCAAAATGTGGGCTGTTCCAAATAAAGCTATTTCTTGCACTTCCCAGTCTTTTGAATTACCTGGGAGTTTAGACAAGTTCTTACTCAAATTTTGCGGAACAAATCCCAGAGCTCCGATAACTATCGGGACGACCTGTGCTTTTACGCCCCACATTCGGCTGATCTCGATTTCCAAACTCTTGTATTTAAGACGTTTCTCTGCCTCCTTGGTAACGACGTTTTGATCGCAAGGTACAGCAACATCGATAAGTAAACACGATTTTTTCGACAAATCCCGGATAACTATATCCGGTTTGTTAGCCGCTATCGTGCGATCAGTTTGAATTTGTTGGTCGTACAATATCGTACACAATCCAACAGACGTCACCGGTTTCGGTGAGTGTTCGTACCACTTGGGGCATGTGTTTGGAACTTCGAGGGCGGTACAGATCTGCCAGTGAAGGTAGCTACACACCCTGTCATGTCTTTTAAGGTATTCGGTCTTTGCTAGGATTGGACAAGCTGAGACAATATGATCAATGGTTTCTACTTGCTCCAGGCAAATGCGGCATTTGTCATCTTGGGAAATTTTGAGAACCGCTTTATCATAATGTCGTGTTCTCAAGGCCTGATCTTGGGCAGCTATTACAAGTGCTTCCGATTCTGGCTTCATCCTTCCCATTTTAAGCCACATAAATGATTGATCTTTATTGATCTGGACCTTGTCCATTCGTTTCAAGTATTGTCCGTGGAGTGGTTTGTCTCTCCACGATTTCTTTAACATTTTTTGTGTCTCACACTTCATGTTTAGCAGCATCAGAAGTTCAGTGTCTGTGTTATTCGACGTGTCTTGCCTAGTTTTCTTCGCAATGCTTCTAGCTACACTAACAATGCCTCTGTTTCCCATTCTTCGGTCAGATTTCATGACCTGCCTCATTAGTGGGTCGTCTTGATGGCTGACTACATACTTCCCCAACCAGACTATTGCGTTGTGCCAGGAGGCCTCAATTTGTCTGAGGCCTCTTCCTCCTTCCTTACGTGCCACATAAGGTCTATGTATATCAGCTCGAGGGTGGGAAACATGATGCATTGTTAGCAGTTTTCTGGTTTTTCGATCCATGGTGCGAATTTCCTGCTCAGTCCAGTCCACTAGTCCAAAACTGTATTCGGCTACAGGTACCGACAAACTCCCTATTGCAGATATTTTATTCCTGGAATTCAGAGCGGACTGCAGGACCAGTCTCACTCTCCTATAATACTCCCTACGAATTCTCTCTTTCATGCTGTCATTCGAGATGGTTTCACATTCTTCAATGCCCAGATATTTGTAAGTTTTACCTGGCTCAAGATCTTGAATCACAGTGTGCGTATCAATTTCAATGTTCTCAGACGTTGTGAGTTTCCCTCTTTTTAAATTGATTTTTGCACACTTGTCAAGACCAAACTTCATGCAGAGGTCATTGCTAAAGTTATTCACGACAGACAGCATTTGGGAGAGAATCACTTCATTCTTAGCAAACAATTTCAGATCATCCATGTAAAACAAATGTGATACTGGCCTTTCATCACCATGGAGCTTAAAACCAAAGTCAGCTTGCGACAATTGTCTCGATAGTGGGATCAAACTAATGCAAAACAGCAGAGGGGACAGTGAATCTCCTTGAAAAATACCCCTGTTAATCTGAATACTTCTAGTTTCTACTGCTTCCTTTCCGCTGTGTATTAGTAATCTGGTACTCCACGACTTCATACTAGCCTTGCAAAATTCAATAAGTCTAGGATGAAATCGATAGATCTCCAGGGTCTTCAAAATCCAATCGTGTGGTACACTATCAAAGGCCTTTTGGTAGTCAATCCAAGCCATGCTCAAATTACGTTTGCGTTTCTTTACATCATTCAAGATGACTTTATTCAGTAGCAAGATTTCCTTACAGCCATAAGAGCCTTTACGACATCCTTTTTGTTCAGCTGGCATTTGATGATTCTTATCTAGATGTCTATACATTTTGTCAGCTATGGCTGAAGTTATAACTTTGTACAGTACTGGCAGGCAAGTAATTGGCCTGTAGTTCTTCGCCAAAGAGCTGTCTCCCGCTTTGGGTAGCAAATACGTGATGCCGCGTGTGAGCCATTCCGGGATTTCCTTTGGGTTTTCAAAAATTTTATTAACAGCCTTTGCTAGATGAGAATGTATTGCTGTTAATTTCTTAATCCAATAAATCTGGATCTTATCAATCCCGGGGGACTTCCAGTTTCCCATGTTCTTAATTGCTTGGAAGAGGTCCTCTTCCGAGAAGTGGTGAACATCTTCCACTGTTTCTACAAGTTCATCGGCAGCATCAACTTCAGATTGAAGCCAAGATGCGTCTTTGTTGTAGGATCTGCTCTCTTCCCAGATTCCTGCCCAAAATGCTTCGACGTCATCTTTTGAAGGAGTAACAGCTTTGCCATTCGGTTTTTGAGTCAGATTGCGATAGAATCTCTTCGCGTCTGTTTCAAACAACCGGTTCTGTACACGGAAATCTATTCTACGTTTGTACCTTCTTATTCGTTGAGCCCATGCTTGAATTTTCTCTTTTAGCTTCTCAACTACAATTAGCCTGCTGGTGTCATTTTCAATTTGGTATTTTTGTTCAACATTGAATATTTTTCGTTGAACTTTAGAGGTGTGCGTTGATTTAGAAGATGCCTCAGCTAAGAGTGATATTTCACGCCGGGTGTAGGCTATCCGTTTCATAATTCTGTTCATCCATGGGGGTACAGAGCTGTTTACTCTGTTTTGCTGTCGGCCGTCGGTGTTCTTGGCTGGCCCAAAATTATCTGAGATACTAGATATCCAGTACATATATGATGTGATTGATTTCAGTAATATCTAGATCTCTGCCTGGGGTCTCCACCACCTCATTTAAGACAGAATTCACTGTTTCTATCACTCTTTTAGCTTTGGCATTTTCGTATATTCTCCTCAACGGTTCGCGAGATTCAAACGGAAGTTGACTAACTCTTTCTATCTCGCGCCGAAGGAGATTTCGCATCATGTCCTTATCGTGTAATTCATTGCCAGATGAGTTTTCACCACTGACGTGTGTTTCACTGGAAAGCGATGAACCTTCCACGGGATCATCATTTTCAAGTTCTACATGTTCGTCAAGCGGATTGTTCGAGCGAAGTACATACTCCGCATTTCTCTCAATGTCAGCAAGTTGTTCTGCTGTGAATTTCCACTGCTGAGTATGTATCGTCGTTGACTGGCAAGCTTCTTTGAGTCTAGGGTAGGTCTCATATCTGGGTTCCGCTCTCTCCATACCTTGAAAACTTCTATTTCTGAGCCCTCATTTTTCGCTTTTGCATAGTAAAAGCACCACATCACCTCCTTTAATTCATCCCGGGTCCATCTCTGACGATGGCTTCGAGCTACTGCCGGCTCTGGGTCCCTGGGACTAACACCCGTGGGATGGCCAGACGTCGACAAGGTGACATTAGCTCGGTTTCTGAGCAGGTATGGGACATTGGTAGAACAAGGCATGTTAAGATTCATTACATTGCTTGTTCTATTCATTTTGCTCATTGGTTTGAATTGAGGATTCGCAGGACGCAAGTTCGAGTTCACAGATCACACTTAACCCTCGGGTTGTTTCCTGCCATCCGTTACTGCGACCCACAGTGGCCTCGGGGCATCCCCCCGCAGGGCCCAGCAAGGGGTCCCTCCGATCGCCAGTCGGCATTACTAAACCCTACGGGATTTTCACTGACTGCTGAAGGCAGCCTCCTTCGCAGGCTAATGCAAGATTCGGGCCTCCACTCTAATCAGTGGCCTGGTGTGCCAACCCAGTTTCTCTCCTGTACCCTCTATGTGCCGACAACAGGAAGTCCAAAGGTTCATGACCCTTCCCTCTCTACTTACTTCCCACTCTCCTCAAAATGGAGTACTTCTTCGTCTGACCCCTCACCTTCAACCTATTCAGCAAGGAGGCCCTACCGGTAGCTAGGCTACCACTGACATAGCTTTAAGGCTCATGGGGGTACTCAAGCTCCACCACCAACTCCAAGGTCGTGTACTCCCTAGGTGGAGTTATTATTATTATTATTATTATTATTATTATTATTATTATTGTTATTACAGTCATCAGTGTCATCGTATTGCTGTATCACGGCAAATAAATGCTCGAAGAAATTCTTTTTGACGATAATAAAGAGATACATCTCATGCCGTAAATATTTATTGCAACCAAAGATTTTTTAACCTTTAAAAGTCCTTGCCATCAACCAAGATTGATTTTACATTATCGGACACAAATACTAAGGCCCGCAACAGAGGAGACCGAGGAATGTTTCCAGAAATGTGCGACAAGAAATGTGGAAAATCGAAACAAAGGACACTTATCGACCCCCACACACTTGAAAGAAATTTCTCGTTCGCCTCTGCGGAGGCGAAAGAGTTCCTCGCTCGAGTCGGTCGGCGAGTGAGTTTTTTTGGACACGTTTCTACTCCTCTTGTTATATGATATTTAGGCATTAGCTGCCGCAAGAAAACACCAAACAGTGCGTAGAACTGAGTGAGATTATAATATTTAGCAGTTAAAGATGCGATGAACTATCAGTTTTTAATTGTTTTCTTGAATTTTCTCTTAAAACTGAAATGATCAAAAAAAACTTGTACGGGAGATATTCTTATTTGTATGAAACCCGCTCATAATGAGCAATACATAAATAAAAATTTGAAACAAAATTGAAGGGGTATTTTGAAAGAATTGAATTAATTCATTATTTTTTTAAAATTTGTATTAATTGGGTATTATGAATGAATTTAATGTGAATTTTACCATGAATTATTTGGTCATTCTCCATTTATTCATAATTCAACAAATATAGTAAACCCGAGCAGGGTAGAGATTGCGGAACTCAAGAAAATTTCCTGATGTACTTCTCTCTAATGCGTCACCTAATTTCCTGTTTTTTTACATTAAATAATGATTTGTATGCAAAGCAGTAGTGTATTTCTCTCTAGGCACTTCGTAGTTGTTAAACAAATGGTTACGACTATGGTAACAAAACAAGGATTTCACGGGTTAAAAGTACACAAGAGCATTTAATAAAACAAGAAATGTAACTCGCAGCTGTCATAGCTAACTGCTGCCACCACTCTCGGTATGTGGCACATAAAGGCATTTCGAGATATCGAATAACCTATTACTATTGTATGGATGCAGCCTCGCCGGCCTCTTTCCGCATTTCACGTCGCACATTTCTCGCAACGCATTTCTCGGTGTAGTCTGTTGCGGGCCTAAGAGAGCGATATCAATCGGAACGTTGCTTCTCACTCGTCTCGAGCAGCGCTGGCCCTGGAGAGCTCCGGCCTCGACCCTGCGCAGCCGGATTCGCTCGATCCGGCGTGCCGTCCGCGCAGCAGTAACGAGTTGTGGCCATAATTACGTAAATGACCTAATAAGGTGAGCAGCCTTGCCTTATTCGTTGGTGTCGGGTCTTGTGGCTCCCAGCACAATCGACTGCATCGCCACCATTGGCTACAATTATGTCTCGAAAGCCATCCCGCATCTTGAAATTCGTTCCGAGAAATTGATTATTTCTATTATTTTAGGTAAACATTGACATATATCCGATTTAAAAGCATTTAAAATATTTATTTGCATTCAAATTAAATAGTTTACATCAACGATGATTTTTTTTAATTCACTGCATTGTTGTCCAAATGTTACGCCCAACAACTTAAACATTCCGATAAATTATCCAATTCTTTATTAATCCTGTCACATGACGTCAGATGCTTAGGTATTCGTTTACGACGTTACTGCCATTGAAAGTCATGATTTTGTGAACAGATAGGTAAACTCAAAACATTTCAGTCACTGGCAGTTGTATTTCAGTTCATTAGTTTTAGTTTGAACATCACAAAATAATATTTCAATACGCAATATCACACAAAAGCATAATCACATTAAAAGTGACATTGAATGTTTCTTTCTAAACAATGCACTACTGTAGCATAGTAAAATGTAATTGTTCTCTGTCCGTCCCTTCCTCTGCAGAATGTTATAAACATAAAAATTTTGTCATAAATAAATGATCATTTAAATAAATAGATAAATTATTGTGTTAATCTTGACCTCATATTATAAATCGTATTAACTAGTTGAACTTAATATCTTGTATATTTATTGTATATTTTTAGTCGTGAAGCAGGCCAAATAAATGACCAAAACGTTGGCACTGTAAAAAAACAGGTTTGTATTGACCTACCGTCACAATTCTCCACTTACATTTGTAAACAGATACGTAAAAATAATACAAACATATAAAACAATAAATACGTAAAAACTAGATGTGGCCATCGAAGGTGTAAACTACACAAAGACACGATTTCATCGTCATGTAGTAGTAGATGGAACAGTCTCGAAACAAGGATTATCAGCAGTTGGCTGGCGGCTGAGATTGTGGGCGGCGGCGGCGGCGGCGAGTCTCACGGGCGGCCGGTCTTGCCCCTGCGCCACCGGATCCGCCCGTTCCGGCGCGCCCCACAAACGCCCCTGCCCCCTTCCGGCCGCCGACCTGCTGCCGCGCGCGCCTTCGTTAAACCCGATGGCCGCCATAAATAGCCCCAACAAGGTTGCGCCGCCGCCTCCGCCGCCGCTCCGCGCCGCGCCGGGAGAAGAAAGCACGAATCAAGTTTACTGGGTAAACGCAGGCGCGCGACCGGGTCGCGGCGCCCGCCGAAGGAGGCCGGCCACCCGGCCGAAGCCGCGCGGCGCGGCGCGGTGTGCGACGCGTATGCGCGCCCCTCCAAGTCTCTGACTCTCGCGCGGGCCCCGGAAGGACGTGTTGTTCAGCACGTGTGTGTCAAGGACGCGGAACTGAGTCAACCCGCCGGGAGTGGCCTGCACCGTGTCACGTCACGTACACAAACACATGCACATTTCATTGAGTGAGGTCGAGGTCTTGCAGGACGTTTCGCGTCATCGCATGTCGGCCGACCCTCATTCGCACGTAACATGTTATTTCTCGAACGTTTCCAACACGTTCCTTTGTTAATTAAACTCATTTTTGTGAATGTTCGTCCTAGAGCAGGGCACAATGTCACTTTGTTCCGAGCACCGGCACCGAGCTATTGTCCGAGAATGCTATTTCACTCACAGCCATTATCGACAACGAACGACAGGTTGCAATAACGTAGTACTGTAAACACACAAATACTACACAACAGTTCTTTATAAACCAATAATATCTAAAAATGTTATTGTTTCATAACGCTGTATGCAAGTAGCAGATATTATTTAATGGCAGGCGGCCTCTTTCTTGGACTCTTGCTGCAGCATGAAGCCATCTGTGTCGTTAGCATGACGCGCTGACTATGATGATTTAGTTGGTATGCGCAATATGAGAATAGATGAATAACAAGATCAAATATGAACTATGATCATTTTTCAGTTAAAATCAAAACAATTGCATTCATTATACACATCCTCTCACAAGACCGGAGCCTGCCGAGTTTTCTTTTGATTTCTGTGCGCACTGGAAACCAGTGATATGGAGACTACAAGGCACGTTTCAAATCTTTGCATAGTTGTGCCATTGAAACTACACTAGCACAGATGTGAAGGTTATTTTTTTAATATTTCTTAAATATTTGTTTACTATTAAAATTAATTAAAATTGTGTATTAAATTATTTTCTCCTTCAAAAGGAAGCTCACGATTCTTCTCACAAGCAAAATATACCGAAACCACCGGGAAACTGCGCAAGGCCTCACGCTCGCCTCTATTGCAGAGAGCAGACCAGAACGAACGATATTGATAGCTTTGGTCCTTGACAGAGACCTACGTATACATTTCACGTGCAGATACGGAGCTCGCAGGTCCTCCGAGTCTGGGAAGGCAAGCCAGCGAGAACTATCGATATGTTTTTTTCTCCGACTCTAATTCTTCCACTTCCAATTCAAGAAGCTCACCTGCAACTTCTGATAACAGATTCAGATAATATGCTATAGAAAACGTTCGTAGAATGGTTGGAATCTACTATTCACTCCAATAATTAAATTCATATTTAATTCATTCATTTAATAATTCAATCTCTAACTCGAGCTATCGGGCAAACTCTCCTGAACACTATGATTTTCAATTGTGGAAATTCCGATTTTAGAAATACGCCATTAATGCCCATGGAGCGGTAATCTATTCGCGAATAAATATGTTTTACTCTACATTTTTGTTGTTTTTATTACAATATTAAATGTGTACTCTAAAATAGCCTAATTTTTAACATTTCTTTCCCTGACTAAAAAATAACGACTTTGCGATGTGCCATTTTCCCCCCTAGTGTATCGACGATACTTAAAAATGCTGCACTGGAAATACTACACCATACATTGAACGATAACAATTTTGCGTGTCATCTTGTCTTTCACCGTGTTGGCAGTCAGTGTTATTAACTTAGATCTCTTAAGATCGCTTCCAATAAGAAGTCTCAGCTTATTGAACCAGTCGAAATAAAAATCAATCTGCAAACGAGGTCATTGGCCACTTCAGAACACACTTTGCTGACTCCCGTTCCCCTGTCTCCTTCTTGCTGCACTATGTTTTCTTTGTTAGAGGAAATCTTCTCTACGTTAATACTCAAGTAATTTATGCTCGACTACAGAGAAGAAGATTCCGCAAACAAAACATATGTAATAAATACTCTAAGCATACATAGTAAAGAAAAGTTGGGATCTCCACAAATCTTAGCAACGTTTTACTACTGTAATACCAATAACGACTATGTTGAAGAGATTTGTTGCAGTTTGAGATAGCGTCTCGTCGTTTGCAGATACGTCAATTTAGGAATGTGAGCAAATAGAATAATCGATTGTTATAAGATCTCGGAAAACACTTAGAAAAGACTTAAGATGAATGGACAAGCTAGTATACATTCACCTGAAAGCGTAGTAGAAAAGTACAATGTACGTCATTATTTCTTTCTACCGTAACTTTAACAATTACGAGAACATATGTCTTTTAATTATCTTTGGTTCGCTTAACTACTCGTATTTGGGTTCTTCTGTTAATTAATTTCCTTTTTTTTAAGGCAGACACATTTTTATGTTAATGCATATAACGTTTATGTATTATTCATTGTTCTACTTTGCAAGTTCTTTATACTCCGAGACGTGAATGTGTGTTTTATTTAGGCTGCCATTTGGCGGAACTCATTTGCCGCTCTAAATAAATTGAATGCAGATCAATAAACATCACGAAGATGCCGCGTGGGATAAGAACGAGTGAAGGGGAGCAGCTAAAGAAGCAGAATATGAGCAACGCGGTGAAATGGCGCACGTACACGAGATCTAGGCATTGGAGTGAAGAGAAATAGATAAAGAAGGACTGAACGTTGTGACGGCGAAGGCAGAAAAAGAAGGCAGGGAACGAGACGGAGGATGAAGTAAAAAAGATTGAGGTTCAAGGGCGGAGGATTTTGAACGGGAAATTATCATTGAGCGGAGTTACAACTGCGCAGATAAAAGATAAGGCGACCTAGGGTAGCATTTCCGTAGCTTAAAATCCTAGATCAATGATTTAAGGTTGGCAAATCATCTCCTTTCCCACTCCGAGACAATACATTTGGAAAAGATTTGTAAGTCACAGCGTTTTTTTTGCCGATTATCACAAGCCTTGAGATCCGCTGTGTCCACTATCTGTCTCTTCCATAGCCACTCATTTCTTGTATCTGTACAACTCAAGCATCCTGTCTGTAATTGATAGTCGCAACCTTCAACTAACACACCTCATTTCCTCCTTAAGCGTTTTGTTTTTATTTCCACGAACGGCATTGAAGATTCTCTATTATCTCCCGACGGCAGGTTCATGTAGAGCGCGGGCTGCTAAACGTCTGAGAGTTTATCTTGATCGCTGCAGCTCGGAGCGGTGCGTGACAGGGCGAAGTGTCTTTGGGAGGGGCAACGCCGGGCCGAGCAGCTGATCGGTGGGCGATGCAGCCTGCGGGGATCGAAGGCGATGGCGCGAGTGCAGTAACCGGCTGACCTTATTAGAGTGTGTCAGCGCGGCAGCAGCCTCCGCGACGACGCACCGGCCGGCGTCATGGCAGCGCGGAGCCACCGCCCTTACCGGCTCCCTCTCTTTCCATCTTTCCCTCAACCCCCTCCTACCCCCCTCTCTCGCCCAATTTCTGTCCCACCGCTCTTCGGGCCCTCTGCTACCTCACGCCTCCGTGACGACGCCTGGTCCATAAAGTTGCCCAGATCACTCCAGATGACTCATACGACCAATACAGAGCGGTCGGACCCGCTAAACAGGTTGGTTCAAAAGAAAGGAAGGATGCACGCTCATTCCACAAGTATGAACTTCTTCTTATAACGCGACAGCCCAAACTGTGAGTCTTGTTCTCATATCCGCGTTCTGGCAGTACTGCTAAAGTATTTTTAGACCTACTGATGAGGTTGAGGGGGGGTAGCCCATCGGCCGTCCGTAATGATAGAAGTGGGGGGAAATAGGGAAGGATCGCGCATGGTGCTTCGAGTATTGTTCAAGGAATAGTTACGCCAACCGCCAGAAACTCATCGGAAAATGCAACGCAAATAACCAAGAAGAGCAGCTAATCTAATGATTTCTCATTTAGGCAGTGCTATCATTCGACCCAGCTATTTAATTGGGATAGAAAATTTACCATAATCGAGGTTCGAACTTGGAACATTCAGATATAAAGTCTTCAGATGAGGACTCTTGACTGCACACTTTAACGCCCAAGGATAAAGTCTTCCTGTCTACAAGAGTATTCCAATGGTTCAGATCAGTGCAGATTCATTTTAAATGCATGCATTCCTTAATCTGACTGGCTTTCAAGATTCCTATAAGAACATAACCAATTTGCCAACTCAAGTCGTAAAATAGGCATCACACGCTCCAAACAAACTATTAAGCTCTGAAGTTACCACATTTAAAGAACCATTACGATACACTGTGAAACCATCACAACCACCACTTAAATACAATCACCTAACTGCATAAAGGCGGCAATGCTAAGCAATAAACTAATTATTCTCGTTTGATAGTAAGAACGTTATTGCAACTGGCCTATTAGCAAGGACGTTATTGTTCCTGCCCTTAATAGCCGTATAGCAGACATTAATGATGTATGGAAAACGAGGTTGCGTTTATGAGCGCTGGTTTAATTTCAAGTATCTTCTATTTGCTGCTCAGTGTTGGGCAACGAGAATTCTGTTTAAAAGCGTAAATGCGTAACACACAATGTAAAATTGTCGTTAACCACTAGTTATTTGCTGATTAGGTGAAACAAATAACGAAGGTAAAAAAAAAGATGTAATACATTTCGTACGAGTACGATGGAGCACTCATAGCTGTTTAAGTGAAGGTTGTGAAATGCTCAATTTGCTCGTTCATCTCATCGCTCTTTTTAAATAACAATAGATTGATTGATTGTTCGTGATTCCCGGCGCGTCAACTACCGAGGTCATTAGTCCCGTATGTGTAGTGCGTGTTTTTCCTCGGGACGTGGCGATGATCTTTCCCCGCTGGATGGCGAGATCCGGCGCCGACCTACCGTCGACTAATGGGGTTTTCCCCTCAACCAGCTATCTCGCACCAGCGGGGCACTGCTCCAGCGGGGCACTGCTCCAACGGGGACAAGCTGTAAGCTCCCGACTGGTCTACCTGCATGTGTGGGAGTGTAGTGCATGTAAGTGTGTGTGTAAGGGGTTAGGATATGACAAGGAAGAGGAAAGAAAGGTCGCGCGCGGTCCGTGGCCCGTTTGGTAGGGTACTGCTCCGGCATTCGCCTGGTGTTGATCGGAGAAACCATGGAAAACTACTGATCAGAATAGCCGGCCTCTAGAATGCTCCTCCAAACAGCGACTGAATTCGACCAAGCTGACAAGCTAGTATTGAAAATTCTGCCGCCGTCAAAATTCAAACCTAGGTCCTCCCGCTCAGAGGGACTGCAATGACGATGGATTACAAAATAATTTCCCCCTGGGCATATAATCTGAGATACAAAAGCCTTTCAAACGTGATTTCCTCTGAATCGTCATAAAACCTTCTTTAAAGAACAGTTAAAATACTGAATTTCCTTTCAATTTAAATGAATTTTTATTTGAGGTCTCCACAAAATTATTCTAGGCTTAAGGTGAACGGTAATTATATAAAAACTCAACAGGGAAAACATAAAAATTGTGTAACTAATTATAACACCGAATAAATATGTATCAAAACAAAATTACAAGAATATGTGACGTAATATCAGTATTTTCACGCTATCTGAGGGGACAATGTGAAAGACAATATGCAATACGAAATTTTTCATATTACTTTTATACACAGCATGCGTATCGATCAAAGAATTAATGGTGCTAAAACAGCACGTATTTTCACGCAACAAAACGCGAAAAGTACTCAAATTTTCGAAAAATTGTATATCACCTAATTTCAAGATCCATAAGGAACAGATTTCATTATGGGAAAATATCCCTATCTTCATAATTGAAGTTGTATGAAGACGCAGAAAAAAATTGAACTTTTGTAATTTTCCAAAAATAAGGGTTTTCAACGAACATGAGATCAGCCATTCTCTTAAACATCCTTCAGACTATCAAAAAAAAAAAAAAAAAAAAAAAAAAAAAAAAAAAAAAAAAAAAAAAAAGGAGTCATTTTTTAACACTCGGAAAATGTCCCAGGAGCTTCATGTAAAGTACCCCTCAGAATTACATATTGATGTAACCCGAGAGAGGTGGCGCGGGGTCTTTTGTGACCCCACGTATCTTTGTTTAGCTGCAGTTGCCTAATTTTGCGAGTCAGAACCTTTACATTTCACATACCTTTCACCACATTCTTTACCTTTTGTCTGAAAGTTTTTCAAAATTTTATTAGTAATAATTTATCTCTAAATATTTGTGAAACCAATACAAACGCCTTAAATTTCGTACTTTTTCTAAGTTGTATTGATTGGCTTTGAATCATTTTCAAGAAATTTTTGTTCTTATGTGAGACAATGTTAGAAAATTAAACTTACTGAATTTTGTGATACCTTTG
>JAHLJT010000631.1:82061768-82094483 GCA_031308135.1 Acheta domesticus | reverse complement strand
TTTTTGTAATTTTTGAAAATATAGTTTTGCGGAAAATGGTTCCAGCAGTTAAAAGTTGTCTTAAATGTCATGAATTATACACGCAAAACTAATTGTATTTTCGGAAAATTATGTATAACTTTATCTTGAGATGTCTTTGAACAACAGATATTATTAAGGGGAAATCTTCAATATATAGTTGCAGGAAGATGCGGAAAAAAATTGAAGTTTTGTAATTTTCGAAGATTTAACATTTCAACGAAAATGAGATTTGTAATTGCCATTTTCAAGCGTCCCTTTACGCGCTCTCTAAGAACAAAGTTTAATATAACAAATTTGGCACTATTTTTGAAAGAATTTGGAATACGTTGAGGCTTTATGTAAATAGCTCCCAAAATCAAAATATCTGTCTCAAACTCGCGAGTTCTGGAATTAGATCGATCGCGGATTTTTGGAGAAAATCCTCTGAACGGTGTAGGTGCGAGCGTTGACTATAGACGGACAGAATTAGACGTTTCGCCATCATTCGATTTTTTCGGTTCCAAGGAGCCACAAGACGTGGATCCTGACTACGCGCGTTACAATAAGTAAGTTTTTACTACGTGCATATGAAGAAGAATTGTCCACTTTTTCTTTACCTCGCCCCACAATATTCGATTTGCGATTTGTAGAAAAGTAGCCCGTTTCAGTCGCAGTATTACAATACTTTCTGTTTACCTCTTACGTAGTAAGGCGAGAAATTAAAAGCTACTTGAGGTAGTTTTACGTTTGTCCACCCGATTGTAGATTGATTGTGCTTCGTATCATGGAAAATGTGTCTGCTAACTGGAAGAATGTATATTGGAGATATTCCCATGAATGTAGAAGTGTTGTGATTACATCTTTATCAGGTGCGAATCGGCTTAATCACAGCGCACAGTTTATATCAGTGCGATATCTATAGAAGGCCGTAATCGAAAGTTCAGCAGTAACCCAGCTTGGATATCACCGCACGCTCTCTCGTCGCTGCATTTCGTCTGCGAGCGGCGTGGGCTGTCCCTATTTGCCTAAATTCGCCTTCCGCCGCTGCCAGCCTGCCACCGCGCCGGGCCGGGCCGCGGCGGGCGCGTGTACAGAGTTGTGTCCGCCTGCATCTGTTATTGCACATTACGCGAGCGCGACCCCTCGAGACGCGCATTATACAGCGGGCGGCGCGCACGCGAGGCGGCGGCCGGGGCGAGGGCACAGGGCGCGAGGCGGGGTAGGCGGGGCGGCGGCTGTTTGCGAACGCGCGCGCGGGGTAACCTCTGCGACCCCGCGGCCCGCGCTGACCCCTGACGCCCCCCGCCCACCGCCAGCCCCCACGCCGCGCCCCTACCCTACCCCTAACCCGCGGCCCCCCGCCGCCGCCCCGCCCTCGCGCCGTCTGCGCTCAAACCTGCCTGCCACGCCACGCCGCGACGGCGCGGTGCCACCACCGTAACCATTACTTTTCATTCATTCAGTAGGCGCGAGACTTGGCGCGCTGCCATTCATTCATGTCGGTACTTCAGATGCGACGCGTGAGTCGATGTCATGACGTATGATGTCATCATCTCTACCTCAACATCCCGACAATTTTCCTTCAACCCATCGCCCAACCTAGGCGTTGTTTTGGAAAATATTACATTATCAACATGCATTCTTTGTTTCCAGTTGAACATAATGCTTGTATTGACTTAATTTAGAAACCTCATTTATTACTTTTTTTTAATAGCAAGAAAAATATAATGCAAGAATGGCAGCTCTTTCGTGCATACACTCGAATCATTTGTCTCCGGACTCTCATTGTGTCCCCATTGCCGGAATTAACTCTTTTAATTTATGTTATTATTATATTATTAAATTATTATATTGTTTTTTAAATCATTATAAATTATTTTACTATTATATTATGGTTTTATTAAATTATTGTTGTTATTATTATTATTATTACATTATTACTATTATTATACTGATTGATTTCATTTCCAAAGCAGTTATGAGGTTAAATTCCAATTGCATTTGCCGTAATAAATTTTTTTAAAATTATCATCCTCCTGCCGTGATTTTCCCAAATCTCATTCACTATTCAATTACAATGTCCTTTGTTTAGTTTTGTAGGCCCTTACCTAATACTCAATTGCTCATCTTTTTCAACTACCGACCTCGATGTTCTAAACTTTTCAATTCAATATATTTTCCTTCTTATAACTAGTTTTCATTTCAGGTGTCGTTTTCATTTTAAACGTTCTCGTTGCAAGTTTTGTTTGACTCGTTTTCTCATTTTTTCTGGACTACATTAACTTATACACACCTCATCTCGGCCTCACTCTCGCTCTACATATTTCACAGAGGGCCACTCCACATCTGTTTTCATCGTGCTCCAGAGTTTCCAAGCTCTTCCGAGAGCGCCAGCTTTGTTTCCTCGTCAGCTCTCGAGCCTGTAAGACCCACGTGTTCCTGTTCCTAGTCCATCTTAATCCGGTTCATCTCCACCGCACACCACACCCGGACCACTTCGTTTCTGGACTGCCACTCTCACTAATATCCTGCTTCACTTCTTCTCTCGTCGCAGGATCTCCCCAGCGACTCGTGGATATTCGGGGCCTGTCTCCCCTCTCCAGGTTCCTTTCTCGGTCTTTCTACCACCCACAACTGTTTTCGAGAAACTAACGAATTGTTTCTTTGGCACAAATTTGTTCTGATATAATTTCCTCTTCATCTCTCTGTAATCTACCCTCCATACACTTCTCTGCCGCGTCCGCGTGATTTTCTTGTTTTCTTCTCATTCGAGCTCGTACCAACCATCATCTCGCCTACCACGTTTGACCGTCGAGTAGAGCCAGACCTTTTTCTCTATGGCCGTCGTTCTCATCTTCTCTCAGTTGCGACCCTGTCCCACCCTCCAGTCCCCCTCGGCGAACGAGCATTCCGTCCCCTCTCACGCCCAATCTAACCTTGTTCCACCCTCTCCGTGTTCTCAAGCTAACCTTGTACAGCTCCGCCCGCCTCCCTTCCGAGTGAGTCCGCCCCGCCCCCCCCCCGCCGCCACCCTGCGCCTCCCGCGGACCGACTCGCTCCGGCCGCGCGCTGCGCTGCGGCCCGAGGCGTGGCCGGATTAATTATTTGCGGGGGCTGAGAGCTGAGCGGCTGCCCGCTCGTCCGCCGCTGCCGCCGCCCCCGCCGCCGCCGATTCCGCCGCTTCCCGGCGCACACCGCATTCCGGGCGCGCGCTAAGACGCTCTCTCGGATTGCGCGCGCCGCGCCGCGCCGCGCCGCCTGAATTGTGCTGCGGTGGAGGCGCCGAATAAACGAAACATGCGGCAGAGTCATCAGATGAGAATTCTCATGCCCTACAATTGGTGTAAGCCCTTTTTATGTGACTCGTGTGCAGTCAGCTTCATGTTCTGCAGGATTTTAAACTAATTCAACAAAAACTCAAATGCCGTAGAACTATTGCAATGTTATTCGCAATATGTTTTGCAAACAAGGTTGATTTTAAAAAAGTGTAATTTAAAAATGATATTACGAAGAAACAACTAAAAAGCAATGTTTTGTCAAAAAATAAAAGAAAACAAATTTCACAACAGTGATGCTGAATGAATTCAAATGAAGAAAATTTCATTGTTTTGCAATTACTTCGCAACCTGATTGATTTTCTCAGAGAATACTACTCTTTTCACATTTTTTTTCAATTTTTACTTCCTCGAAAACGTCTTACGTAGTGTAGAGCAAGTTTTGCAATATTGCGGCAAAAGAACGTTTGTGAATCCCTGATACCAAAAAGTGGATATTTCCTGTTTCTATTTGAAACACAATACTTCCTTTAACGCGTTGTGTAGTTAGAACTTTCGTTTTGGGAGTCCTTGTTACCGAAAAATTGATTTACTACAAAACGTGTCTGTCCGTTCACCTGACTATTCATGGCCAACGTAGCGCCCAAACAGTACTGAAGGTTTTCTCGAAAATTGAAATTCCGGCGACCGGTCAGTCGTAACTCGAGGTCCTGCGAATTTGGAACGAATATTTTTGTTCTGTTGGCCTAAAAATATTTTAAAAATTTTCTCAAAAGTGCATCCAGGTTTTTTATTTTTCTCGGATAAAGTAAAGTATGCTTATAAAAATCGTGTAGATCCTAGTTTTTTAACTCTCTAAAATTTCGAAAGTTGTGAAAGTACAAAATGTTTCCGGCGCTTTTCTACAACTACAATATTGAAAATACAGATTTTTTTATGAAATCCGTTCTATAAAACCAGATCTTTAAATAAGGTCATCTACAATTTTTCAAAAATATGGGTAGTTTTGACTTTATTTTTGCGTGAAATAAGGACAATTATTTTTTTCTCTAAAACACGTCAAAATTTTCTTAAAATATTTACCCCAAAGGAGGAAAGGACGCTTGAAAAGCGTTGCACGTTTCCTTTTCATTGAACTCTCTGAATTTTCGATAATTGCAAAAGTTTGAAATACTGCAAGAAAGTATGGGTCGAACTCGGTCAGACGCAAAGAAACGTAAATGTTCGCTTCATGAAAAAAAAACCGTCAAAAATCAAAATATCGGTTTGAAATTCCCAAATCCTCGAGTTCCTTCAGATCAATCTATTGTAAATTTACTAGTTTTCTCTGAATGAAATAAACGTTTAACTACAGCATACAAATCAAATCCACTTTTTTTAGTTGTGTTCTCGCGACTAAGACAATTGGTAGATTTATAAACCATTTTCGTTCCATTTGCAGCCGCTTTTAGGAAAAGGTATACTTTTTTTCCCTTCCTGAGACTTTTTTCAGCTTCAGGGGATGTCGATTTCGACTATCCGCGCCGGGTACCCATTATGTTCCTCATGGGGACAGATATTAACCCTTTTGCATTAGACATACTTGCAGGCTCCTCATCTGTGGTCAGTAGACTCACGACAACACACATACTTGAAAGACAAGGGTCAAACAACCATACCCACAGCGGTACTCGAACCCGCAACCCATCAGACTGAGACACTGTGTCAGAACACACTCTAGCCACCTCGGCCATTCCGGTTGGCTGAGAAATTATTATCATTAAAAATATTATGTTTTGTTTTATGTTTTAACGTGCAATGGCTCAAATGAATTCTAAAAATTTTCTTGCATTTCCTCACTCTACAGTTTGAATTTTTTTGTAGTCTGCCCTACTGTACATGAAATTACTTGTAGTTGTAATGAAACGCAAAAGCCTTTCAGTGTAAGGTAGCAGATTGTAGGGAAATTAAATTCGTAACACTCGGAATGTTTCTAAGATAAACTAGTGGTGCGACAAAAGCACATACTTTCTCGTATTGTTTATAACTATTCCGCTATTTTACACTACCTCATAAACCTGCAAAAGTGTTTTCAACTAGCAAATTTTTTTCCCGCTCCGAGACCCAAACTTAGATCCTCAGTGTTAACTTGCCTTCACTCATATCACTGTCACAAAACTCCGTATGGGTGAAACTTGGTGAGAGACATAAAAACCTAAATGTTCGCTTCATGGAAAAAAACGTCAAATATCAAAATAGCAGTTTGAAATTCCCAAATCCTCGAATTCCTTCATATTAATCAGGGAATATCAATTTTGGAGAAAATCGGCCGGATGGTTTTGCATGTTCATGTAGTAGTCTCATATAGGGGAACAGTTAGAAATAATGCGAGAAAGTATATGCCGTTGTAGCACTACTAGTTTACCATACGTTACAACCGAGGAGAAACTTTAATGCAAAATTTGGTGCGGTTTTTTGAGAAAATATATTTCTTACAAATTGCATAAATTTCAAGCGCAAATTACACAAAAAATACTCGTTTTATTCGCAAATTACGCAAAAAAGTGTAAATGATCCTTTTTAAAGATCTGATTTTTTACAAAATATTTTGTTTTAGACAAAATCGCTATCTTCAGTTTTGTAGTGTTGAAATGTTACCTTTTTTCCAATTTTGGATAAAGCAGTGGTCACTAAAAATGGGCCTAGCACCACATATGAGGAGAAAATTTAAAGAAAACGTTTAAAGCGATTTTTGAGAAAAAATTGTAAAAGAAATTTTTAATTGCAAATATTCGCGCAAAATTACACGCATGTTTTCGAAAAATTGAACACAGCCTGATTTCAACATCAGTGTTTAAAGAACAGATTTCATCAAGGAAGAAATCTCTATCTTCACTATTATAGTTATAGGTAGACACACTCAAAAAAAAATTAGAAAACTCTGGGATTTCAACTACAATGAGACCGCTCCATTTTCATAAGCGCCCTCACAAAGTTTAATAAAATAATCGCCGTTTTCTTGTGTGTGATTATAATTATAACATTCCTCTTCTTACGAAGTAAGTGCGATAATGTAAAAATAACGATTAGAGAACAGTTATTAGTCATAATAAAATTACACAAAGTATCAACTCCATTATTTAGTTTGATAACAGTTGCGCCCATTGTGGGGCACCTGTGGAGCAAAACAGGTTAATTGCTGTGTCTCTAACACCAGCATTAAATATGGATCGAATACTCCAGCAGATGGAAAGTCTTCTAACGATTTTCTGATCTTGTTGCTTCAGTATTTTATTTCCAGAAATTGATACAGTAAGAACTGACACTGATTTTGCTAGGTTTTTACTTTCTCTCACTTCGTAAGAAGAGAAAGTATTGCAATCGGAAACCGAGGAATTTTCGACAGAATTTTATTTTAAACCACGATGCTTGATTTCCAGAATGTGAATTCCTTAAAAGGAGTAAGCTTTAAGGAATGGCTATCTCTCTTAAAGGTTTTGGCATCCCTAACCACCTTAGACTGGAAGAAGACAATTTCTTTCAAAACAGTGTATACAATTAGGCATATTGCTATTATTATTACTATTGTTATTATCACTATTATTATAATTATTATACATTAACGTGTTTAAATTAGGCATTGTAGAAGATTCGCTGTTGTTTTACAGAAAAGATAAAAAAAATTGAATCAACGTTTCAGGACAAATAAGGATCTATAAATCGCACTTAAACATTTTACTTCTATTTTTTCATGTTCGCATTTTTTACGTCTTATATTTCAAACTTTATGTATCAGTGTCAGGGAAAAATACTTCCCCAGGGATCTTTGGCAGATCGGAATCCGTGTGCGGCGAGCCAAAGCAGCGTGCATCAACGTCGAATAAAGCTGTCGCGCAGCAAAGTGACGGTAATATCGAGCGAAAACGGAGGAAGCTTCTGCGTCCTTAGTCATAAAATTTTAAAGTACTCTTAAAGGTGTCAGCTTCGATTTGGTCCTCTGTCTCCCCCACTCGTCCTTCCGCATCGTGCATCCAGGGAATAGGAAGTTCACCCTAAGCAGTCAATACTTTGAAAACATTGTTACGCTTTACTTCTTTATCCGACAGAAGTATTGTAACTCACTTGGGGGATTGAACAAATGATTCCTTGGGGAAAGACAAGTTACATCTGCGCAGTGGAAACTAAACTGAATCAAAGAGAACAGTTGGTGAAATATTCTAGGCTGAGTTTGAGAGATATTTCGCTGAATTAAGACTATTTTTTTTTTCAGAAAGGAGGATAAACAATTCCTATATTTTTGGTTTGTTGTTACACTTTAGTTACACTAATATTCTATCATCTGCATTCCTTTAATACTTATTATATGCATTATGAAAGGGTAAAATTATAAGTTATAAATTCATTTGTTTGATGTCGTATTATTTCACCACTTTAAAAATATTTACAGTTACAGTTAGAATATGAATTTGACATTTGTCTTGTTAAATGCTGAAATTCATATTTTCTTCTTTGAATGCTGTATTGTAAACTTATAACATTCAAAGGTATTGAAAACTGCGGGAATTAGTGATTAATATTAACCAATTAACGAATGAAATTTTAACAAAATATCTAAATGAGATCTTGATGTATAGATGTCTTGCAAGGATAGACCAACAAGCACAGAAACGAGATTACTTTAATCGTTAACATTGCGATGTTTCATTACTTGAACATTCACCACTACCCTCACTTATCACCATCATATTGTATGTACCATTGTGAACTATTTCTACTTAATTTGTTCTTTAAGCAATATTTCACTTAACCTTTTTTTAAACCTCTTATCTTTCGTTAATACGCATCTCATTAAAGTCCGCTCGTTAGTGCCGAAGAATCTGATGACGCCACATATCGATACACCAGTCATTTCCATCTCTTGGTTTATTAATTTAGTCTGTCAAATTGTTGCTCATATCCTTCACCTTTTTACTTTCTCATCTTTTTGATCTCATTAACGCTGTTAGCAGCTTGACATTTGAAATATATATTTGGAACCTATCAATAACTTTATTTGCATCTGTTAGTTGGACGTTTCGTTGTTTCTGCGTTCGTGACGGTGTTTGACAACCAAAAGTATAATAACAGTTAATACACTGTTTACCTACCAGGGGTACCAATGCCTAAGATCAAATTAATATTTTGAAAATGATGACTGAAGTGGATGAATATGACAGTAAATGAAAAATGTTGCAAAAGAAAGGTATATCTTGAAGTTTGTCAGTCAGAATGTAATATTTTTTGCCTTGCAGGGCCAAGCTCGCGTCAGAAGAAGCGACTGAGCTCTGCCCGCACCAGGAAGTCGCAGGGGAGCCGAGTGATCCGCTCCAAAGGACCCGGTCGGCGCGTTGGTGAGTGCAATGAGCTAGTAGAGAATTGTTCCAACACAATAAGTTCGTGATACTTACAGTTCGATATTTTCGCGGTACTCTCAATATGATACTTCCTTCCAACATGATATATCCAACATGGGACGTAACTTACAACATGATTCACATTATCTTTGTTCACTTTTTTTATCGTCCGGTGGAAACACCGAATGCGTAATATAGATGTGCATAACCATTTCAAGGATGAAAAACGTGAGGAAAGTAATATAGTCAACTGCACATTGTTTTCAGTATCGCTCTTGTCGATAAAGTGAACAACAATCTTGCGATAAGCTCACGATATGCGGAAATTGCCGATTCTTTCTAGTTTGTGATCTTTGTGGTGTTAATTCAGCTCTCTCACCTTTGTGAAACTGCTGAGTGTTCATTTGTATAGGGATTGACCTTCTTGTGAAACTCCTCGGTGTTCATTTCTAAAGATATAGGTAAATAGAAAATTTATGAACCAACGAAAAGAACGGGGGTCTTTCCTCGAATATATCTATATATGGTATAGTTTTTATTGTCATTAAATTTAATCTAAACTTTTAAAAGTTCAAAAGTTTTTTCGAAAAATAGAATATTTCCATCATTAAAGTCTGGTATTTCTTTCTCGACGTTATTTATCCCCAATTTTAGATCTCTAAATAATGTCATGTATAACTTTTTTAAATGTTAGTTGTTTTTTCAGTAATTTTGATGTGAATCGTGATATTTCCCGGATCAGACAGAATATGTAAAAAGGCAACAGAATACGTCTTCAGTATGATAGGCCAATATCATTGGCTTCACACATTACTTTGTATTTCTCTACAGTATATCACACATTTTTACTTGTATTTTACTTTAAATAAATAAAGAAGTGTCTAAAAAGTATGGAGAGAATCATATCCGAAAAAATCCCGGAGTTCTTTTCAAAAATAAAATATTGTCATTTAACCAGCATGAATTTGTTTCTAAAACATAAGATAACCACCCCAACAAGCTTGAGAGTATGGGCGCGTGGGCCCCTAGTTAAGTCATAAGTAGCCCAATTGGCATCATACATTTAGACTTCGAAAAATCTGTCATTAAAACCCTTTATAAAAGTTTTATATGGGTTTTCTGAGATTTTTTTCTAAAACGTAGGTTAGACCTACTGAAGAAATCCTGTATAAAGAGAAAACCGCATTCAATGCCATACTTTGCGCATTTTACCTCAAAATTGGTGCGGAAATGAAAATATTTTCGTAATATGTAAGGCCCAACTCACAGCATGGAACTTTCTGTGATATTAGGCTTAAGTGGATTGAATTTCAACTGAACTTGTAAAATACTGTTGGTAGTATCAAAAACAATCTTTTCAGTGTCTTGGCATTTCTGTATATTCACGTGGGAGAACGAAGGGAGGCATTATATTCATTCTACTTGCCGGTAGAGTAAAGAGTTGTCACCATCAGAACGTTTAGTAGGAGCCTATTAATAACAATATCCAAATTATGCATTTCATGCCACGAAGAGGAGGGAAAGTTTTGATGTGCCGCATATTTCCACTAGATTTTTTGAGAATTTTATTTCCTATTCCGTGAATGAAAGTCGATCAAAACAGTAGAAGTGTCTCTACTTTTATTCGATTATAACATTGAGTTTTATTCTTCGAAAAAAAACCTGTAATGCTAATCTAGATAAAAATAATTAATAATAAATTAGAAATATTTAATTTTATTGCGTGAAAAGATGAAAAGAATTATAATTTTTATGAATATAATTTGAGAATAATTCGATGGTCACTGGGAAAAACTTGGTAAGTCCTGAAAAGTGAATTTTTCAGGAGAGCACTTTTAAAGTTCAACAGTTCTTGAAAAATCGGTTAATGAAACAACAGAAATTCTACTTGGCCCAAAATTTGTAATTTCCACCGTATTTTACAATGACACCCACAATGTATCAAATTTGTTTATATTTGCATTGTTATGCGAATTACCTTATTTTGTACCATTGACTTATCAAGTTTTTCACATGTTTACTTATCATTATTGATGTATTGGGATAGGTGATTTTGGAATAAAAAAAAAAAGAAAGTTTCAGATAGTGAATGTTTGTTAATATTAAGCATACAATTTGCAACTAACAATTAAAGGAATTAAATAAATTGAAAAAATATGAAGTTTTATAAAATCAATAATTTTTTTGAAAACACACAATTGAAAATACACTCATAAACATGCTTTCAGAAAATATTCACGTTGTCACAAATTAATTTATTTTAATTATCCTCATCTGGATCGATTTCCTTCAAATATGGGTCAGTTGGTTCTGAAGTGTAAGTTTTTAATAATTTGTAAAAATGATGAAAGGAGCTGTGAATAAGAGGAAGTAAATCGATCAGATCCGTTTTTTGGCTTCGCTTAATGCGAAAGATTCATCATTCAGAAAAGGCAACTCTTTAAAATTCGAGTGTCTTCCCTTTCTTTTAAAATGAACATTACTAAATTGTTCACAACTGTCTAAATCATATTTAAAATACAATCGTCCATCTGATTTTCTAAATTAGAGCCTCTGAACTGGCGCCCAAAGAAATTTTTACCCAGTCTCGTCAACTTTTTTAATCTGAAAAGTACCTCCGTTTTTTACCAGAGAACTGAAATAAATAAAAATTGTTTGCTACTTAAGGGTTTATGGTCTTTGATATCCTCATCAGCTACATCCAGTCATTTAGGTGGTTAATTTTCATTAGGGCATTTCTCTTTACTCTCTCAATGACTGCGTGGTCACTATCACATTCCGTATTAGTGCAACCACTGATCAATAATTTATGGTTTATTTTATTGATTCCAGAGATATTGTAATTTAGGATGGAATTTAGTAAAAAGAATGAGTGCAACAACATTATTTTTGTTCTGGCCAGCATATTGGTCAGAATTTTATGTTACCTCATTGACATCTGGCAAAGTTTTTAAATGTCTATAAAGGCAGGAAGCTATTTGATTAACACATCTCCCTGAAATTGTCTCATCCCACATAGAACAGGTAGCTTTACCATTACTTGAATTGTGAATAGTCAAGTTAAAGCTCCACAATTGACGCTTATAAAAGGCAACTGAAGTACTTAAGTATGGAGTGTATAAGCATTGTTGAAGGTCAAATGCAAATACATTTTTCAGTGGATTGACTTTTGCGATTTCTTTATCGGTTCTGTTTGTAGCATAAGCCTTCTCAGCCAGAAAATTATGGGAATCTCTTTCGACAATCACTTTATATCATCACCTGATGTTGCTTGTATTTTGATTTAATTTACTTGTGGTAGGTGTCTTTTCCTGATTTCTTAACACAAAGGTTTTTCTTATGAAAGTATTGAGAATAAAGAGAAAAAGAAACAGGATTGGATTGAATGTCTTTATACAATGCATACATCTTTGAAATATTTTAGTCAGATAATAAATATTGTTTAGAACTCTGAGCACGGCAGAAGTGACTTTCGCAAAATGGAAATGAATCTATGTGATCATTGACAGCTTGAATTTGTGCAAGGGAGTACTTATTTGAAGAAGGGGCAAGATCTCGACGGTCCGGAGGTATGATTCATGACGAGGATACTTTTCTTTTACTTACTACTATATCATCAAAACCATTAGTTTCTCCTAGTGATTTTACAAAACAACCCTTACAAATGAAAACATTCTGATTTTTTATTTCTAATTTGTAATAACAGGAGAGAGATCTAGCATCATATTAATTCATTTTATGAGTTTTCTTAGGTTTCATCGAAATTAGAGAATATTTTGCTCTTTTATCGCGAATTCCCAAAGCCCAATATTCATTAAAACATTGTAATCTGTTTGTTCACTAATGCGTTTGCACATTCATAATGAATTGCCTATTTTGAAACTCTGTATACGTGTGATTAGTTAGGTAAGTCGAAGTACCCTGTTTTTATATTTGCATTCGCACACTGGATAAGTGAACTTGTTCAATATTGATTATGCCAGTGTTTGTGCAAAAATAGAACATGTTTACTTATCGAAATTGATTCAAATAATTCGAAGATACCTAATAACTCACATTCAATTTACGCCTCAGAGCCTAAGATTGAGACTCCCATACTTGTTCACAATATTATAATTATGATTCTCTTCCATTAAATATATTTACCTGATTTTCCACAAAATTTCGACTTATCAAGTTTTTCCCTGTGACCATCGAATTTATTCTTATTTGTGACTTATGTTAAATAGTAAAGAATGAATGAAATTTAAGTCTTTCCAGAATTTTAAACTTATGGCTAAATGTTTACCAATTTTGTTAATATATTATTATGTTACATACGTGATGCAAATACTGATAATTACTTTTATGTGCATAAAAGTTTGCATACGTGCATAAAAGTTCCTAAACCTGTGGTAAGACTTTTCTGCAATCAAAATTGATTTGCAGTGCCGCCTCTCTTGAATTATTAAAATAGTGATTGATAACCAATTTGTATGTTGTGGTGAGATTATCGTTATTTACAATTTATCAGATCTCATGTTGTAAATTATAACGCTCTCTTAGATAATTGAATCTATATTCATTAGTTTGCAAGTTAATTTATATATGTATAAATGACAATTAAATTAACATACAAAAACAATTTGAATTGATGGAAAATATTAACCTTTGGAGAAATAGCGGGAGGCAGTTCTCACTATCCTCTCTCTGCTTCAAATACTCTTGTCATTATGTGTCTCTCTTGTAGTATTACCTATAGTTTAATCTTAGATTTGCCCTAATCTCAACTACAACCTCTCCAGAACTAAAGGTCCATGCTTAGTAAACTCACAAAATGTCCGTAGAACTGCGAAGTTTCCCATCCTTTCTCCATTTAGAGTAGGTTACTTTGAGAGTTTATGAGATTAACGTGAGCAACTCCAAGAGTAAATTCCGTTTCAAGAGATTACGTTCTTTCTTCTCCTTAAACTGATAACATCAGCGCTATCCACACCGTTTTCATTTACTCAGCAAGGCAAGCAACTACTTGTGGTGATTCTTGTTGAGTGGAGCTGGTTTAGAAGAAACGTATACCTCCTTCCTTAAATCTTACTTCTCAGCTTTTAGATGTTTCGATTGCTCAGGTCACTGTCAGAAAATGGAACGTGGAGAAGAAAGCCTTGTGCATTGTGCATTTAAGAGTGAAAGAAATTGTGCATCAAAACCTGTTTGAGAGAAGGAAAGTTACCGTAAGCAAATCCTTACATAAGAAGAGCATAGATACCGATGGAGAAATGAGGAAAGGTTGCCCGAAGATTGTGTGGCAGATGAACGTTTCGGATATAAGGAAGACTAAGTCGCGTTTTCTTCACAACCGTGATGGGTAAATGGGATATTCGCAATGGGTTTCCTGTCCCGATAGGTCATACGCTGAAGTTGGTATTCATGTAATCTATCGAGTTTGGTTTTTTTAGCAGACTCTTTTACATCATACCTTTTCTCTCTCTATGATATAATTTCTTGAACGCATCGCTGTAAAGGAAATGTCTCAACAAGGAAAGAGTCGATAATGTAGATAGGTTGATTGATTACGTCGTGTTTCCTGGCGCATGAATCTCCAAAGTCATTAGTCCCATATGTGTAGTGCATGTTTTATCACGGAAGGTGTCGATGGATGCGTTGGAAGAACACCGACACCGATTTCCTGGCGGCCGACCTACGCGTTGGCTTGCCGGGCTTTCCATCAATCAGGCTCCAACGGGGCAACGCCCAAACAAGGATAAGCTTGAAGCTCCCGAATGATTTCCCGACTCGCGTAGTAGTGTAGTGCATGAAAGTATAAGTATGTACTAATGAGGGATGAGGATAGGACAAACAGGAGGAAGGAAAAATCGCGCGCGGTTCGGGGACCGTTTCCTAGGGTTCTTCTCTCGCGTTCACCTGGTGTTTGGAGAAACCACGGAAAATACCAATCGGAGTAACTGGCCGCTAAATTCTTCTCCAGACAGCGGCTGAATTTGACCTAGCTTTGTAGGTAGGAACGAATATCCTTTTATAGTCAGATATCGAACCTTAGGACCTCCCGGTCAGAGGCACTGCAGTGACATCAGTTGATACCCTTTATGTACTCTTCGGACGCAAGAACAAAATGAACATAATGTAGAATAATTGAGGCCTAGTGATTTGTGACAAAAAATAATTTTGTGATGTTTTGTACAAGTTTGGTTTGAAAAATATTGTTCAGAAATATAATTTTCTTAATTAATGGAGCAGATTTGAGATTTATAGGTTATGATGCTCAATCGTTTCGTTGGGTTACTCATGTTTGAAAACAGTCTTGTAAGGTCATTCCGTTTTTACATACTTCAATGAGATTCTTGTTCTTCTATTTTTTCATTAATTCTTGTTCGACGTATTCATTCTTTCAAGGTGTTGCATTTAAATTAATATTATTACATATGTAAATTACATTTTATTAATTTTCCAATCACGCTAGAAAATTACGTAGGTTAATTCATTTAGGAACGTCTAACTTACAGTTAGTATAATTTACCTCTTTAATTTTACTTTCTCGTCTTGCTACGTAAGAAGAGGCCTGAAATTGGCGAGTGGATAAATCTTATTCTTATATGTAGTATATTACTTTATCACGTTGTGTAGTTAGAATCCATGTTTTGTGGGTCCTTGATACCGAAAAATGGAATAAGGGGAAAAACTTTGTCTGTTGTTAACTACAGCTCCTGAACTGTTCAGACGATATTCTCCAAAATTTATATTCTCCGATCTTTTTTAACGAACTTGAGACTTAGCAAATTTGAAAAATATATTCGGTTTTTGTGGGAACTTTCATAAAGTCTCGACGTTTTCAAAAGTTTCTCAAAAAGTGTTCCAAATTGTTCGATTAAACTTTGTCCTTTGTAGCGTGAAGATTGATTAAAAGAATTCCGCAGGTCACATTTTTGTTGAACTCAATTTTCAGATATTGCAAAAAGTTTGTAATAATGCGAAAAAGTATGTGATTTTTAAGTATCACTGGTTTAAAATATATTTTTACAATTTGAATTTTTTTCCGTTCAAAATAATGAACAGCTATTCATGGAAGATGTAAAACATGTTTAGAATAAAGAGTTTTATTTGTCTGGAGTAGGTAAACAATTTTTTCCAAGAGAAACTTTAGTTGCAGAACGTGAAGGCAGATTAGTGTAGAAATATGAAGTTAATTTACTTAAGTTTTCAATGTGTGAACAGAACGTTCTTGTTGGATTTGATAATAACGATTCAGCCAAGAAACTTTTAATGCCCCCGTAAACGAGTATCTTATGGTGTAATGATTACTTAGGGAAGATAGTTTTATTCGAAAGAAAACATAACACCAGTTGAATAGTAAAAACAATTTATTCGTACTAATAGTATTACATGAACTTTACAGCGGTCGCCCAGTTCAATAGCCAGTAGTCTTGAGGAGGGCAGTAGGGCCGGGGGACTGTTAGGCAGCGTGGCAAATAGGCAGACAGGGTATTGTGGCAGCCGCCCGCACCGCAGTCGCACGCAGTCGACGCATAGCGCGATCCGTCCGCGGCCAACCGCGGACGCATCCACGTTCACAGGTGAGACGCGGACCTGCCGCAGGTCTACGGCAGGCGAACTCTCTGTCAATCTGGAATGAGCGACCTTTCGGCGATCGTGTCTCGTGCAGCTGCCCAGTCACGTCGGCGCGCGCGGGGATGCCCACCGAGTTCGTGATGCGGGGGTAGGGTGGGTCGGAGCGGACCTAAACTGGTGGCTGCCAGGTGAGGCAGTCCTCAAAGGGGCAGGTCTGCTCGGGGAAGGGAAGGAATGGGCGCCAGGCGGGGGCGCCTCGCCCTGCTATGATGTGGGCTTTTCGCATCACTCCGCCTGTAGACTGCCGGGGGGGAGAGGGTGCTGAATAGAGATCGAGGAAGGTGGGAGAGAGACGGTACGCGTGGTTATGTATGAGTGAGTCACGTCTCATTCCAACAGATTTAAAGCTTTTGATCTCTATCGTAATACACACGACAGACGTAAAGCCTGTTAGTGCCGTTCCAAAGATGACTAAGTCCGTATTTACACTTTCATGTTGACGCTTCCCATGATTCCGCAGTTTCAGCGAATGCACGCATGCGCTCTACTAAGGCAACATCAACCAGATCAGCAGTTACTTCACCCAGCATCGCCCCAGCCTGTCATGTTAAGTGCAACAATGGCACATGACAATTTTAATTTTCGACTAAATAAGGTCAGTACCTACCGGCCGGCTGACAGCACTGCGGGTACTTCAAAGTGCAACGGTAATATCAGTGCAAGTACAAAACCAAATCCTCAAGAGCTCCGTGGTAAGCGAGAGCATAGTGATTCAAATCTGCTCTGGCAACCAACAATAAAGTCGTGTATAACAAATCTGAAGAATATTTTATACTGTCCAAAACAGATTTGACCCTCTAAAAGACATGAAAGTGAATCTTAGTTCCGTATTCAAAAAATAGCGTCATTCCTGAAAACTCCGAAAAATTAGAATCCCTCCATCCATGTTAATAATATTGAACACATTATTGAACTAAATAATGAAATTAAAACCCCACATCACTAACCAGTTTAC
Source organism: Acheta domesticus (assembly GCA_031308135.1). Classification (NCBI taxonomy): domain Eukaryota; kingdom Metazoa; phylum Arthropoda; class Insecta; order Orthoptera; family Gryllidae; genus Acheta; species Acheta domesticus. Next base: position 82,077,258 of record JAHLJT010000631.1, on the reverse strand, counting down.
CTCAACCTACAAAAATTGCCAAGCAAATATTAACTTTAACCAAATAGAAGATTTCAAAAAAGCGATTAAATATTTTAGTACCACTAATCAACAATTCCACACCTACTAGAACTTAACCAACAAAAAATTCTCTGTGCTTTATAAAATCATTCATCCCTCCATTTCTCAAGAAGAAATATATCAAGATCTAAAGGCTAAACATTCTTCTCTCATTAGTGTCACTAGATTATACAAGAACAATTCACCCATTCCAGTGGCAGCCGCTGAATATTTAAGAGAGCAGAATACCAAAATCATACTTACACAAACTAAAAGTAATCTAATGGTAAAAACTGGAAGAAGGCGGAAAGTAAAAAGAATGATACAGGGTCTCTGATGTTGGATTTCGGGTATTCTAAAAGCAATTGTTCCCATATAATCTCTTTTATTTATTGTTCAGAGAATGATTATTCAGTCACATGCCTCGGAAGGATGACCTTGCAAAATGTAAGAATTGCGAAGGGGCCTCCCAGATATGATATCCAAACATCAAAATGCTCATATTAAAAAAGGAAAATAAATCAAAAAGTTCTCATCAAACATTTGAGAAAAAATTCCCTCCAAACAGTTGATAATTAAACAACAATCCTTTACCCGCAATACCGCTCACCCTTTCCCACCTTACGTAACTCGACTCACATACCAAACTGCACCCAAGCATCAACAACCACCCAGCACCCAAAACAAACTCACCCGAAACCAATCAACTAACAACTCCCAAAACAATCTCTCCCAAAATATCTCGCACCTAAACAGTTTCTTCAATTCTCCCTTCGTACATAATAGCATTAACTCCATAACCACACACTTAATATCACAAACTCAATTACTTAATTGAGTTAAATTTAGGAAAAAAAATACAATCCCAAACATTCCAAATTTAAAATTCTAAACACTTCGGCCAAAATAGATGAGGTAATAATAAACTTGAACAGTTTAATAACAATTATTGTTAACCCATTAAAATCTGAAAATCCCACCACGCTACTAAAATCTCATCCATTTAACTGCCTAAAAGCTTCATTAAAATAATTCAAACCAAAAATAAACGGAGAAGACTGACATATCTCCTCAGGGTATTAGAAACATCATTAGAACTTTCCCAAAGAAAATAGCACCCGGTCATGACAACATTAATACCATTTTAAAAAACTTACCGCAAAGCATTATCGCTTATACCACCAATATACTCGTCCCTAAGAATGGGATATTATCCCTTAACCTGGAAGCATTTCTTAATCCTTTCCATCCCCAAACCGAAAAAAAACATAGCAACCCAGATAACTGTGTGACCATTAGTCTTCTCCCATCATTAGCAAAAATACTCCAAAAACTTATCCTTGTAAGATTAAATAATTATCTCAATAAACTAAATCTCAGATCTCCCTATTTGTTTGGATTCACTAACAAAGTATCCACAGCGCACTAGCTCCTCCGCATCACCGAACACCTTCATACATAATTTCCAAAAAAAAATACTCAGTACCAATATTCATGGACGTTACCAAAGCTTCGATCGAGTCTAGCACGAACGGCTAATATATAAACCATCATCAATTGGAACCCCAATATACCTCCATAAAATCATTAAATGCTTTCTCACAAAGAGGACTTTTGGAGTCGTAATAGAAAATCATTCCTCAAACCCATGTCTCATTAGAGCAGGACTTCCACAAGGATCCCCTCTCTTCCCATTACTATTCAATCTCTACATAGCGGACATTCCTACCTCCAGATTAACTCCAATTAAGCTCTGTTTGCAGATCACTGCAATCTGTAGGTCTCATCCATCATTAAACTTAATAGCAAATGAAATCCAAATACGTCTTCATGCATTAGAAAGTTAATCCCCAAAATGGAAGATTAAAATCAATCCTATCAAATCAGCAGCTAAAATATTCACATTCAAACCATATTCCATCCCCATCCAATTAAGAATAAATATCATTCCGTGGTCTCCAAATAATAAGGCAGTTAAACACCACCCTCAACTGGAAAACCACATAGACAACAAAGTTCAGCTGGCCAAAATCAAAATTCTTCAACTGAAACCGCTCATAAATGAAACACAAACTGTCTGTAAACAATGGGTGTTATGAACAAAAATAAGTACTCCAGAGTAATTTCTCATGAGTACTACTTCTCGCAAACAATTGCTTCTTTGATATGAATAAAAAGATTCATGAAACATGGAGCATTTACTTCTCACTGTGAGTGATTGTTCATTAACTGATCTGTTGCGATTGGTCGATTTTCGACTTTTCTTTGTCTCTACGTTACGGTGAGTCGCTTGCTTGTTCCTAATCGTGTCGACCGTGTTAGGTTAGTTGACGTGCATTGCTGGCAACATCGTAGGAAACCTCCCTTCATTCATTCACTCACTACCTAAAACTCACACCCATCTCACAACAGTCGTATATAACCTCTCTCGTATCCATTCGATACGAGTTGAGTCACCTAAAGAGGTTTCTCCGGAAATTCGAAGTAAATGCTTCGCACTAGAAGCAAATTCTCGATTTTTTTTTTTGGTTTTGGTTATTTAAGGTCGCATCGACTTCTAGGTCATTAGCGACTGCTATTGAATTTTATGTTTTGGTATCTATTAGGATGAAATGGTGATGATAAGGGGTGAAAAGACAAGCACATACAACCATGCCCGAAGCGGGACTCGAACCCGGGAACCTTCGGTCCGAGATCTGTACAGCACTATTGTCTTAGCGATCTCGGCCACGGGGCCGGCAATTTTCGATTTTGTTCAAACGAAATGTAAGCAATTGCTTCTCGGCCGAGCAGTTACTTACCAATGGAGCAATTGCTCGAAAAAAGAGCAATTACTCACTTCTTATATTCAGACTGTTTGATTGCAATTGCTTTGAAAACTCGAGAAAGAAGTAATAGCTCATTTTATTCATATCACCCAAATTCTTAAGATCCATCACCCAAACTCCCAAGTTCATCTCTAACAAGCAACTACACACCAAATTAAACATCAAACCAATCACTTACCACATAGCTTATCTCACCAATAGCTTTTACTCAAATCTGCACTTCATAAACCGAAGCAGAAATCTCAAACTGGGTAAGTACACAGATCGTCAAACTCGAATAAAAATAGATATTCTTTACATGCATTCTTGAGAATATTCAACGATACATTATATACATATATATATGTATATATATGTGTATATATATGTATATATGTATATGTATATATATATTGTATATATATGTATATGTATATATACGTATATGTATATATATGTATATATGTACATGTATATATACGTATATGTATATATATGTGTATATATGTATTGTGACCGTACTTACCCTTATTGGTTTCATGAGTACACATATCATAAATTTTTGTGATGTTTATTTTGGGCACAGGGGGTTCTTTGACGGGGGTACTTTAATCGTCATATCTGAATCCAAAGAATCTACCGTCACAGAAACAGAATTTATTAAGGAAAAAAATTAACAAAACATCTTCATATTACTAACATAATTTACATCCTTGACCTGGTCGCAAATTCTTACTGAATACAGACTAAATGGTTTATACTATACGTCTCCGAATATTCCTATCATTACATTTATCATTTCCATTTATACAACCTCCATTTCTCTGGAAACTGCATGCCAATTCGTGTACCACTACAGATACCATTGCTCTCCATACTACTCAGTGAGCACCCTGAACTGGCATTCCACTCGATTACCCCTCTATTTTGTTCATAATTATTGTTACTTATCTGCCCTCCACAACCGTCGTCTTCTACGCAACGCGATGCCGCGTGCTCCGTCCGATGCCGAGAGGTGACCTTGGCGCCAACGATGTTCTGCCTGCCCAAGTGTCGCCGGCGGCCCGTTCCCATGCACCGGTGTCGCCTCACCACAGTTTCCTTCTTCACACGACGAATTTACTGTCTCAGCTCACACGGCTCCACCATATAATCCCGCATCCGCACAGCTACACCGACTATCACTGAACAGCATTGCCCACGTGTCCGTGCACTGTCCTCTTCTCTCGTCAAATTTCGTGATTATTCTTTCCACTTGAGTTTACCACAATCCTAACTCACAACCATCATTAAGTCCACCACAATTATCCTTCCTTTAGCACCAGCCGTCCCGATTACTCTCGATTTATCTGTTCGTTACCACATCGCTCTCTTGTCGCCATCATACCTCTGTCCTCTGCGCTCGTTCACGGTCGGCCCGATTCGTTCCGCAACGATTCATCAACCTGCGCGCCACTTTTGAACGTTGTGGAGCGCCTATTATTTACGTTTTGACCAATACGGTCAAAGTATATATATGTGTATATATGTATATATATGTGTATATATGTATATATATGTGTATATATGTATATATATGTGTATATATGTATATATATGTGTATATATGTATATATATGTGTATATATGTATATATATGTATATATATGTATATATATGTATATATATGTATATATATGTATATATATGTGTATATATGTGTATATATGTATATATATGTGTGTGTATATATGTATATATATGTGTATATATATAATGTGTATATATATATGTGTATATATGTATATATATATGTATATATATATGTATATATGTATATATATATGTATATATGTATGTATATATGTATATATATATGTATATATGTGTATATATGTATGTATATATGTATATATATGTGTATATGTGTATATATGTATATATATATGTGTATATGTGTATATATGTATATATATGTATGTATATATATGTATGTATATATATATATATATATATATATATATATATATATATAAGAGGTCCGACACCGTGCGACCGATTTCCATAAAAGTTGGCACTTCTACGTGTTTTTTCACCCAGAAAGTTTGTGTTGTTAAGTCTGTTGTAACTCCACTACATGGCGCTATAGAAGAAAAGTAAATATTCACATCACAGCCTTCAACACTCTGCAGCATTTTGAATCTATATCGTTAAATAACTCCTAAAATAAGCGTTCTAGAGCATTAAAAACTAAAATTTTGAGGCCAACGGCCTCAAATAAACGTTTCTCACATCGTAATCTGCAGGATGAGATCTTCTTGATTTTCTATTACATTTTTGCTGGTCCAGCGCTTCTCAATATTACTTCACCTGCTCAGAGACGTGCGGAATCTGCAACTAAATGTGAATGAGAGGGACAGAGGGGGGCAGAGACAGACACGCAGAGACACTCAGACTGAGACGGGGACAGAGAGAAACGGAGAGACAAAGAGAGAGAGAGAGAGAGAAACGGAGATGGAAGGAGAAAGAGGGACATGAAAGGCAGAACAAGTCTGCGCTAGTATAGAATAAACCAATTGACATGCTCTGTGATTCCCGTCGTCAAATGTAGTTTAGTGTTAGATTGTATGCCCGTTAATAAAAATGTATAGCTGAACATCAACTCACCTTCTTAAATTCATCCAGAATATAAATAAAATTTATAAAAAAAGTACACACGCGCAATGAGTCTTCCCGTGTTATGGACTTTTCTTCCGGTGGACACTTTACAATCGTATTTTCCTTCCTCAAAACGCCTGAACTCCTCGTCTTCAATTAACACGTACTTGTGACGCGATAAGACGTAGATACACCTGGAGTAAAGATTTTGACATACTATACTAAGTATTATTTTGAGTAAGAAGGGATAGGATATCACGCAACTCTGTACCAAAAACAGACCAAAAATCGTAAAAATTACCACTTAAGTGTAAAGAAGGGGAGTGGGAGAATGCAATGGAAATATTGGTAATGTTGCCCGTCGGTCCTCAGTCCCAAATCTCCGTGACCGTAAGACTTACTATGGGACAATGTAAATTAAAAGTACAAAAAGTCTTTAGATTTAATTAACCTACGATCGGGGTTAGGACTGTGAGATCGGTCGTCAGGGAAGTTAACAATATTATTTTACTAGTATAGTGTTGCATTATTCTAAAATGATGACAATATCCAAATAGTGTATTTCACAAAACCAAGAAAAAGAAAAGCTTCGTGATGCCACGGATCCCCTCGTTTAACAATGCGATGCGGTTTGTGTGGAGATGGTAACACATACGTTTTTTGTGGAAGGTTTGGAGAAGCTGAGTTGTGACAATCGGGTATCTGGTTTAGGAATTTTAAAATATAGCAGGTTATTTAAATTCTAAATTGATTACAATTTTTGCAATGGAACGGCAGTTATGGAAGTTCGTTGCAAAGACCGTTTGGTGCATATGGTATCCATGAGGTGTAACAGCGAACGGTGACGAATAAGTAAGCAAGGATATTTATTGGCAAGGGTATCCGATGGGAGATCAGAGGTGACTGTTGTGAAACTGCTGTCCACAGGTGTAGAAGCTGATGTCGCCGATATCAAAACGGCAAAGAGATAGCGGAAATGGGAATGGAACCCGAGCTTCTATGGGAGGGAGATACGATGAGACAAAAGAGCCACAAATACAGTGTTTGCGATAATAAAGAAATTACAAAATACTGAACGGGAAGTAGATTTTATTATCTTTATGCATCTTTGTGGTTTTATTATACTCTGATTTCAAGGGTTTAGGTGTTATGTATTTTAAACGTGTCATGAAGGTGTAAGTAGAATACAACCGCAGTGCACGCGGAATTCTTTCTTTAACAGGTAACTTTCATTAAAAAATCAGAATGATTTTTACAAGGCATAGAATTGTAAACGTTGAAAAAACAAATAAATTGTGTTGATAGTTTCAACCAACATATCACTGGTTTTTTCACTGCTCGTGTCTGAGCACTGTTACTTCGCATTGCGCTCAGTTCTTACTGAACGTGAGGTATAATTGTGTCTGTCGAGTGGTTTGGGCGATGGTTTAATGTCCCCTCAAAAAGGCTACAGTCGTAATGTTTTCAAAAATAGTATCATTCATAATTCCACATATTATCAGAAATATGTTTTTAGATTAACGATGTGCCTTTAAAAATCAATGCAATAGGATTTCATTTTTGGTGATACCGTCAATTTGCACGCACTGCTTGTATCCCAAATGCTATTTAGCTGCTGCGAATGGAGAGCAGGTGCGCGGAGCAGCGGCTTGCGTGTACTCGCAGCTCTACGGGCGCTGCGCGGCGCAGTGCGTGACCCGGAGAGCATTCGCGGCGGAGCCTCAAGGGGCGCGAAGGCGGCTTCAGCAGCGCTTCTCTAATTTGCTGGTTTGCTCGCACGCGCGCCGCCACCCTCGCCACCATTCCCACCCCCGGCGACGCCACCACCAACGCCACCGCCAACATCACTTCCACCTAGCCTTCTGCTACCAACGTCCTGAGTCTGACCTCGCCTTCATCATCACTATTGCAGTCGTTACCATAATAATCATCACAACAATCATAACTGCTTTTAATCTCGCCAATGCAGATTTCACCATCTGCCCCTTCATCGCCACCTCCTTCTACCCTTAACTCTTATCTCTTCCTTTTAACTCCACTTGTTATCCACAGTATTTCTCTCCCTAGTGCTATCTCATCCTATATTCGTTCCTTCTTCATTTATGCAAATCCTTGTCCTACGTTCTGCCTCTCGTTAAATCTTTCCTCCACCAAACCTACTGTATGTTGCCGTACTTTCACATTCTTCTTCACCTCCATACATATGTGTCTACCTCCCTCTCTGCATCTGTATTTTACAACACTACGTAACTCCCTACCTTCGGCTACTTTTAGCCTTCTTTTCTTCCTCTGCTCATATCTCCATTTCTAACTATATCCCATCGTTATCTCTCCTGTATCTATCCAATATCTCCCTCCCCGCCCTTCACCTTATCCTCCCCAACCGTGCTCGCGACGCATCGGGGCGAGAAGTGACGTGGCGCGGGGGAGCGATGCCGATCGTATTTATGGGTCCCCGGGCGGCGTGGGAGCTGAGCGTTTATGCAAGCGCGCCCTTTCACCGGCGCGCCACGCCGCGTCGCTCCCCACGCGTCGCCGTCGCCGACGCCTACGCATGCGGCGCGCGCCCCGGGACGTGGTCGTGTAACCCGGGCCGGTCGCCCTGGCTGCTCTCATCCGAGTTTTCCGAGGTTTCTCCGAGCAATACCAAGGGAGTTCCTCGGCAGTTACCTAACGAACGACCAGTGGCCGCGTGCCATCCTTCCTTTCTCTTCCTTGCCCTATTTCTCTCGTTACAACTAGACTTACATGCACTACATGAACCTATGAGTCAGGAGCTTCGACCTATGCTCAGCTACGAACGATGCCTCACTGGGGGACATACACGTACTTCGATGTGACAAGACGGCGTGTAGGACGGCGCTGGATTTCGCTTTTCACTAGGAGAGAAATGCCTCAACCTCCTGGGATGTAATTTGCACTACTCTAACGCCTAAGTAGTTAAGCCTCCTGGAACGAAAACTCCCTCTCACACGTCATGTCGTTCGGAGCGGTCGCGGCGCCGCGACCGAATGAGCTTACAGCCTAACTCCTTGTGTTATTGTGCCGTTCCAGACGTCATAAATCTGCATCTTGTCAGCAGTTCTCGGAGTGAATGAGTGAGGAGGGTGTTGAAAATAGGTACCACAAATTTCGTGAAAGGAAGAATACTTATGAAAATCAAGAAAACAGTGCGGTACATCCCATTAAAGTTTCCGTGATGTGACCCCATATGCAGATTTCTTGTCGGGGAGTGGAAATGTGAGATGCGGAATCTTAACAGCAAGAAAATATCTCGAGCAGTATGACACAATGTAAGCGCTGGCGGCGCCTTCTCTGACGCAACCGATCTCAAAAACGGCCAGTCCATTATCCCACTTTGAAAGACGCGCCAAAAAACAGGCGAGGCCACCGTCGGAGAGCACTAAATATGCAAATATTCTCAAGAATTGAGTAATTAGGAACACTGTAGACAGTTTTCTTTTTAAAAACATCAACCTGTATTCCATTTTATTCGTACCATCAACACCTCCAATCATTTTATTATTGTATTACTTGTGATTTTTTCCTTGCTAATATTTGCTAGTTTATAGTTATTTTGAGATTACAATTTGTCAACAAGTTGTATTAAAGTGTGTGGCATTTTCGGGTCAGATTAATCCAACCTTTGCCTGCTAGCGGTTTTTCCAGGCCTGGGTCTTTCATTATTATCCACGCCTGGGGGTAAGGGAGACATGTGGAGAATATGACGTATTCCCATCAGCATACCTAGCTTACTTGGCCTGCCTGAACTTTTATTTCGTCCCACAACTGTAGAAATTTGAGGTGATTTGTAACCCAACGATAGAATGTGATCTTGGCTGTCCGTGTGGACGCCGCGTTGAAGGCAGTGGGGCGACGTTTCTACCATCTTGTCGTGACTTGCTCTGCCTGGCAAAGAACAACAAGACGGTCGAAAGTCGGCACCACTGCCTTCGATGTTCCGCCACCTGGACAGCCAAGATCAATTTGCAGCGTCTGTGTATTGTATACCTGTGTAGAAGCAAGGTCTGAACTACGTTTACGACGTATATTCGTCCATGATACCCCTGATATCATTAACTCAAGTTTTGAAACTAGAAGGTGCGAGGACCAAAATTAATCTTTCTTTAGAAATATATATGGTAATTCGCATTCTCAGGTAATACTCGCTTGAATGGGGCTATGCTTTTGGATGGATTAACAGGTGGGAAACTGTCAATGAAATCGCGTACTCATCAGGCAAATCTCTTATATACTTTCACCATATCAACACCATATCACCCCCTAATTTTGCATCGCAGACGTGCCATGATAAGCTGCAGTGTCCGTTCTTTTTTGGAGATATCCATAACCGTGTAACGCGCCAGGACAGTTGCTTGAACAGACAAGGGGACTGTGTGTAATCGGTATCACTCATGGATTATTCCTAGAACTGGCTCACATTCATTAGGGTAAGCCTTACAAAAAATTCAATAACAGTTTCGTTTTCATGGAGCTCCGATGAAAAGTTCAATTAAAATACTTTTTCTTACAGAGAATTTAAACTTTCGCCCCTCCTTTAATGATTTATTATGACAGCTTGGAGTTTTTTAAATTAAAAAATATATATCATTTTAATTGTGATCTAAGTCCGTGTCTTGGGTTTATAATTAATTTCAAGTTCATTAATTCTAAATGGAAAAAGCCATGAAGAATATATTTAGTGAAATCTTTATTTTATGTCTTTTCGATATTTGTTAATTTTCTTATGGTATTGGATGCACCCACGTGTTATTTTTGTATATATTAGATCAATTTACAAATTACAACACAGACACACCACACTCACACACTTCAGTTATACAGTCTCGCTTCAGAGGTTGTTGTTGCTATTTTCACATGCACATTTCACGTTCTTTCGTAAATAACATCCCGGATATTTTTGTTTTTCAGGATGACAAAGTTAATACTTCGTTCTCAAAATTACGGTATTTTGTAAATAAAATACATCTGAACTAACAATCTGCAAATCTGCATAAGCATCTTCTCATGTTATTCCATGACATATTTCTTCTGAAGAAAATTATGTCGTCGCACTTTAAATATCTAGAAGTCATTTTTCATCACATTATTTAGTTGTTTTTTGTATCTTTGTCTGATTTTAATATTTCCTTTCGTACTTTCTTAGTGTGTTTGAAATCGACATGTACTGTATGATTTGTATCAGTGACCTATCGAGTACTTAGTCAAATGAGTGTCTATACCAGTGGTGTCAAGATCTGCTACTGGGGGCAGTGGCATGCGTTGTGGCATCGTGCCAGTGCACGAGCTTCTCCGCGCCACTAGCGTCGGGAAAGGGAACTATTAGTAACCCCGCCGTTTTACAATAGGGATGGCGTTGTCTCTGGTGGCGGGGTGATAAACTGCGTAAAGAGGCGATTTCGTTGTGGCATTCGTGCCACGGACTCCCGCTCATGGCATCGATCTTGACAACACTGGTCTATGCATTCTGTTTACAAGGCGCTACCCTTATACGCGCACTTCTCGGACTCCAGCTTGTATTGAAATCCAGCCGCTTGGGCGTGCACCAGGTGCCGGACCTTTCCTCAGCGGATCCAGGACGCTAAAGACACCGGCGGGAAATGAAATGGAGGGGCCAAGGAAACATTTCTTTCTTGCACAAAGACTTTCCTCGGAGTGTGCGTCGCGTAGAAGGAGGCGCGGATCGATACAAAAAGCGAGATCCCGCGCCTATTGTGCGCGCGGGCCCATTATCATGTTTTTCCATCTGCTTCCGTCGCGCGACCTCCGCGCCGGCGGAAGAACAATCGCGGTGTCCTTAGCTTTAATTCGGCGTTCATTAAGGCCGCCTTTTGTCGTTCTTCAGAAACAAATAAGTCTAAGAGGGAGGCGATGTGGCGCCGCTCGCCTCTGAACAGTATTGACGAGCAGTTAAAGGTAAAGAGCGCGGCGGAGTGGCATCGGGAGTGACGGACGCCCTCGAGATTTAAAGTTGACGACTGGACGTGCCGCGATTAGTTGCGCTTTGTGATTGTTTGGTATAAAGGTGGGGATAACGTATGCAGGAGCAGGTTCGAAACCGAAGCTTTGTGGAGCGGAAGGTCAGTAATTTCAGTCCAGACGTCGGATTTTCGAACGTTATCCCCACGTTATCCCCGTTATAGTGAATAAGTGAAATCTTTACCAGTGTTGGGTGTAAATTCTACAGGCCGGCTTCTGCGATGGATCCATTCTGAGGTTAACTCCTATCAATTCCTCCAATAGTTGGAACAATCAATTCCTGGAGCATAGTTCAACGGTAACACCATTACCTCAGAAGCAGAATGGCCGTGAAGTTTTTAAGTTTCGAGTTTGGGACAGTTTTCTATAATTTGATAATTGCTACGATCCAATCGAATTCCTATACCATGGTTCTCTTACTAAGTAAATTAGTACAAGAAGGAAGGAAACCTCCGACTTTCATCACTATTGCCTGGCCTCTGCTGGCAACATAAGTGTGGGTTACGTCTATGTATTAATTTTTTTCAGAGCGTTTCGCTTACAGTTTGCTCATTTGTAAATGTCTGTGTTTAATATATCTTGCAGTATCATTGCTGTGCATGACATTCATTTGTTTCCCGACCTATTAAACTTGTCTGTTTTTAGAGTATCTCTTCTACCTCTCAATTCTGACATCGCTTGTAACGTCTGACATTGCTCTCCAGTTGCAAATTTCTGCGTCGCAATTGATTTGCGATGACTCCCTCTGTTAGGTAGCGACAGTAACTATTATGTAAGTTTGTATTGTCTGTGATGATTTGTCCAAAAAGAGTAGTTGTCCAGGTAAAGAGACATGTCGTAATGATAAAAAGATAATGCATAATAGATTGACGCATTGGCAATGATACATGCAGATTAGTGGAATGTGTTAAATAGTTCTCACTTTTCAACTTTCTGCTGCAAAGTTTTACGCAGTATTTAGTTACGGATGTTGGGAGGTCCTGTGTTTCTACTTGGCCGCTCATGACCCTAGAGTAAGACCTTGACACCGAGACAATTTGCAACGCAGCGCAGAAGTTGTTCCGACTCGCCGCACTTGTCACCCGCCCCCGCTTCTTCTTAGTAGTTTACAGGAAATGTCTATCGTTTGAGACAAATGCCATTCCATCTTCCTTCATTATAATTTTTTCCCCTTTTTATGGTTCACCGCCTTTCTCTTGTTCTATTCCTCTGCAACTTGCTATTACCAATCTCTATCATTTTTTCCTTCACTGAAAAGTAAAATTGGTATCCTTCTGGTTTTCTTTGCATGTTTTTCTTACTTTATTTTTTGTACCTATCCTCACTACGCTCTTTGTTTTAGTAACATGTTTCTATGGATAACATTATTGTGTTACGGTGGTTTTAGTGCATATCTTAGTTATTTCCTTTTGGTTTTCCTCTATTTTACTGCATTCTCCGAAGTAGGTACAATAATCATTTCTGCGACAGAATTCAGAAAATATTTCAAAGGTATTATTAATTGGATAAGCCATTCAAATGAACTGCAACATAAAATTTGAACAGTAGAAAATTGCATACAAGCAATCAACTATTTAAAATGGGTGTTACTTTACAATGCGGGCTAAATACGAGATTCTTATGAATCTGTCTTGCGTATGCTAATTATTTATTAAATAGAAATGGGAATATATGAGAATTCTAGCAGACTAATCGTATAAGGCGAACACCATTTCTTAAGTAGGTGATACACCATCACGGATTCTGCTAGCCAGATACGTGGTTGTTTTTGAAAGTCTTTTTTTTCACAACACGATCATGATGAAATGCAGAACGTTGGGAAACTGTGTCCAGTGAATCCTTTTTCCCTCTCACCAGCGTACAAAACAGAACAGCATCTACAACCGAGATAGGCATCGTCCTTGCCCGAAAGGCGATCACTCCCTTTCACATCGAGGCACCCGAGGGCCCCTCGGCCGCTCACGAAGCCCTGATCTGCGGGCGAGAGCGCGCGCGAACAGCGAGGCGGGGCCGGGGAGCGGACGGCGGCGGCGGCGGCGTCCGTCGCGTCCAGCGAAAGGCGGAATGAGGCTGCGCGCGTGACCGACGCGCCGCCCGCGCCGGACGCGCTTGCGATGTGACATGGCGTGACCAGGGCCCCCGCGACCACGTTACTAGTACGCGCTTGACGCACGGCGCGGTTGCGTCCGTGAACAGCGGCGGACTGTCATAACAGCTCAGGGAGTGCCACACGTCTCGAAGGAAAAAGAGCTCGACCTCCCTGCCACGACAGGTGCTGTGCGTTGGGATTGTACATTCAAATCCTGCTTAACACGTTTTCAACTTGTGATTTAGCTTGAAGAATGTTATTTGTTGCATATAGTCACCTAATCATATCTTTTCACCATTGTCCGGGTAAGAAGCGCCATTTCTCTGACATTGGCCCCAAAATTCTTTTAGAAGTACGACATACTCTTAATACACTACTAATAGAGGTTTAAAAAAAATCACTTTTTCAAAATATGGAGAATGCAAATTTAGATCTGGTTAGTTCTCTGAAGCACTTGCAATCGAGGCACTAGTCTTTCTACAGCTTGTCTGCTTTCTTGATGATTCACCTATTCAAAAAGAAGAGATGGAAGATGAACAAAATGAAGTTATATGTACGAGCGAGGGTTTTTAAACACATGGAGTTGCTCACATTAGTTCCATGTCCGTGACGAATGCGCTTTGTGCAAATGGGAAAGTGGCGACGCCGCGAGCTACTACGCCGCGCCGGTGCTCGAAGGTCGTGCCTTCGGCAGGCTTTCCGGAGCGTGGTGCGTCGTGGGCGCATTCACTGCACCGTGGGAAAGGCCTAGCAACCCACACAGCCGGCTTCTTTGCCCCCCGGACAGAAATCGCTTCCTCTTACTCAATGCCCGCCCTCGCTATACCACTCCAATATCTTTTGTATTTTCTCGCTAACTATCGCTGCTAATTCTTATAAATTCTCGATAGGTATCGACGGATAGAGGGAAAGTGTCCGAATGTGCGTGTCGGATGGTTACAAATAATACGTAATTTGTGCAACATGTGAAAACAAATGGTGCTACAGAACGGCACAGACTTTCTTGCGCCAGTTTGTTTCTAATCTCATCAGACTAAACTAGCTAGGTAGGTTCTGCCCATCCTCTTCCCAGTGCTACCTCTGGACACGCCAAAAAGACATTTTTTCACATTTTCTCAAATAATATTTACAAATAATTAATTGAAGAACAACTTTTAGAGTATTACAGAAGAGTAATATTCTTTCTTCCGTTTTTAAGCGTACTTTCCTCCCATCCTATAAAAAAATTACTAAACAACTTTTTTATTTGAGAAAAAATTCAAAATATTATGGAGGCTTAATGTAAACTACTCCATAAAATTAAAATAACTGCCTTCCAAATTCAAGGGGCCGCGATATCAGTCAAATCGATAGGGGATTATCAGTTTTCTTGAAAAATTCTAGTTACGGTATATTCTATTACGGTATAATTTTTGACCGAAAAATCGCCGTTTTCGCTGTAACGTTACATAACATTCTCTATACTACGAATGAAGAATGCGGAAAAGTAAAAGTTAAAAATATGGCAAAGAAGCCTTACATTAAATGATTTGTTTGCGTTGCAAAAGACTAATTTAACAGAGACTCAATCAGCAGCACTGTACAGCAGAAACAAGTATTAGGTATGATTAAGAGTTGACCTGAACGTTTTCAATAGTTTACAAGCCAGTGAGTCGGCAAAATGGAGTCTGTATGAAATCTCTCTAGGCAGTTCACCGGCTAAAAGCTGCTCATCATGCAAATAAATGTTAACGATTTTTTCAATTAATCAATATTATCTAGTTAAACAGTTACATAATATGCAATGATTGGCGTTTTATTAGATTATTTAGAAAATTACGTCAAACGGACATATGTTTCATCGACAGAAATATTATTTCCACGGTAATATGTTTCACATGCCAGAAGATAAATTAATTCTGTTCCAAACTCGTTCAAG